>NQII01000485.1:691267-762177 GCA_002778355.1 Clitarchus hookeri | reverse complement strand
AAATAGGGGGGGGGGGGGTTAATGTTTACTTTAGACCTACATACTGTACATGTACGTTATGTAAACAAATAATGTAGATATATAAAAATTCAATTTTTTGACAGCCAGTGTATGGCAACATCATAAATGATATGATATTAACATCATCACATACACAAAATCCTGTATCAGTTGATGCATGAATGATCGCAAGAAAATTTCATTTTGGCTATTTTGACAGCCTACATTTGCACAGGCATCGGAGAAATATGCAGGCAGGAAGGAGATCGTAGACAAAATGTCTACATATTTTATTTAATATCGTTACAAAACAACTGTTATTAATGTAACAAATTAAACTTCGTTCTAGACTAATGTGTAGGTGAATGGAACACCGCATGCGATAGTTTTCCTTTGTTTGTCTCTTCATAGGTCATAGCTAGAGCTTGCTGCTAACGTGACCACATGCATGCTCAATATTAATTGAAGAGGCAGCACATCTATTGCAGAGTATTTTTCAAATTTTCTACATTAATTTTACATAATATATTTCAAACTCAGAGTTGTATTGAGCCCACACGAGATGAAAAAATTAACTTTTAAAAGGACGTGATAGATTTACTTTTGCGAAGCAGCAGCGAATTAGGCGACCGTGCTGCCATCTGTTAGCCAATGCGCGTGAATCACTTCAGAAACCACGCCCCCTTGAAATGACTCATTTTTCGTGTCATATGCAAACGAATTATCAGTTTTAAATTTTCCGTGAGCTCTATAAATATTTTAACGTTAAATATTTTTGTGTGAAGCGATTCTGCTTGCTAATAATTTGGATTCAGCTTGCAATCACCAAGCCTTTCTGAGGCCAATGTGCCATGTTTTTCTTTTTGTTCCAACTCCCCTCCTACCTTAGCAACTAAGCAAAAATAAATGTTATTTATTAGTAATTAAAACCACGCATTGTTTGCAATGAAATCATTTTTGCGGCAAATAATATTTATGTTAATGTGATATTTTGTCATCCAGTCACACTCGGTGCCACGGTTAATTTATAAATAACCTCTGCATGTATGAACTACATGATCTCGCTTTTAGACAAGCAGACGCCAGTTTTAATCATGAAATACTTTATTATTATGAATGAATATGTGCTGTCTGACGATTTCCCCGAATTCCTAATACGTCCAAGTTTCCCATATATTCACAATTCACTGTTAAAAACTTGTGTAGCCATTTTACACTTTTAATATTAAAATTAATCAGTACCGCATCACTTAACTGCAGCCTGATAATTAACAGTGTGTGCATCGGTTATTAATAGCAGCTGTGTGCGACTGGTGGCAGCTGTTTAATATTTAACTTTGAACTGGTGGCTCCACGGTTAAGCTGCAACCTGATTAAGCCGCCCCCGATAAATCGGGAGTTAACTGTACGTTATTCTGTTTCAGTTAACTCTGAAGACGTCCCACCAGAAGTAACTGAAAATGAAACGTGCACTTGTTGAAAATTACGATACGCCCTGTTTAAACTTAATTTTTGGCAACAACAAGCTGTCATATTTAAGTTTCTCGGATATCATTTTATTCTTAAGACATCTAAGTATTAAAATAAATTTGTATAAATGCAATAAAACTACTGATTTTCTCGCCTCAAGCAATTGAATACTGACTTCACGCTCACTGGCTCAGCACTAGGTGTTAACTTATTTTTTTGAGTGTGCAACTACTCGCCACCAGATGAAGCTGGCCTAGCCAGCAGAAATNCGGATATCATTTTATTCTTAAGACATCTAAGTATTAAAATAAATTTGTATAAATGCAATAAAACTACTGATTTTCTGGCCTGTAGCAATTGAATACTGACTTCACACTCACTGGCTCGGCACTAGGTGTTAACTTATTTTTTTGAGTGTGCAACTACTCGCCACCAGATGAAGCTGGCCTAGCCAGCAGAAATNGGCACTAGGTGTTAACTTATTTTTTTGAGTGTGCAACTACTCGCCACCAGATGAAGCTGGCCTAGCCAGCAGAAATATCACGCGACCGCGCAACCACGTGGAAAATGTGTTTGTCCGACTTTTTTACACACACACACACAATCCACTTGTACCACAACCCTGTGAGTAATTGTGCATTCCATATGCAAGTTAAGTTTAACTAATATATGGTGGGAATAGACTGCTAGGTCATTAATTACATTTTAAAAAGGAGACAGAAAACATAAGTGCTCACGAGTGGTTCTCATCGATAGACATGCACACAAAAGTCAGACGAACACAATTTTTATGCGGATGCACGGTTGTGACGATACACTGGCTGGAACAGCTACTAAATTCTGCGAGTGATGGCAGTCTGTTGAGCGGAGGTTGGCAAACAGTGAAGGTAGTGGCCAGAAGATGAACTAAAGTGAGGCGAGAAATATGAAATGTGATGGAGGTGTTATCTTATGTTTAAGCCAGATGACTGTCTGGATTTGGTGACATATTGGTGTGCCATCTCCCAGTGCCACAGTTTTGCACTATTGTTAGAAAGTGGGAAGGGCCTCACCATTCTGGTTTCGAAACAGAAGTCAGTTGTGAGATGCTGCATGTGCTGCAACTGGCTTCTCATGTAAATTCATGTTAACTCCAGCTATTACTTGTTTGGTGTCTTACTTATGGCCATTCATTCTCAGTCAAAGTGTTGGGAGTAATGCCAATGTCCTCTGCAATAATGTATTCTAAAGAAACTTGCAGTTACACTAATGTCAATTATCTGTTCTCTTTCATCTGTAAACAACTGGAAACATTTCAGTAATTGGTTTAACATCTGTACACTCATACGTAGTAAGAATGCAATATAAATTTCATATTTAACATTTAAAAATAATTATAAAATATTGGCNTCTGTACACTCATACGTAGTAAGAATGCAATATAAATTTCATATTTAACATTTAAAAATAATTATAAAATATTGGCTAAACTGTGAGTACTATTTTATACATAATGCACTCACTTCAACCAGGCATGCACTAACACACCTGCTCAATGGAGTTCATGTAGACAATGGCCCTGCGCTTGTAGCGGNACACCTGCTCAATGGAGTTCATGTAGACAATGGCCCTGCGCTTGTAGCGTGCCACAATAGGGTGGGTCCTAGAAGATGGCACTGAGCTACGACATAGTTCCGCTCGGCTGTCGCACAGCAGGCTGGACAACTGATGAGAGAAGCAAAACAACACTTCACTTTCACCGATACATCACCATCCAATCAAATATACAATATTCTGAAAATGTGCACACCTATAGTTTTGCAAATTTTCTGTTATATTTAAACTTATGCTAAACAGTACAAATAATTAATAAAAATTAGTAACATCCTTGAACACTTAATGTCTCAGCGAAACACACACAGTAAGTTCCCAGTTTAGAAAATCCTTTTCAATGAGCTTTAATAAATTTGCACTATGCTTTAACTAAATGGGAAATTTGACACTTTTAAGTTTTTCTGGTTAATAAGAATACATTTTTCAGGTCTCTTAAAAATGCCTGAGAGTTTTACTACATACATCGCAATGTTGCAAATAATAGTAATTTATATGTATGGTAAAAAAAAATATTTATTTTTCAATACTTTTGGGAGTTAACGTAATTTATTCAGTGTTTGGAACTTTGAGATAGCAGTTAGTATTAACTTTAAATATTTTCTGTTTTCAAAAATTATAATTTCCTTTCAAGTTGTTTGACAGTAGCAATGATCATCGTTAGGTAAAGTAATGCCTCTTTCTTTTATTAGTAAACTAAGGACATATAGTTGGCTGTTGTAATATGGTGCAATATAGGTAGGATGACAAGGGCCACGCTGTGGTGGCATGATGAGATACACGCCCGTGTTGTGAGGGCTGTTTATGCTATTTTTAGATATGACAGCATCACCCGACGCACTGAATGGGCAGTTTTCGGTGGTCAAATAAAGTTTTCAGAAGATACTTATAGTAAGTATTGCATCCATCGTACGACAGAGTAGTAACCAGTCATACTACATGAACAGAACTCGATGGATGTGTGAAGAGTAGAGTATGCGTGAGTCATGAATGTAACATCAGCAGCGCACGCGACTTATCTTTCTTTTTCTCTCAAATTTCGGGCTAACGTAATGAAGCGTGACACGTTTTTGAGCACCTTTTACTTTGACTCCGCGTCATCACGTGCGACACCTTGTAGCACGAACGGAGCTTCAAACCTCGACGCTGCTTGCCCCAAAGCCAAAAAGCATTCTTCCAGAACACTGGATACCCCAGGAAACAGCGGTGGAACCACAGACACCCATTATGCTAGTCACGCACATAACAATCGCTCTCAGCCAGCAAAACCAAGCAAAGTGAGGCACGCGAGTTGCCCCTAAGCAAGCGGCAGATACCACCTACACACAAGGAAATTACCCCGCTTCTAACCTTCCCCAGGAAAGCGCAACCAGTTCATCGCCACCCATGAAGAGAGGAGCCATCGCGCTGAAGATGTTCGACAGCCAAAGAGACCAGAGGCACACACCGGCCAGCACTATATACGGGTGCACATCCCCAAGAATGTGAGTTAATACTCAGCACCTCGCTTCAGCACACCTTGTGCATGCATACTTTAGCTTGCCTGTCCTCGACTGTTCTGCTTTGTATCACCTCCAGCCGCCATCCAGCTTGCGCGCTTCCTTTCTCTTTTTTCTTTCACCCTCTCGCTTGGCGTCCTTCCTTCCTTTCCACCACAACCCCCCCCCTTGACGGATATCTTTGGGGGTGGTTACTGGGTGTATTACAAGGTTGAATTCCCCATCTGTGACTGGCGTTTTCCCACGCTGCTCCTATGAATTGCGGTTCATTGTCAGTTACGATACAGTGGAGATATCCCCAACATGGGAAAAATTCCCTTTCCATCATGTAGATAATGGTTTTCGCATCTGCCTTGGAGAGGACATAGGTTGAGAATAGGTTGGTAATCACCAGGATGTACTGTTTCCCCTTTTAGGAGTAGGGGTACAGTCCCATCAGATCTATAACTATTTGTGTCCAGGCATGCATCGGTCTGCGAGCAATTGCTGTGGTTTTAAAAGCTCCATGTGCTTTATGCTGGCATAGACTTGGGTGTTTGTGGTTGTAATGGCAAATGTCTGCCCTGAGGTTGTGCGGAACTCACAGCTCCCAGTCTTCTGTGTTGGAGTGAGGTCGAGCCCATACATATCCCTGTTCTTCCTTTCAGCGTATTGCATACTTAGCGAGTAGTTTCAGTACCTCTGGATCAGCTTGTTGCTCTGCGAATATGGCTTAACTAGTTTGTGGCTCTAGTAGTTGCATGTATTCCTTGGGTTTTCCCTTCTGGTGCGTGGTGTATTCTTGCGTGAGCAACTTTTCCCCAGTCTTCCAGGTCGACCTCATCCTGGTGGGGGTTAGGAACTCTTGAGAGTGCACCGGGTGGCTCAATCTGCTTCCCTGGGCAATGCTGTATGGTATTGTATTTATTAGTTAAACTTTATTCACAGATAATGTGCAGTTTTCACTATACTCAACATAGAGTTTAAAAAGGTTAGAAGTTATATTTTATTGATTTCTACTGAAATCCTGGATTTATGGTAATTTTTGACAGTCCCCTGAAAAATGGTAGACAGAGAATCCATTGTAATAAAAATAAATTTGAAAATAAACTGAAGTATTTTAATACTTTTAATGAATTGTGGTTAGATTAATTTATTGCAAAAGCAGGGTCCAAATGAACATTTACAATGGAGGTCAGCAGCACCAGAACAAAAGATGCCATGTAAAATTAAAGGTGTCGTGTAGTGCCCATTCCAATGTTTGCAAGTGCTGCTTCCTGCTGATTCCAATACCAACCATAAATACAGTACATCTGTTTGCCGTATTGTAAATACCAAGTTAACTAAATTTTCACTAGAATTATTTTTGGTTATCTTTTGGTTTTCTTTTAATCTGTTGCGACAAAGAGAACCTGCTCCTGTCAAAAATGTTTTCTCGTATATAGAATAACATAGATTTTATAGTCCCAATTAATTTTTTATAACAGCACTGTAAAAGTTTTCACCGAATAATATTTTTTGCAATCCCGCATATAATGTACATGTGTGTTTTTCACTCAAGTAATATAAGGTTGCTCCAAAACTTTATTTTCACAGTAAAACTTATTAAAGGTGCTTGAATTCGACTAAGTATGCATGTAAACCAACATAATATGAATTTATGTTTAAGTTAAAAATGGTTTAATTAGAGTTATACCTCAAGCTATCACTACAGCATTGAAATTTGTGTTCAAATGTACATACACACCATTATATGTTATTCTACAGTCATCATCATCATCACCACAACAGAGTCAAAAAAATTGTAGCAGTGCTTCTTACTTCCTAAAGAAAAAGTTCTGAATTAGTTTTGTACAGGTTATCTGATTTATTTATAAAGTGTATCCGATGTTGTGCCAGTATCAGTTTCTCTCTGTACCACCCACCACTAACTTCCATCAATTACTTTCCTTCAACATACAGTATTTATTATGACTAAAAAATTAAAATTCATGGTTAAAAAAAATACTTGAGCCATACCTTACCTTGCCAAGAGTGGCTACTACAGCAGTGAGTGCATTCACAAGGCAAGTGTTCGTTGTCCGCAACCTCTCTGAAGTAGTTGGCAAATGACCTTCCACTTCACTCTTCTTTGTCCATGACCTTAGCAAATCTGGAACACAAATTATTTCAAATACTTGTACACAGTGCAGATAAAACAGTTTTTTTTAATCACACTTGGCTAAAACCAACTTAGTCCAACTGTATGCCATGTTAATGTTCCTGAAACAGCTACATATCAAGAAACAACATGATGTTTATCCAATGAAAGCAATGTAAAATGCTACGGTTCAGTTCACGGGCCTTTTCAAGCTATTCAATAACCTAAGTCACTTGTTTTGAACTGCAAAGTAAAGAAAAAATGTTAGAGAATAAATATAAGTTGTTTCACACAAATAAATTAATGAGAAAGAAAAGCACAGTTTCATAATATCCATTAAAGTTTCCCATAATTATGTGAAAAATGTTTTTATGTAAAATTTTAAGCCTAACATTATTTGGGCTGCAATGAATTTTTAACTTATTGGTACACGGAACTGCCAATTACTGATGATAACTGAAAGATAGAAATAAAAATAATTCATGTAGTAAAGAGAGACAGAGGGAGAGAGTTAGAGTACTAGCCAGTAGCATACAGTGTAGAGAGTAGAATTTGAAACAAAGTTTTACAACATAAAACACAGGTACAGAGGTCTGGCAGAGATCAAGGAAGTGAAGATGAGGTAGTATGGGCACAACAAGAAAATGCAAGTAAGAGGCTGATACAGAAAATGCTGTAGTTGAAAATACAATGGAAGAAGACCAGGAGGAAAACCAAAGAAGACATGGCAGGAACAAGCAATTAAGGTGATGGGAAGGAGAGGTAAAGACTGGGGAAGAACGAGACCAAGAGAATAATGGAAGGACATAGCAAGATGGAGGAAATTTACAGTATTTCATAATAATCATCATTGCATTGCATTATGTCTGCAACATAAATTGAAAGTACTACAAGAAGGTTCTTTTACTACCTAAAAGTTACAGTTCTTGTTTTGGCATTTCAGCCATGTTTAAACATTTAGGAATGCACCCTATGCTAGATGGAACCCACAAGAAATTTGTGGAGAAAGTGAACTCCATCAGCCATCCCTTCCACAAACTGCACAGAGGACAAGTCAAAGTGGACGAGGCTGTGATGAATTGCAGCTAAAAGTAGCCAAAGATGACGAAAATATTTCCCCCTTTCCACTTCTAAATAATATTTCCCACTACATTTTATTTGAAAAGTCGCACACTACTTGGGTATAAAAAGGATCCTGCATGGAAGCTATCTGCCTCCCACCAATAAGCAATAGCAGGAGGATGCCAAGAACACTGTGCTAGTTTCTAGAAAACTGCTTCTATTCTCGCCAGGTGTGTAAGGAGAGGACATAATATCATTCATGGTTATGCTAAGCTGTAATCAAGCATGGATTAAGATAGCTGAAGGTGAAAACAAATAGCTTCCTCTCTACTCGCCAGGCATATAAGAGGAGGAAGCAAGGTCATGCCTGACTGTGCCAAGAAACAGTTGAATGAAAGGACAGGAGAGCAATTCGCTCCCCATGATTGGGCTTTTGTAAAAACATGGATAATCTGCACCATTTACTATGAATGCATGTCTACTACCAAATGGGAAAACAATCAACACTAGAGTAAAATGTGTAAATTTTTTTAAGTATTCAACCAATTATCCCCATAATAACCTCACTCATAATTTTCAAAGAAAATTTTAGTATAACATGTGTGACAATACAAGAATATACAGTAACAAAATGACTTGTCGAAAGGCTGGGAAAAAACTTGACGCGTGGCGTCGGGTGAATGACGACAACGTCACGGTCTGGCAAGGTTTTGTGTGTCGGTCAGACACACAGGCGATATGACTAGGCTGACTTTATTGGCTGCTCGCTGACCCCGGCCGGTATATAAGCTAGGGCGCGTGGCTTGACGGCATGGCATAAAGTTTGCTGTGGGCTTAACTGTCCATACTACGGGTTTGCACACAGCTACCGGTTTACCTGTATTGGGAGTGGCCCGGGGTAGCTCCTGACTCGGCCGCTGTTGCTGCTGGAGCCGGCCGGAACGTGTGCCCAGTCCTCGGGCGGAGGTGGTGCTGCGACTGGCGGTGCTGATGGTAGCCCGCGGAGGGCTGCTTTCGCTAAACCCAGTGGGACGTGAAGCCTCTGATGTAAGTCGACGACTACTTGGTGCAGCTCGCCGGCAGTCTTGCAGGATGGCTGAAATAGGGAGTGTGGGGGGACTGGGAGGTGAGGCCTTGCCCCTTGTCAGTTGTCGGGGAGCTTGAGCACATTCCTGGGGAGTTATGCTGCAGAGGGCAATTGAGGCTGGGTTACAGCTCACGTTTGATTCGGAGGCAGTAGCTGCCTTCCTAGCTTGCCACTCCTATGGGTGTATGGCNAGGCTGGGTTACAGCTCACGTTTGATTCGGAGGCAGTAGCTGCCTTCCTAGCTTGCCACTCCTATGGGTGTATGGCATAGAGGTAGGAACTAAAGTCTGCCCCACTAAGGAAGAGCAGGCGATGAAGATCCCTAGCTAGGTGTAAAGCCAGCCGGGGCCAAGCCACCCAGAGTTGTACCAGATTACTCCAACCGGCGACAGTCTAGCACGGTGGATGGAGTGAATTGGCTGGGCTGGTTGACTAGCCGCCTTGTGAATTGAGTCCCTAGTAGTTAGGGCTCTGCCATACTGTACACCAGGTGCACACTATGGGTAGACGTCTAATGGGTGTGTTCGTGACATACGTGCGCCCGGTTAAGGGAGCCCACAGTCCTACTCTACGTTCTGCAATTGAGTTTTAATGACGCGGTCTCCTGCTTTCCCTGGTGGGTGGACGTCTAAGGGAATGCAAGTCACAGTCACCCTAGAATCAGTACTCGGAGGTTTGATAGAAAATGTTTATTCCCAAGAGGTGGCCTTTACTAACTCCTAACACGGACTGTAATGGAAGTAGACTACAATTAACCAGGTGAAGAGGACCTGGGTCTAAACTAGTCAAGAGCAGAGATACACCCAGGTTGCTATGATACTGACTGACCCTAACTAACTTGATGCTGTTGTCCAGAAGGAACTCGAGTGACACTACCAGAAGGGTAGTGGGTGTTCAAGGGGTGNCCTAACTAACTTGATGCTGTTGTCCAGAAGGAACTCGAGTGACACTACCAGAAGGGTAGTGGGTGTTCAAGGGGTGTAGACTTCAGGGGTTGTTGGTCATGGTCTTGAAGATGTCTGATAAGTAGCGGTGGTCCTACTGGAGGACATTGATGTCTGCAGAGAGCTCCAGCACACGAGATGGTGGAACGAGATGTCAAGAATTAACTGCCATTCTGTGACTGTGCATGGACATATATTCCACCTGCCCAAGGGCTCTCTGTGGTGCGGAGGTGAGCTCCTCCTCCCGTGGCCGGAGCTGCGATCTCTGGTGCCATCCCTCAGTCCATGGTGAAAGCAGGCGTCTGTCATGCAGAGTTGCATCGGCGACTTAAGCTTAGGCGCTTAGCTGGGCTGGCTTCTTNGTGGTGAAAGCAGGCGTCTGTCATGCAGAGTTGCATCGGCGACTTAAGCTTAGGCGCTTAGCTGAACTGGCTTCTTTCACACGTGGGGGGTAGGCGTGATGTCTGACAAAGGCAAAAAGAACTTGGCTGACTTGTCCGTGGGTGCCCCAGCATCTAGGGGCATGCTGGTAGGATCTGGTAGCAAGTAGTTCAGGGTTAAAACCCCGCCTGGGGTGACATGATGGCGTGAAAATGAAGCGAAGTCGTGTTTAAATAAATGTTAGTACGCATCATGCGTCAAACTAGTCAGTTGGATGGATGAGTAAGTGGATAAGTTTATATCTAAAGAACAAACAATTAACATTAGATAAGAAATGATGCAATACCTTTAAAGGCTTCATTGAGTAGTGTCAACACAGAGGTCAGTTCCACAAGGAGTCTTGCCTGCGATGATGTCTGATGCTGACAGGATCGCTTATCTGCAATAAGACATCTTGACAGAGTTCAAAGCTTACAATAATAGGTAAATAAGCAACCTCCCTAAGAACTTTCACATTTATCAAAATTTGTACACTGTGTTGTAATAAAATCCGCTACACTTAAAAAAAATTATAAAAGAAGAAAGACAAGCTTCACAGAAAAATTATAGAAAGCAAATACTGTGTTCTTGCAATAGGCAATTCACGGTAAAGTGAGTACTTTTTAAGACCCTTCCAAAATTTTCCTTTTCGCCAATTTTTATCTTTCCGCAAATTTTTACTATCAACATTGCCATGTGACTCATAAATATGGTGTATACTTCCACCACACTCAAAAGTTAATATCTGAGTCTGTAATAAAACACACTTATTAGTCGCTAATGCCTGGTGGGAGGGCCTTAAAAAGTGCTCACTTTACCGTGAACCCCTTATATAGTACAAATATGTATGTATTCTTCGACTACTAGAATAAAATCACTCAATATAAAAATACAGATTTTTTTTAAATTTCTGATTGCAATAATGTAATAAATACCTTTAAGTTTAATGAAAAGTACTGAAACAATACANAGATTTTTTTTAAATTTCTGATTGCAATAATGTAATAAATACCTTTAAGTTTAATGAAAAGTACTGAAACAATACAATGCAACTTTATGCCACGTGTAAGGTGTAAACAACATGAAAGCAGTGATTTGCATTACTAAAATAATGAAGGAAAGCTACATAACACTTTACAAGTGAACATGTCTATAGTCGGTTCACGACTGGAAGAGACTTTTTTGAAACTAAAGATCTACTTTCAAACCCATTTTGTATCCTTCGGCCAAAGGTAAACAAACATTGCCATGTGACTGCCATGTGGCAGTCACAAGACAATGTTTACATTCCACTGTGTGTATGTACATGTGTTTGTACATGCACGTACCCATTATAAAAGTCGTGTATATATTATTAATGGATATTCCACAAGCATAAAGTTTTTAATCTTGAGAATTTCACACAAAAGAATATGCGAGGCCAGCGAAAAACATTTCATACTATAAACCCAAAATGTGATTATTTTGATGAATCGATAGTTGTCTATTTACAATTGATTGTTAGTGACTTTCGATAAATTCCCGTACATTAAAGACAAGATCATCAGTTTGATCGAAATTGCTACAGACGTTAAAATGGCGTGGTGTTAGACTGAGTCGGATGTTTCGCGCAATTGTAAAACGTTATTGAAAAATGGTTGTGACGGTTTTCGACAGGACGGCAGAGTTTGCGAGTGAATGATTCTACGACTTCGACAATGTGAAAACTATTCTTATATGCAAATACTGGAACATTAGAATAGAGTGGCAAAAGAAAGACACGTGCACGAAACACACAAAAACAAAAGAAATCATCAGTACAACGAGAAAGTGAGCACAAATTAAAATCATACGTTATTAAAACCCAAATAATAATGAGCGAATATTAGTAAAACAAGACAAATAAATGAATTATTATAAGTTAAACGCGATAATCGCACAAATTCTCTGGCACGTGTCAACAACACAAGGAACGAATGTTAGTAAACAAATGGCCACGTTACTTTCACCTTGAGCGTGATCATGTGACTATGCAAGAAACGTTGAAATCTAAATAATTTAGCATCACGTAATTAATAATTAGCATAATAAGATACAAGTCTTTTCAACACCCATTTGTAAGCGATAAATTAACAATTACGTTAAAACTTTGGAACTATTTCCTCTCTTTGTGCTGGCAACCTAACGGCATAACTGTATCCGCGCTTGCCGCTGTTTGTAATGTTATATGCATGTAGCTAACGGCTAGGGTGTTTTTTCAAAGGTTGATTTTCAAAAGTTTCTTCCAGTCGTGAACTGACTGTATGGCAGTACTTATTAATTATGTGAATTTGAAAGCGTTTCCATAAAAAACAGAAACATGGATGAAAATACACTTATTGAATACAAAATTAAACCAGAAACGGTACAGAGAATTAACCAATTATGCAGTTTTGTATTTGCAGCCAAAGTAGTACTATCGAGAACAAGTGCATCAATTCAGTGTGTTTAAAATATTCAAAGAAAAAATTTATTTCAAATAATGTTTTCTTAAAAAGATTTTTGGGAGACAATTTAGTAAAAAATGGCAAATAAATTCATAACACACGACACTCACTCTGACATGCAAGCAGCTTCACATATGCATTGAGCTTCAAAAATTGGGTGCTCACAGATGCAAAATGGCTGAGTACATCCTTATTGGCTGTGCACAGTTTCTCCGTGGCTGACATAGCTGCACTCTCCTCCTCCAAGCTGCCCATTGCAACATAAAAATAATAAAACTTTAGCATTAACAAATAAACAACTCCTCCTTAGTGCACTGTGTAAATGCAAGCAAGCACTTAGCATTGAAAATTATTGCAAACTTCAAAAAACAAAACTATTTCCTATGTACTGCATCAACAATTTTTGTTCTAGAAGGTTTGGATTATCTTATACCTACGACGCAGTTCGGAGGGCTATGCAGTCTGCTATGCCCATATTCGGTAACGGTTGGTGGCACCCTTTGGTGAGAAGGGGGGGTACCCACGAGAAATAAAAACCCTGGACGAATACCGCCCGCAAAATAAATGTAACAACAAGCAGCCAAGGAAGACGCATCGTGCGTGACGAATATCGCCCACACCGGCAAGCTCCAGCGACAGTTAAATCTTTCAACTTCATTCTTTTTCTGCATATACTTAATTCTAATAATCTAATAAATTCATTCCGCCAGCGTGGGAAGTCGATAGCGTGCCAGGAGGGAACTGACGTCCCTCCTGCCTTTGTATTTTCTTCTTGCGAGGCAAGTTTTCGAGACGTAAATGAATAATTAAACAACTGTGACACTGCTCTCTGTTGATTTGCCTGTAAACCTATTTGTACTCTGCATACCTCAAGAATGTATGTGAGCTGTTTCATTTGACTGAAAATAAAAGTAAAGAGTAAATAAACCGGAACTTGACTTTATCTATTTGGCCCCTTTAAAGTTTTATGCTTCTACAACTGAGTTAATCGAGTTGTAATTTCCATTTGTCATACCTTGACGTGAAATATTACAAAATATGGCGGCCATAACGCGAGGCTGCAATATTACAAGCTGTTGGCTGTGGAGCTGTACGCCATCTTTGATCATGTCTCACATCCTCTATTTTGTGTAGGCCATCTTGGATGTCCTTAACCCTGACCTTTCAGTGATGTCATCACCACCATCTTGTTTCCATCCATTATCTAGTTTTCACCCACATTTTGTTTTCCCCCTCAGAATTTCCCTTCTTTTCCCCCTCATAACTAACTTCTTTTTATTCCTTTGACCACCATTTTGTTTTAATTGTCTGATGTTTCCCATATACTGCCATTTTTAGTTCCTGCATCCAATACCAGGTAGTGTTACGACCATCTTTAGTTCCTGTGCTCATCACTAGAGCATGCCATCATCTTTCTTACTCACATCGGCTACCAAGCAGTGCCGCTATATTTAGTGGGATCAGAGTGACGCAGTAACCACCATATTGGCTTTCTCTCGTCTGCTAGATAGTGCTGCTGCTGTTGGTGCATAACAGTAACGTCTGATGTACTGCAGGCAGGACTCTCTACCTTATAGATGCTATTTATAATTTCAGAACTCAAAAAAATCCTTTGGAAGTGAGAAGTGGTAAATTGCTTAACCTTCGTTCGGTAGCGGAATGAACTATCAGGTTGGATTGGAGCAAGTATTAAATGGCTTACCTAATAAAATAGATGTTCACCAGCATTTATAAGTATTTTTATTTGAAAAAAACTTATAGTCACTTATAACTATGTCTTGTGAGGTGTCTGGTCTCATATTTTCAACATGAATATCATATCTGTCACCATGTTGGTAACTGNCATAACTATGTCTTGTGAGGTGTCTGGTCTCATATTTTCAACATGAATATCATATCTGTCACCATGTTGGTAACTGATAAGTAGGGCATAGAAATTTTGGCAAACTGCTAAATAACAAGAAATTATGTAAAATATGGATAAATTAAATTTATTTACAAAATTCTGTAATAATTCCTGTATTCATGAAACAGAAACGAAATTGCTCATTAAAATGTTTCCAAAATCACAATGCTGAACTTCTTTCACCATGAAAATTAATAAATTTAGTTTTGCCATTTTTAATTTATGCTACAGCATTATCTAACAATTTATTTCACATATGAGCTGATAACGGTTTTAATTATTTGCGGTAATCACGTAATTGACTCTGCAAACATAAACAAAGTTTTACCCTAAAAGAAGAACACTTCACAAATCAATTGGTACCAAGGTCGAAATATTATTGCTGTAGTACAATTTGATATATCAGAGCCAAGTGCTCATTCACGTGCTAAAACGCGGATAACCTGTGTTTTATTATTTCTGAATTCTTACCAAAAATGTATGTGATAATATGAAAGAAATATGTAGATATAACATGGAGGTATATTTTTCGTAAATGAAATAATTGCACATTAAACATTCACACAGTATTTGTAAACACTGCAGACTACTTGACTTCTGTGATTTGTGGTTAGGTTCATGATAATGAGCAAGGATACTAATTTTAGTAGTCTACTTACATTGCAAAATCGGTTAAGAATGCCAAATTAGTAAAAGNGATAATGAGCAAGGATACTAATTTTAGTAGTCTACTTACATTGCAAAATCGGTTAAGAATGCCAAATTAGTAAAAGCTTTTTATAGAGGCTGGGAATTTTAAAGAGTGAGAGAAAGAGCGAGAGTGAGTGCGTGAGAGTGAGAGAAAGACTCAGTGAGTGAGTGAGTGAGTGAGACAGAGAGAGTGGAATTAAATTTGACATCCCTAATAGCAAAACAAATCATTATTGTTGCATTGTTTCTCCCTACCACCTTGCTTCTCTCTCATCTTACCCCTATCACCACAGAGGGGGAAAGTTGTAACTAGGTATAAATCTTTCATAGGTTTAAATCAATCTCCCCTTTCACAAAATGCAGAAGAAGTCTTTCAAACAGATTCCTCTTGCAACACAATGCCCAGTGTTTGGTAATGAAATGTCATCATGAGTGACTATTCAATTCTTGTCAAATTGCATACCTGAGAGCATGGGCTGATGCCAACTTGGTATAGTAGCTGGTGTATGCTGCCAGTGGCGACGACAGGCACTGCAGTGAAGACAGAGATTCCAAGCTAACCAAGCTCTCTCCTGACTCCACACCCTGCTGGAACTCAATGTAGCCTTGCTCCACGGCTCGCAGGTAGCGAGCATTCTCCTTCAAGTGACTAGATAACTGTATGTAAATTAAGGAAACCACTGTTATACTGCACTTGTTAGCTATATGAANACGGCTCGCAGGTAGCGAGCATTCTCCTTCAAGTGACTAGATAACTGTATGTAAATTAAGGAAACCACTGTTATACTGCACTTGTTAGCTATATGAATAAAGTGGTAAGCAATAATAAACCTGATTTGATATGAGAAAAAAGCCATGTGCACGACATACATTCATCAAAATGCCATTTGATAAGAAAAAGCTACAACAGTTACTAAACTTTTCCAAGAGAAACATTAAATATTTTTATATTTTGTGCATACGAGTTGCAAAAACACAAATGCTCGTATGTAATCATGNAACATTAAATATTTTTATATTTTGTGCATACGAGTTGCAAAAACACAAATGCTCGTATGTAATCATGCATAAAATGCGCAAAAAACAAAAAATGCAACCCTTAATCTGATACAAGAAAGAGAGAGTGCACGCAAGAGATCAACTTCTGAACTTTGATTGTGAAATCCATCCTTTGCTTAACCAATCTATTGGAACAGCCCACGATTAATTTTACGTTTAAAATCAGAAACCACAAATGACAAGGGATTCAAACCAAGAAGCACTTTCAAGCAAAGCAAATATGCCTCATGCCATCAGGTACACACCCTAAAGTTCGAGGGGGACAGCCTGTCGGAGAGTGCATGCAACCGCTGCTCAGTGTAGGTGTGGTAGTCGGATAAGGCTGACGTCACATCCTTCACGTGGTTTCCAGCCTGCGTCAGAATGTGCACACAGTACAGCTGGTGCTTGCGGTCATGCCGTGGCACGTTCAGCTCATTAAGATCTTCCTTCCCTGTAACAAGTGCAGCAACCACACATGACCACAAACAGATGTCCAGCAGTGAAGTTCTACTGTGTTTATATTACTAACAAAACTGACCTAAAGAGTAAAAAGTTTTTAAACTGTATTAAATTTATGCTTTGGTAGCTTAAAATACTAAACCAGTATCTGTACTGCCCATTTGTCTACATTAACATTACCAGTAACTGCTCAAGATNCGGTAGCTTAAAATACTAAACCAGTATCTGTACTGCCCATTTGTCTACATTAACATTACCAGTAACTGCTCAAGATAGTCTACAAACTTTATATTGTTCCCTTTCATTTACACTATTTTACATTTGTACCCAGAATAGTGTAAAATAGAGATTCTACTATATTTTACAAGATTCTGACTAAACATCATAATCACAANCATTTGTACCCAGAATAGTGTAAAATAGAGATTCTACTATATTTTACAAGATTCTGACTAAACATCATAATCACAAAATAATAAAATTTCTTTGAATTGTCAGACAAAACACAAAACTTCAGTGTGCAGTGCCAGCAACATAAAAAATGTTTGTTTTTCATTACACTTATTTTTACACATACGTTCATATAGGAAAGATGTGTTTCAATTAAATGAACTTAAAACACGATATAATTTATATTAGGTGATTGTATGGCACCCTAAGCAACCAATTTACACATGGCTATGTTTGCATAAGAATATCACTATTTTGGAACAAAACTATAGTCAAAGCATACAGAAATTGAAAATAATTAAACAAATGAGAAGATAAGAAAGCAATATTATAAATACAAAATAAATGAAGTGTTAATGCAATATTTTGTAGTAAATATCATTAACCTATTTCATCCAATCAAGCCACTTATCAATGTATGGAATGTGTATTTGAGTAAACATAAATTATGTTGAGCATATTTGTACATATGTATTTCTAAATAATTAAAAGAGTTACAGTCATAAACACAAAATGAAGAAAGCTCTAACTGTTTGACAAAAATACGTGTTGAGGTTTGTAAGTATAATCCTAAACATAATTACATCTATGAACTATCAGCTTTCCAGTTCCGAACGTTTTCCTGGCTAACATCATACTTCTGTGCAGTCTCACAGTTGTTTGTTTGCTTGGTGTAATTTGCATCTATTATTTTTAATTTAAGCTTCGTTGCAATCCTTTTGACACTGTTTTTGCTGTACTGCCCCTTTTTTCTATGAATCCATTTTACTTTTAACAACATTTCTTTCCCTTATAAATTGCAACAACACAATAAAAAACATGCACGAGTGACTCGTTCAGAGAGTAGTATTATTAACTTTGTATACCCACACTGCAGCACTGCAGATATCGGCTGAGATACAGCGGTGGTGGTGGTAATGACTGTCGTAAAATCTCACAAGCGAGCAGAGATTTTAAGTCTCCAATTATAATTTTACCCTGGCATTTTGAGTTGTCAGATTTTGAAAAAAACTATAAAATTATTTTCAGGTTTTTACTGTAGTATTGGAAATGTGAAATATGAGGTCTGGAACAACTTAACAAGCAATTATCTGAATTAATGGTGATGGAAAAGAAAAGAACAATATCAAAACACCCTCTCACAGCCTCTGTAATGCCAAAACAGTAGCAACTAACTGGTGTCGACGAATGGTAGGTGGTGCCTAATAATGGTATTGGCCGCCTGAAGCTNGATAATGAGCAAGGATACTAATTTTAGTAGTCTACTTACATTGCAAAATCGGTTAAGAATGCCAAATTAGTAAAAGTTTTTTATAGAGGCTGGGAATTTTAAAGAGTGAGAGAAAGAGCGAGAGTGAGTGCGTGAGAGTGAGAGAAAGACTCAGTGAGTGAGTGAGTGAGTGAGTGAGTGAGTGAGTGAGTGAGTGAGACAGAGAGAGTGGAATTAAATTTGACATCCCTAATAGCAAAACAAATCATTATTGTTGCATTGTTTCTTCCTACCACCTTGCTTCTCTCTCATCTTACCCCTATCACCACAGAGGGAGAAAGTTGTAACCAGGTATAAATCTTTCATAGGTTTAAATCAATCTCCCCTTTCACAAAATGCAGAAGAAGTCTTTCAAACAGATTCCTCTTGCAACACAATGCCCAGTGTTAGGTAATGAAATGTCATCATGAGTGACTATTCAATTCTTGTCAAATTGCATACCTGAGAGCATGGGCTGATGCCAACTTGGTATAGTAGCTGGTGTATGCTGCCAGTGGCGACGACAGGCACTGCAGTGAAGACAGAGATTCCAAGCTAACCAAGCTCTCTCCTGACTCCACACCCTGCTGGAACTCAATGTAGCCTTGCTCCACGGCTCGCAGGTAGCGAGCATTCTCCTTCAAGTGACTAGATAACTGTATGCAAATTAAGGAAACCACTGCTATACTGCACTTGTTAGCTATATGAATAAAGTGGTAAGCAATAATAAACCTGATTTGATATGAGAAAAAAGCCATGTGCACGACATACATTCATCAAAATGCCATTTGATAAGAAAAAGCTACAACAGTTACTAAACTTTACCAAGAGAAACATTAAATATTTTTATATTTTGTGCATACGAGTTGCAAAAACACAAATGCTCGTATGTAATCATGCATAAAATGTGCAACAAAAAATGCAACCCTTAATCTGATACAAGAAAGAGAGAGTGCACGCAAGAGATCAACTTCTGAACTTTGATTGTGAAATCCATCCTTTGCTTAACCAATCTATTGGAACAGCCCACGATTAATTTTACGTTTAAAATCAGAAAGCACAAATGACAAGGGATTCAAACCAAGAAGCACTTTCAAGCAAAGCAAATATGCCTCATGCCATCAGGTACACACCCTAAAGTTCGAGGGACTCAGCCTGTCGGAGAGTGCATGCAGCCGCTGCTCGGTGTAGGTGTGGTAGTCGGATAAGGCTGACGTCGCATCCTTCACGTGGTTTCCAGCCTGCGTCAAAATGTGCACACAGTACAGCTGGTGCTTGCGGTCATGCCGTGGCACGTTCAGCTCATTAAGATCTTCCTTCCCTGTAACAAGTGCAGCAACCACACATCACTACAAACAGATGTCCAGCAGTGAAGTTCTACTGTGTTTATATTACTAACAAAACTGACCTTAAGAGTAAAAAGTTTTTAAACTGTATTAAATTTATGCTTCGGTAGCTTAAAATACTAAACCAGTATCTGTACTGCCCATTTGTCTACATTAACATTACCAGTAACTGCTCAAGATAGTCTACAAACTTTATATTGTTCCCTTTCATTTACACTATTTTACATTTGTACCCAGAATAGTGTAAAATAGAGATTCTACTATATTTTACAAGATTCTGACTAAACATCATAATCACAACATAATAAAATTTCTTTGAATTGTCTGACAAAACACAAAACTTCAGTGTGCAGTGCCAGCAACATAAAAAATGTTTGTTTTTCATTACACTTATTTTTACACATACGTTCATATAGGAAAGATGTGTTTCAATTAAATGAACTTAAAACACGATATAATTTATATTAGGTGATTGTATGGCACCCTAAGCAACCAATTTACACAAAGCTATGTTTGCATAAGAATATCACTATTTTGGAACAAAACTTTAGTCAAAGCATACAGAAATTGAAAATAATTAAACAAATGAGAAGATAAGAAAGCAATATTATAAATAGAAAATAAATGAAGTGTTAATGCAATATTTTGTAGTAAATATCATTAACCTATTTCATCCAATCAAGCCACTTATCAATGTATGGAATGTGTATTTGAGTAAACATAAATTATGTTGAGCATATTTGTACATATGTATTTCTAAATAATTAAAAGAGTTACAGTCATAAACACCAAACGAAGAAAGCTCTAACTGTTTGACAAAAATACGTGTTGAGGTTTGTAAGTATAATCCTAAACATAATTACATCTATGAACTATCAGTTTTCCAGTTCCGAACGTTTTCCTGGCTAACACCATACTTCTGTGCAGTCTCACAGTTGTTTGTTTGCTTGGTGTAATTTGCATCTATTATTTTTAATTTAAGCTTCGTTGCAATCCTTTTGACACTGTTTTTGCTGTACTGCCCCTTTTTTCTATGAATCCATTTTACTTTTAACAACATTTCTTTCCCTTATAAATTGCAACAACACAATAAAAAACATGCACGAGTGACTCGTTCAGAGAGTAGTATTATTAACTTTGTATACCCACACTGCAGCACTGCAGATATCGGCTGATACAGCGGTGGTGGTGGTAATGACTGTCGTAAAATCTCACAAGCGAGCGGAGATTTTAAGTCTCCAATTACAATTTGACCCTGGCATTTTGAGTTGTCAGATTTTGAAAAAAACTATAGAATTATTTTCAGGTTTTTACTGTAGTATTGGAAATGTGAAATATGAGGTCTGGAACAACTTAACAAGCAATTACCTGAATTAATGGTGATGGAAAAGAAAGGAACAATATCAAAAAACCCTCTCACAGCCTCTGTAACGCCAAAACAGTAGCAACTAACTGGTGTCGACGAATGGTAGGTGGTGCCTAATAATGGTATTGGCCGCCTGAAGCTGCGAACCCAGTTCCCTCTGCAGTTGGTAGTACTGGTGCTGCAAGGAGCTGAGCTCATCATTGGCTGCATCCCTCGCTGCAGCAGCTTCCAGCAACTCTACCTTCTCCTTCTCCAGTCGTTGCACTGCTACCTGTATAACAAGTGGTGCACTTTATTTCTTTGCAGGTTCCCCCTGCATTAACTGACAACACATAACAGAAGGTCCTACACGAGATTACAGAGAAATAAGGTATGATAATATTTTGCATTTCTAGA
This sequence comes from Clitarchus hookeri, assembly GCA_002778355.1. Classification (NCBI taxonomy): domain Eukaryota; kingdom Metazoa; phylum Arthropoda; class Insecta; order Phasmatodea; family Phasmatidae; genus Clitarchus; species Clitarchus hookeri. The sequence goes on along the minus strand of NQII01000485.1, from coordinate 740,618 downwards.
GAATGGGAAGGTAAAGGCTGTCCAGGAAAATGCTCAGGCTGAAGCATGTAGGGAAGAGGCCTCAAGATAAACCACAGTGAAAAAGATAGGTAACAGTTAACTACAGGTACGCAGGAAAGAGAGGGGAAGAACGGAGCAATGCTGAGATGTGGAAGGAGGAGGAATGGTACAAAGACAGAAAGATGGTGGTACTTTACTTTCAGACAATCATTGACTGAAAGAAACGATTGACAATAATGGTAGTGCTAGAGAACATACAAAAAAAGAAATTTTAACAACATTATTATCGTACTGTAATTTCTGTTTTTGAAAAGTCAGCCTTTATTATTGATGGTCACAAAGGTTGAAATGAAAAAAAATGAGAGGCAAAACATGAACTAAGAAATAAAGTAAAAAATAGCAGACAAATTAAACTTGCTTATTTTTAAGTCCACGAATAATACAAAATTCAAATGCATTTAGCTCTTGTTTCTAAGACCCCTGGGATAGCGATCCCCTCGAAATAATTACTTTTTTTGGGGAAACTTAAAACAAATTTAATTGAAAATGTGTTTCCAGTAACAACCCCTTTCGAAATAACCTTTTTACTGGGATCCATGAAGTCAAGCGTTTACTGTATTTTAAATCTTCAAGTTGCATCATTTCTACACTTTCAGTGCACGAACCACCACTGTGTAGCATTATTGTGGCATTTACAATATATATGTGTATCACATACATAAACTTTGCCTGTAATGAAATGTAAATTCAATGCTCTAACATTTCAGCAATGTACAACATTTATTTTGCTTTGCCTCCCTATGACTTCATGGAAATGACCCAGCAAATGGTATTGGTGTATTTTGCATAAATCAGCTAGTTATGTACGGTTGAATAGTAAGCAACCAAACAGAGGTTGGCTTAACACAGTGGGAAACCAGTACAAAGCAAGATATTGATCATTCGTGAGTTACTACCAAAAAAACAAGCAATTACATTGGAAAAAAAAAACCATTAAGTGGAGAATGTTATGGATGTGCTAGATAATACCTGATGTCAAATTGTTTGAACATAATTGACATTTACAAAGTTATTACCAAAATCTACCAGCCTGCTTAACAGAAATGAGCTAAAATGACAGTGACCATATATTGACTACATACCAAACTGAAAGGGTTACTAAAACACATGAATGTGAACACATATAATCTGGGCAAGGCCCATCAGAAGATTTCTCTGGGCATGGGGAAAACGGGTGTTCATCCCCTACCCCCTCCCCACTACCAAAATATTAAAAATCTGTTATACAATAAAAGTTGCAAGTAAGCCGCTAGGCTACCAAAATAAATATATAAGGACAGGAATTCAAGTACTCCCAATGTAGTACTTGTAGACGTGCGTGCGCACACACACACACAGAGAAAGACGATGCATTTTCCACGCGGTTGCGATGTTTCGCTGGCTAAACTAGCTTCATGAGGCGGCAAGTTGTAGGATACTCGCACAACCGCATGGAAAAATGTGCCATCCTTGTGTGTGTGTGTGCACATGTGTGTGCACATTCATGTGCACGTGTGTGTGTGCTTGTGTGCATGAGTGCGTGCGCGCGCCTGTCGACAAGTACTACACTGTGAGTACTTTAATTCCTGTCCTTTCATATATTTTGAAATAAAGTTATATTAACCAGGTTTTAAATTGCAATGTACAAGAGTTTATATGCCACAGACCGACCTGCAGCGGGAAATGCTGCTACATGACAAACTGAATTTTTTTCGTAATTACAGATATGTGTGTGTGTGTTTATATACACATATACATATACATATATATATACATATATATATATGTATATATATATATATATATACACACACACACACTCATTTTTTTTGTGTGTGAGTCAAGTAAAATACCTTAATAAATTCAATACAAACTCTAGTAATCAGTCAGTTGCAGAAAAAATTAAAAATATCTATGCTGTACACCTTTTAACCAATATGTATGTGGCAAATTACTGCCGTTAAAAAATATTAAATTACATTATTTTGCACATGCCTATAACACTTGTAAAATTGCTGCGCGTCAGGGCACCATAAATGTAATGTTGTCTATGTTGTTTATGCCCGCCATAATTATAACGAGGCAGCCTCACAGTTAGGCGCCATATTTGTGCGTTCCATGCGGTGCATTCGGCCGCCATATTTGTAATGATGGAGCGTCTGTGATGATGGCTGGAAGTTACCACTCGACTAGCTCAGTTGGTAGTACAGTAGCATGAAACGTTAAAGGCACCTATAAATATAAATTAAGTCTAATGTTCGTTTATTACTCTGTACTTTTATTTACTGGTAAGATTGAAACAGTTCACATACAATTGTCAGGTCTGCAGAGTACGAACCAGTATACAGGCAAACTAACAGAGAGCAGCGCCACAGTCGTTTAATTATTCATTTACGTCTCGAAAACTTGCCTTGCAAGAATATTAATAATTAGAGACCCCCACACCGGCGTAGAAATCAAACGAGCAGGGTTAAGTTGCTGGTGTGGGGGCTACGCGCCACACCCGACGCGGCCTCAACGACTACTGAGTTGTCCGTTATTTGTCGTCCGTTCTCTCAGTCTGCCCGTTATCCACTGCTGGAAGGCGACAGGCACACACAGTATTTGTCGTGTGCGTATCAACCCCCTCTCCACAGATAAGGGCCTGGCGTGGGCCACTATGCACTCTCTTCCTACATTATCGAAACTGCGTAGCCTGCTTAACTGTGCTGTCAGTCAGATAAAGATAATCAAACTTCCTAGAGCAAAACTGTCGACGCAGTCTGAAAAAGCTTCTGTTACTAATGCTGACGCATAACAAAATTTGAGATTTTTGAAACGGTAAACGTACGCCCAATACGTTATACTACAATAAAACGAACCACCACAGCTTTTAATTTCAAACCAGATAAAAATAATATTATGAAGCTTAGCAAAACGAAAGAAAATGAACCGCGTATTCTGATAACTAATAACTTGAGTCATTACACACTATGTAACATTTCAGTAGAAATAGAATGCCAAAATTCTGTTTTCCATTTTTATTGATTCATTCTTCTCCAACAAATTAGACAAAGATCATTTGTTCGTATTCTCACAACAAAAATTAAATAACCTTGCTCTTCTTCAACAAATTATACAATTATTAATATGTTTGCATTATCAATGAAACGCAATTTAAAACATATTGCATCAGTTATAGAAATTATGTTAACATATTATTAATTATTTTATCATTTTTTACTTTATCACCCATACGCGTACGTTCTCGGTGGTGGTAACTATATTGGTTAAAGAAAAAGTTTTATTTGAACTTTAGCATTATACTTTTTGTTATTTGCTCTATGATTGGCTGTCATCTGACCATGCCACTTTTCTCCTCTCCAATCAGCAATGACAATGATAAGATGAAAGCCAAACTGGGCACTATTCTTTAATTTTAGGTGTTTGAAAAATTGAAATACTTTATACCCTCTACGGACAAATGAATCATAATAATAATAACAGCAATAACCTCTAAATAATTTCTACATCAACAAACTCATGACATAACCAAATTTACGCTACACTTCACCTAAATCATATAATAAATCGTAATTTGAAAATTATCTTTATCGTCATTACAAGCAAATACTCCAAAACCAAAGAAAAACATCATATCTGAAAAACCGCAATGTTACAACTGCTCTAGATACATTTCGCTTTCTGACATTAAAATAACTATAAAAATTTTTAATGGTTTCAGATGCGTGACTCTCTTTGGAAAGTAAACATAAACATGCCTTCAAGTCATCTGCACATGGAATCACGTAACCCATGTGGGGTGTGAACCTAAACAACTTGCATCCAGAGTCTACGAGCACGCCACTACACACAAGGGCACGCACGGACAAAGGCAGCCAAGTTAGTTCGCCATATTTTCAGACATCATTGCAACCCCTCTCGTGTGATAGAAGCCAGCCTAGCGTGCCAGCTAAGCCCCTAAGCTCACGCCGTAGATGCAACCCCGCATGACAGAAACGACTGCTTTTGCCACAGACTGAGAGATGGCACCAGAGATCACAACTCCGCCCATGGGAGATCAACCCGCCACCNAACGACTGCTTTTGCCACAGACTGAGAGATGGCACCAGAGATCACAACTCCGCCCATGGGAGATCAACCCGCCACCCCCGCACAACAGAGAGCCCGCGGGTAGGTGGAACATATGTCCGTGCAAAACCACAGAATGGCAGTTCGTTCTCAGCAGCTCGCTCCACCACTTCCAGTGTTGGAGCTCTCTGCTAAAACAAACATCCTCGCGACCTACCAGACGCTCTTCAAGACCTTCACCAGAAGCCCCCAAAGAAGTCAACACCCATTTTCTACATCCACTACCCTTATTGTAGTGGTACTTAAGTCCCTTCTGGACCACAAGCATTGAGTTAGTTAGGGTTAGCCAGTATAATAGCTACCTAGCCGCATCTGCTTTGTTAGTTCAGACCCAGGTCCCCTTCACCTGGTTTGCGCAAGTTAACTTCCTTTACAGTTCTTGGTAAATTAGGAGTTAGTACGAGCCACCGTATTATTCCTCTCAGATATTAACACATCTTCTATTAACTTCCGAGTACTCATTGCTAAGGGTGACTGTTACAGTCACTTCCATAGACGTCAGCCCACCGGGAAGAGCAGGAGACAGCGGCATTCCCAAACCTATTTTCCGAACCTAGTGTAGGACTGAGGGCTCCTTTAACCGGGTGCATGTGGATTAAAACAATACACATTAGACGGCCACACATACTGTGCACCTGGTGTGCAGTGCGGTAGAGTCCCAACCATTAGGCCACAACCACAAGGTGGTAAGTCAATCAGTCCAGTCCATTCACTCATCCACCGCACTGAACAGTTGCAGAACAGAGTGAGAGACTGGGTCTGGAGGTCTGACCCCTTTGGTCCACATACACGTCGTTTTCGGACTTCTGGGGTAAACCTACAGCTTTAACACCACGCTGAACTGTCGCCGGTTAGAGTACATGGGTACGACTCTGGTTGGCTCTGCCTCTGCTTGGTCAACGCTTAGTTAGGGTACTCCATCGCCTGCTCCTCTCTTGCGTGGCCGATCGTAGAACCTACCTACATACCTTACACCCATAGGAGTGTTACCAGGTTGCGTACTAGAAAGGCAGTTACCAACTCCGAGCATAACTTGGGTTTTAACCCAGCCCCTACTGCACTTTGCAGCATAACCCCCCGAGAACGAGCTTAAGCTGCCCAAGAGTTTGAGAGGCCTCACCTCCCAGCTCCCTATCCCTCCCCCTCATTTCAAGACCAACGGAGAACCACATTCCATTGTGGTCGCCCTCCTCCAAGGACTCAACGTACCAATGGGTCTCACAAACCTGTGGTGCACCTCAGCCGAGCCAGCAGCCATCTTCGGGGCCTCTACCTGCATCACCAGCCGCAGCACCACCTTAGCCCTGAGCCTGGACACAGAACTCCAGCAGGAGTCAACCCCAGCTGAAGCAGAGCCAGGAACTACCCTGGGCGACGCTCCACAAAGGTAAACCACTTGTCATGTGCAGGCCGGCATACTCCAGACTTTGTACCAAACCGCCAAGCCATGTGCCCCAGGTTGTATACCAGCCGGACCTCAGTGATCAAACCATAAATCAATCTTGACATCCAGCCGTGTCTGTGACTGACACACCTAAAACTAGCCTTACCGTGATGTCTCCGTCAATTACAGAACGTCACACGTCACCGCAAATGCGCATTTTGGATTATGCAGTTTCTGCTACATCAGAAAATTTCATATTTTCTGAAACAAAGTTGGTTGTACATACAGTAACATCGCAATAATGCCAACAGCTGACATAACAAACAGCATGGCTCCAACGTGTCAGAACGGCTGAGGGATATATTATAAAAACAACAACACTGGCACTAGCTGTCAAAACGACCTTCGTAAATGAAACAGAGTATATCAGTTTATCCAAAAGACGCATGTCCCCTTGACACGCTCTACAAATATTGCCTAGCATGTGCCACATTTAACCTTTTCCCAGAGTAAATTTAACGTGGGAGATAAGAGGTTTAACCTCCCAGGTCTTATCTGTTGTTTACCTGATATTTTTGCTAGAATTTTCACTGTTATCATGTTATCTATGACATAGCAGGCTTATCAATTGCAAGTTTGCACAAGCCTAAAACACTTGCCCTTCTATATTTGTACGAAACAGTCGTACACAGACCCCTCTCATACCTCTTCCACTATTTGCCTTAGAAAAAGTGTTGTGATCATGAAATGGCATTCTTTAGACAACTTCTGACATGGTATGAAGACAATACCGCACCAGAAGATGATATTTTCAGAAAGTGCATAAAAATATCCTAGGTGTAAATTATGATGTAAATAAGGATGACACGTAGTGTCGTAAAAAAGTTGGTATAGAATAAAGTTGTATTCTTTTGAGTTACTTATTTATATAGATTTGGGCTGCAAGGTATAACTGCTAAAGCTGGAAATCGAATTCCGANGTATTCTTTTGAGTTACTTATTTATATAGATTTGGGCTGCAAGGTATAACTGCTAAAGCTGGAAATCGAATTCCGATTGTGCCGCAAGAAGTTACTGAAAATTAACTTTACACTTGGTAATACAAGTTGCTCGATATTCAAACAATTTTTGGTGACAAAAGGAGGTCAAGTAGTAAAAGCTTCTGGGCATATCATTTATTTGTGAATATGCTGCCAATTGAATTAAATTTATATTTTGCTTAAAAATCATGTTGATGTTATGGTAGATATGATTAAAAAGGTGCGTGGCTGAGAGAGAGAGATGCTAAGAGAAGAGAGAGAGGATACAAAGATGCCACAGTTGTTGCTAGGTAACCACTTCTCCTCTTGTAAGACCTGTACTGAGAGGGTGCATTCCTGTCTCCCCATGTCACCGACACGACACCATCAGCTGAAATTAGGGATGTCACACTCGATTCCACAATTCCTCGATTCTTTAAGAATTGTATAATCAAGTATAGGAAGACCAAGAATCGAAGCAACAAAAACCAATTACTACAAATACATAACCTTGCACCTCTCAAAAACTGTTTAAAATTACTTTATTTGTGCCAGTAAATGAATCGCGCTTAGAAAACAATTTTAAGCATGAAAATATGAGATGCGGAAATAATTTGAAAATAAAACTGTACTGGCCGTGTTCAAATTTACCATTTAGTACATTAGTAGTTAGTAGCTTCAGTTCGGTCGCGATTTGGTAGTTTTGTTTTTAGCAAGTTTTGTTACATTCTAAAAACTAGGGGTGTACGGGATCCCGAATTTCAGGGAAAATTTTGAGAATTCATAATGATTTTCTCGTGGGGCGGGAAATAATTTTTTCTGGATATTTTTGGGAAACATTTATGTTCAAGTCTGTATGTGTTGTTCCAACTAAAATACAAGTCTGGTTTCGTGCGAGAAGCTTTGTATCGACTCTTTACGCAAGCGATTACGATTTAATGAATCAAATCACAGATTTCAAAGATTGTTTCACGAACTAAAAAATTTTTTGTATGTCATATATTATGTAACGTTAACACTACATCTTTATAGAGAAAATTAACTAAAACTGGTTGCAAACTTGCACTATTAGGAAGTTACGGTAAACCATGCACACTGAATTTGTCTTATATGTGAGCAACATTTAAAAGTTGCAAGTATCAATTGCTAGTTGATATGGGACGCGAGTTTCAATATACATAACATAAACATTCACGTAAAAATAAGCTAGTACACGATGAATGTTAAATTCGACTACAAATGTTTAACTATTTTACTGAGATCTAACATAGTGTTTTTAAATATGGATTTGGTTAAAACAATTCGTAACGCACCAGAAAATTGTCTTTGTTTTCTGTTCGGAATGTGTTTGTTTTTAATTGTGTGTTGTGCTCACTTGTCGCTGGGACGTTGACAAACTCCAAACGTAGCAAATTTGCTATGTGAAAAATAATTAATTTACTTACCTACTTTTCATTTCGTTATCGATAGAGGAATTAGCTTGTTAGCATAAAGATTTGATTTGGTATGTCGCATTCATAACCTGCCTGATTATACTTGGCTGTGATTGCAGTTGCACTACGTGATTCAAAGCATGTGTGTTCACGGACGTTAAAACTTCCACTGAAAGTTAATTTGAGTAAATTTGTGTCAATGCACACACATTTTACTACCAAAAATGATATTCTTGCAAACTTTTTAATAATTTCATGTATCTGTGAACATTTATCATGTCAAGTGAGGTGTGGAAATATTTTTGAATAAACTACATGGACAAAATATGTGTGTACATATATATATATATATATATATATATATATATATATATAATTATTTATATAAATATATATGTATGTTTTTATTATTATCTCATATGCCTCTTTTGAACTTTTTGGAATTTCATATGAATATGCACACAGTGTTCATGTTATATTATTTGTTAGTAATAGGCCTACTACTAATGTAGGCCTAGTTTAAATAATTTAGTTCTGTAAAGTAATTGTCTGTTACTAAAAGAAACACGATTTTTGAAATCGAGAATCAAGAGTGGTATCGGCATCGAGATTGAGAATAGGAAAAAGGGGAATTGTTGCATCCCTTGCTGAAATGGATACAGCACAGGCACGCCACAATGATAAATGGCAGCACATTAAACGCATTTCACACCCAGTTACTAGACGTTTGCATAAACAATCAGCTTAAAAATGATTGCTGCAGGAAATCTCAAGTGACGGAACCGAAAGATATTTTGATTCATGCAATATCAGTTAAACAGTAAAAGCTGGTAATTTTATTATTAATTATATAGAAATTTTGCCAGGACCACTGAAAATGAACTGTGGATACGGTTTATCAGTACTACATTGAGAGTCCACTGAAGCTACCAACCCGCCAGCCATGTATGTGATGTAAATGAGGTCGTGGCTGGGTCTGCTGAGTATAAAGGACAGCCGAATCTTACACAATCCAGACCGCATTTGTACACTTACGTTGGTTATGCCATGTATTCATGGTAAATGTCTGCCTTTTGGAATGATTAATAATATTTCACTTTAAAAAAAAGTGATTTTGAAACAGAGATAAAATAAGGTGATTAAAATTAATTTCCTTACGATCTTCAGTAACGAATAATGGAAAACCACATCCTCTGATTTTCTTCTACACTTGCACCTGTGGTGAGTTACACAGTGCTTGTACTCATCTCATGTATTATTTAGCGACAGAAGGTGTCGAATAGCCCTTTCCAGGATATCAGTCTATTCAGAAGATTGTGTATTGAATAAATTAATTTAAATCTTCAGATCTCCCCACAAGAAGTCACTGAAAACGAAACTTGCGCTTGGTAATACAAGTTGTTTGATATCCAAACAATTTTTGGTGATACACGAAGATTAAGTATATGCTTCTTGTGGTACCATTTTATTCTGAAGATGGTGCCTATTGAGTTAAATCAATATGTTGTTTAGAAATTGTGTTGGTTTTAAGCCAAATATGATTACATACAAACTTATGGGGAAAAGACATTCTTTAAACACAAAAAAAAAAAAANGCGATACACGAAGGTTAAGTATATGCTTCTTGGGGTACAATTTTATTCTGAAGATGGTGCCTATTGAGTTAAATCAATATGTTGTTTAGAAATCATGTTGGTTTTAAGCCAAATATGATTACATACAAACTTATGGGGAAAAGACATTCTTTAAACACAAAAAAAAAAAAAACATTTTTGCAAAAAAAATATTATTGATTAAAATTTACTGCGTAGCGTTTTCAGGCAAACCAGTGTGCTTTGAAACACTACATTGATGATAGGCACAACTATTTTGAGTGACGGATAATTTTGATAAAATTTCTGTGATCTGGGAATAGTCTGAAATATGTAATGGCAGCACAATGTTATAGCAGATTACTGTTCTATACTCTGTGATAGCCATGACCTTGTTAGAGGTCAGACTCTGCGGAGCACTTGACTGCTCTGTGGTACGGTGCTACTTCTGCAGTCATTTTGGAATCATGACAGTTACGAACCATGGAATAAATATATTTTAATACAGTCCACCATACAAACAGTAACTGAAGTAGTCTGAACAACTCCTAGAGTGTAACGAGAATGAGACAGGGAGACAAGACCAGACATTACAAGGTTCTACTTGAGAGGACAGTTACCCTGAACTTCTCCTCANCTTGTTAGAGGTCAGACTCTGCGGAGCACTTGACTGCTCTGTGGTACGGTGCTACTTCTGCAGTCATTTTGGAATCGTGACCGTTACGAACCATGGAATAAACATACTTTAATACAGTCCACCATACAAACAGTAACTGAAGTAGTCTGAACAACTCCTAGAGTGTAACAAGAATGAGACAGGGAGACAAGACCAGACATTACAAGGTTCTACTTGAGAGGACAGTTACCCTGAACTTCTCCTCANAAGAATGAGACAGGGAGACAAGACCAGACATTACAAGGTTCTACTTGAGAGGACAGTTACCCTGAACTTCTCCTCAGACTCGCTGGTCACTTGATGTTTCTGCTGCAGCTCCAGTTCCAGATACTTGAGCCTGTCCATCAGTGAGCTCACCTCCTGCTGGTGGGTTGCTTCCTTCTCCTGCAGCTGCAAACACAACTGTCACCTTCAACACACACTGCAACATGGCCTACACAATGTTATAAGGCCAGAGGGCTGACTAGGAACAACCTGTCATGACGAACAAGTTACTGTTACATCATCACATGTGTACGCTCATTGAATTTTGATGACATCATGCTCCATTAGGCTAAAATTTCTCATATATTCACAACATAAACAGACACGCTATTAAAATACACCAAACACTGCATATAATAATTTGTATGAAAATAATGAGGTCTGTAAAATATGTTTCTATGCAAAATGAAATCGAATAAATTTAATCAACAATCTTGTATAAGCTAAAAATATGAACAATTAGAAAAAAATAACTTCAAAGTATGTGACACTTGTGTACATCATACTGTACATTTATTTTCCACTATGGCCTGAAACTGTTGTTTAGCAAAACAAAATAATAAGTTTGTTCACAAATTAAGAAATTCTGTCACTTCATAGTTTTCCTTGTGAAGTCTTAAATGATTTATTTGTATATTATGTAACTTATACAACTGTTGGTAGTTCATTACGTCTAGCATATATATGTATAAGTATAATAATGCTGAAACAACTAAGTGTGCTGGATGTCGTTAAAATATAATTTTCCAAATTTTAGCAACTATCACACAATGAAATAAACATGTCCTTTTACAGAAAACTTAATACAAGAAACTTTTTGGATGCATAAAAACAGCATTACTCAATTACTCAATGCCGAACTNCTTTTACAGAAAACTTAATACAAGAAACTTTTTGGATGCATAAAAACAGCATTACTCAATTACTCAATGCCGAACTAACTACACATTTGAACTGTTTTTACTACACATAGTGAAATTCCTATTTTCCATAACAAAAAGCATTAGTAATAAAACAAACTGTTATGAAAAACCTACAAAATAATGCACAATAATAATAATAATTTTAAATGGTTTTGTAATGTCAATGTTTAAGAAAAAACTATTTTGTGGCATTAACTTAAATGAGGTTATGTGCAGCATAATAAAAGGACTTGAAATACATTGAGCTTAATTAAAACAATTTTAGTTTATTAAACTTTTTGCAAAAGGAATTTTTTTTTTATCAAATATTATTTGCATTTGTGCATAATATTGTTATATTTATAATGAATGTTCTCATTAGACAAAACCTTAAAAGTAACAACTGGAAGTGATAAACACTATACTGCTAGGGGTTTCAAAATCAATGGCAAAGTAAAATTTTATGCTTTATTTACATCTCTTACACTTGTACTACTACCAGCCTTCAGTAGATAATAACTACAAAATTTTCTTGGTAATCTAATAAATATACTGAAAAATTCAAANCTTTTACAGAAAACTTAATACAAGAAACTTTTTGGATGCATAAAAACAGCATTACTCAATTACTCAATGCCGAACTGACTACACATTTGAACTGTTTTTACTACACATAGTGAAATTCCTATTTTCCATAACAAAAAGCATTAGTAATAAAACAAACTGTTATGAAAAATCTACAAAATAATGCACAATAATAATAATAATTTTAAATGGTTTTGTAATGTCAATGTTTAAGAAAAAACAATTTTGTGGCATTAACTTAAATGAGGTTATGTGCAGCATAATAAAGGACTTGAAATACATTGAGCTTAATTAAAACAATTTTAGTTTATTAAACTTTTTGCAAAAGGAATTTTTTTTTATCAAATATTATTTGCATTTGTGCATAATATTGTTATATTTATAATGAATGTTCTCATTAGACAAAACCTTAAAAGTAACAACTGGAAGTGATAAACACTATACTGCTAGGAGTTTCAAAATCAATGGCAAAGTAAAATTTTATGCTTTATTTGCATTTCTTGCACTTACACTACTACCAGCCTTCAGTAGATAATAACTACAAAATTTTCTTGGTAATCTAATAAATATACTGAAAAATTCAAAGAAAAAAGTTACAGCAATATGCATTATTTTGCCACCACAGTAAGGAAATTAAAAATTAAAAATTTCTGTGCTTTACTTTTTTTTTTTTTTTTCGCAGACATGCAAAGTTTAGATGCTTTTGTGGCTGACCGGCGATTTCTGGCACCCGCCACCATTTTCCATCTCCATGTTTTGCATGAAAGTGAATGTAACGTATATATAATGAATCAAATAGCAAACTCACTTGTGTAATCACACTGAATGCGATATCAACAATAAAAGAGAAGTGTTATAGCAGTGCAAAGCATTCCATCATCACGTTCGCTAGGACAAAGTTGACCAGCAAACTTTACTGTTACTGTTCAATCAAACAGTGGGATGAGAAGTATTCGTAATCATCCCACGGGTCTCACTCAACATTCTGGATTCTTTTACACTTTGCTTAGTCAAGTCCTTAGGAAGAAAAACTATTTATCTTTGACTGCAGAATGTTATTCACCTTAAGACTGCAGAATGGCCACATGAAAGGGGGTACGAAATGAGTAGGTGATGCGGAGAGGATAAGAGGAGGGATATGGAATGTGAAAGATGCACCGAGTGGAGTGGAGATGTTTGGGTGGCTCTTAACAACAAGATATTGAGAGCCAATGAAGGTGAAATGAGGTGGATAGGGAGAAGTACCAGAATTCCAGGGCGGGGAAACAGGAGATCCCTGAGAAAATCCACCAATCAGCAGCATCGTCTGGCACGATTCCCATAAGTTAAAATCCAGAGTGGAGAGGTTTGGGCAGCTCTTAACATCATGGTCTTTAGAGCCAATGAGGGTGAAGCAAGGTGAGTATGGAGTGGTGCCGGAATGCAAGGGCAGAGGATGGGAGATCCCAAGAAAATCTGCCGACCAATTGCATTGTCTGGCACGATTCCCACATGCAAAAATTAGAAAGTCACCCCGTCAATAATTGAACCAGATGGGAGGTGAATACTCAAGCTGCTGCACCACTACAGCCCCATGCAAAAATCCAGGAATAACTCAGCCAGGAATCAAACTTAGTTTGCCTTCATGGGAGGCAGTTGTTCCAGTAGCAATGCCAACTGCGGCCCCAAGATACACTGAGAAATATGCAGGGAGAGATGGTGATGAGATAAGAAAAAAATGGAAATGTTGAGAGGACGGAGAGAGGGGAGTTTCCAAGAAGCAACTTAACTAGCAACTGACATTTGAGTGTGTATGTGAGCACGCAGTTTCAGTGCGAGTTCATTTTGTAATAAATACAGGATGTACGAGTTAATTTGCACAGAGTAAACCTGACATGCACCGACACTGACAGTGCAGAAAACAAAACCTCCAAGTAGTAGGATTAAAAGCAATGCACAGTAACACATTATACTTTAAAGAAGAAACAGCTGAAGCATTGATTTGCAGACTCTGGTACTATTCAGTTTAAAATAACCCACATGTATTCCCATAATTTAAAAAAATTTGTTCACTGTATTGTATTAATCTAAAGTTTTGCCTGGTTCTAACAAAAATATATTATCTTTACTCTAACAGTTTGAAAAACCTTGTTGTACTACAAAATTTCTAGGAATTTTGTAACTTGACTAGCTCAAAATAGATCTAAATTATTTTGCTTCACCATTCAAAATCAATTTTTTTGGGCCTCTTCTTAAGCTAGGCCCACATGGCCAATGTTCCCTGCCACATCTTTAATAAGTGTTCTTTTGTAGGAATATTTCTTTTTAAATAAAATTTTATTAAATTTGTTTGAACCAAAATTAACTAAGCCTGGCTATTTCCTGGTTTGCAAAACATTTGAAACTAGAAGTCTCACGCACAAAACTGCTAAGGCTGCAAAATCTATCACCTCATTTACACCATCTAAAAAGTTAAAATATTCAAAAACTTGACAAAATAAAAAAACTAATACTAATGCTTTGCAAGCATGGCATAACTAGCAGTGGCTGATTTTTAGAACATTGAATTAGAGGTCTGTGAGTCTACGATTTTTAGTTCAAGACAAGCTCTAGCGGGCCTATTGAAAAGTTACCTAGGTTCACATTGAGCTCCAGTTCAACTCTTTTAATACATACAAAGTCAAAACTGAAATACAGTGGAACCTGTATGGGTAGTTTTCAAAAGACCAAAGGAAATAACCAATGCATGCAGACTTGATATCCATCCAAATGTCTACAACTGGTTTGCTGGTGTGGGTGACTGCAACATGTCACAGAAAAAAATAGCATATTCTGTAGGTGAAAAACTTAGAATAGTATACTGTGTGGAAAAAAAGAAAAAAAAAAGAAGTTAAGCTAGATCAATTTTTTGAAACAGAACATTTGGATGCAACTCCTGTTATCTTCTCATGGTCGGTTACCTTCCTCATCGCCCTCCCTTGCCCCACTTTAATTTCCCTTTTGGTGATGAGCTCAGCTGTGAAAACATTTCTGGCCTCTACCCTCTTTCAAGAATTTTGACCATCATGGTATTATCTCACAGCAGATGGTATCCCCAGTTCACAGCTTGCGACAAAAACTACAAACTTTGTTTGATAAACACTGGAAATTAAGCCTTTTTTGTCACTGATGCTTTCATTTCTTAGATACATTGTACTGGTGAAAATGCACCTTCATGCACAAGAAAATGTTTCGACATTCACAAATGCTTTCCTATATCCAATAAATTAACACATAACCTTAACTAGTTTTGACAGCCGACCTGGAACTTTATTATAAATGGGAATTCATTGTAAAGAGTTTGTTATAAATGAGTTACACTGTATTGTTTTGAGATGAATAACATCATATTTTCTAGCAAACTGTAAATGAACTGTATCTTCAGGCATCACAGCTTAAACCAATTCGTGACTCTGTTTTTATGCTAATTTTAACAGTAATCTGTTTTGTATCTGCAGTTCTGAAGAATAATTTTAACTGAAACATGTCATACCTTTTAAAACATTGTCTTATGTTATAGCAAATGGTAAATAAACTGTCTCATCGTGCACCATATCTTGGGCTGATTTACTGTCCAGTTTTTTTTTTTTTTTCATTTTGATTGTAATCTGTGTTCATATCTTCATTTCTGTGGAATTTTTTACCAGAATACTGGTACCTTTTAAATATTTAGGTTTCTTTAATAAACAAAGTGCTATTTTCTTTTGTAAACCGTAAATTCAGCCAAACGACCTGTCAATAAAGCTCAAATTTTTTGAGCCTGAAAATTGTTTCAAGGCAAACTTGAGCTGCAAGCAGGTATTCAGCTAAAGCTCAATTTTCAACAACTCTCAGATCTCTAGTTAAAACTATGGAATATCTAATAACTTACTTTAACAAAATTTAAAACATTGTAAGTAATAAACAATAAATAGTTATACAGTAACAGGCTTCAAAGTGTCACTTTTCCAAAAATTACACAGTTAAATAATTAAAATAAATATTAAAATACTAATATTAATTAATAATATACATTATACATATAATTATCTTATATTAAAATAATATTAAAATAAAATAAAAATAATATACTGTATGTAGCAATGCATATTACCATGCTTTTATGCAAAAAAGATTTAAGTCAACAAATTTATTTCATTTAAGGTTTACATACAGTAATGATGACTATTAAAATTCTGTGAAGGGAAACTGACTCAAAAAAAGATTATAAATGAAAAAATATAAGGACGACTTGAAATTTACACTGGTACATTTGNTTAAAATACTAATATTAATTAATAATATACATTATACATATAATTATCTTATATTAAAATAATATTAAAATAAAATGAAAATAATATACTGTATGTAGCAATGCATATTACCATGCTTTTATGCAAAAAAGATTTAAGTCAACAAATTTATTTCATTTAAGGTTTACATACAGTAATGATGACTATTAAAATTCTGTCAAGGGAAACTGACTCAAAAAAAGATTATAAATGAAAAAATATAAGGACGACTTGAAATTTACACTGGTACATTTGCTAACATTACATGTTATTGTTATGTCTTGGGAATAAAATAATTTGGCACCATCTTTGTTTATATAATTTTTTTAATTGGGGATTATTTTATACAGTTCACTATGGTCTGGTGGTTAGACAACCCTGTTCATTTTATGTAAGAGGAAATTCTTCCTGATTATATCAACACTAGCGAGCCGTCCTGGCTTCGCCCAGTACCAATTTAGTTTTTACAGCGATACTTTGAAAGACAAAAATGGTTACTGTGGGTCACCCTTAAAAGATAAACATATGCTATCGCAGACTTTTCTATAGACCTTTTTGAGAGCTACAATTATGTAGAACATTAATTTGATGTATCTCTTATGGTTTAGTCAGTACAAACCATGTAAGCGCCCTAAAAGCGGTTTTTTACAACTTCATTAGAAACGGTTTGACATTTCTCTACTATCCTTAAATTAAATATAAATGTATAATACACTAAAACCTTCCTCAAGAAATTCTCAAAATAATGTTGAAAACCACATCAAAAGTACACAGACAGACATGGATAAGTAACTTTATTTTATACTATTTAGAGATTATTTGTGTGTGGCATTAGAAGTTTTTGAAATATGATAAAAGTTTACCATAAAGATGTCACTGCTGCAAGGTTTATGGCTTGTGACCTCACCTTTGGCATATCTAGTGTGGGTGGACGTTGACAGGCCTGTGATAGCTGTTCGACTATAGCCTGTTGCGCACGTGGAGGTGCTGAAGGAGGTGCTGGTCAGGTTTGCGTACGAACTGGGGTGAGGAGTAATGTCTATATGGTAGGCCCCTTGTATAGGGGTGAAATCGCTTGTGGTGTGCGCCACAACAAATCAAACTGTAAGCTGCAGTCCCGGCTNCAGGCCCCTTGTATAGGGGTGAAATCGCTTGTGGTGTGCGCCACAACAAATCAAACTGTAAGCTGCAGTCCCGGCTGGTAGCGCTGTACAGTGTTCTTCTCTCTCTAGCAGCCTCTTCTCGCTTCCAGGTCTACACCCTGGCGGCACCCTGCCCTTCACCTACTAGGTCCCCAACCAAGGCCAAAGCCTGCTTGGTCGCCTTATCCCACCCAACCCTGTGGCGTAGCATAAGGGCATAGTATAGAAGGGGTGACAGCGGGTGTCCAGTAGAGACAAGTACGACCTGGAGGAAACTGGAAGTGGAAGGTGTGAATGTAAGGTAGGCCTAACTGCTGGTCTCCAGACAGGAAACTTGGCGGGCAGGAAGTCACCGACAGACCCAAGCTCCTGACTGTAGATGACAAAAGTGGGATCGAGGAGTATGCTCCCGTGTTACACAGGAAGGTGAGAAGTCGCCATAGATCCACATAACACGCAAAGACCGAGCTCCCTGTAGGTATCGACTGCTGACCTTCTGCAAGTGAATACTTAGATGGGAAGTCACGACACACCTAAACACTCACAGAATGATGGCAGCAGCCGAGTGAGAACCTCCACTCCAAGGAGATGATGGTCCTGTGCAGAGATTGTTAGAATCAGGGGTTCGGCACGTACCTGCTCCTGAAGAGGATAGATGTAAACGGGTCGAAAATGGAAACAGCAGGAATTAGGTGCAGAAAGAAAGTGCGTGAAAGGATAACACAACAAGCTTAGTTTATGCCTATTCATTGTTGAAGCAATAAACATACATAAGCCAGCCTGTATCCTGACTATCCTAGAATGCCTGTCAAGGTGCAGTCTCTAGATATACGCAGTGGCATGGGGGAGAAGGCGAACCCAAGTCAACCAATATTCTGACTTTTACTGGCTGAAGGCGTTCTGAGCTGTGGAACAGCTGTTGGGCTAGTCCAAAGACATAGCTGATGGCGGGCGAATACTACAGGCAGCAATTCGTCTGGAGCAAGATGTTAGCGGTGTCAGAGCACGTCCGAGCAGTGACATTCTACGAGCGAACTGCACGAGTCAGCCTCAAACTGAGGGCTGCAAGTCCCATATATACCTGGTCCACAGGGCCAGCGCGGGGGGCACGGGGATAGTGGCATGGAAGAGAGGAGAGAGAAGAGGAAGCGAAGGCGGCTCGTTTCTCTTTAGCTGCCTGCCAGAAGGGTGAACAAGCCTTCTACGTAGAGCGGATTGCGGGCTGACAGGAGGCAAGGCAGCACTTCTGTGACCTCAGGCGATGCGCTCTGTGGCATGTGGCAGCTACGTCTCTTCTCAGAGAAGGCCGCTGCTGTGGCAGAGGCTAGAGCAGATTACGACGTCGCCCGTGGCATGTCAAGTTTCCTTAATGCTATGGTATGCAACACTTTTATATGCGGTAGCTTAGTATATTGTCACATTTTATGCTCCCTTAATGCTGGCTCCCAAAGCAGTTAGCATATAGGCTACAATATTTAAAAAAAAATTTCTAACCAGGGACAGTAGTCTAGCATTTTCCTCAATTTTGTTATGGAATTCTTCATCCAGGACATGGTTTGAGCTCTCAGAATTGTATCCAGTATCTGCTAATCCTTTCCCTTTGCCTTTTTTGGATCGACTCTGAAACAAAAATATTACGAATACCAATGCAGAAACTTAAAGCAAATATAAAAAATAAAAAAAATTGAAAATTTGTTAATTAAACTTATGTTCATGCTAGCTCTTACCATTTACTTGTATCTGCAACTAATAATTACAGCATGAAACATGACCTTGACTGCACAGCTATAAATGAGACTGTATAATAATCCTGTGCTGACTATTAAATAATTTTAGACAAACAACAACAATACAGCAGATATGTTAAATTTGTACTTAATTACTTGGTTTGTTTATGTTTTTTGTAAAACAGTTTATGCTTTCAGTGGAGGAGCACAAGTTTTTCACTTAGAAATGACCAATGACATATGGTATTGCAAAATTTGATAAAATGAGTGCCTGCAAGAAAAAGAAAGAAACGTTAGGGTTAAAGAGCTTATGTTATGCATTTGTGACTTGCACACAGGCAAGCATTATTATGAGGCATTATTAGGTTGTACTGCAAAGTCTTCGTACAACTTTACAATATCAGGAAACCATTATACTGTACTCACCATAGACATCAAAAAGCTATAAAATCTGCAGCCACATGCCGTTACCCTACCCCACTCCCTACACCATACTTAGCAAATAATATGAATATATTAGCTTGAGACTGGAAGAGGTGTAAAAAAAAAATTGTTGCTGGCATTCTGCATTGAACATACATGTGGTAAAAATTAATATACAACTTGCACCTTAAAATATATATTTATAGATTTTCTGCCTTAGAATATCAGACACACTACCACTGAAGGACTTGACCACAGCACAATCAATCACACAGTGCCATTTTCATTTGAGGGTATTTTCATATACATTCTGTGGTGAAAGTAGTGCTTCATGTAACGTTTGGTGACAAGAGCAAACAATCTGAACAATCAGTACAGACAAAGATGAATGCAGGCAAATATGTAGTTTTAGTATTATATTTACATAGGAAATTTGTCAGGACCACAAAAAAACTTAGTGGACACAGACAAAAATTATTCATGTAAGGTAAATAAGTTGGTAGAGTTCACACAGACATCATTAGAGCAATGGCAATGTTGATATTTATATGCTGTTCATGGTTAATTGAGCACTTTTGAAAGCCCTGCTGATGATCTACTTTTAGTCTAGTTTTTTATCCGACTGTCATATTGTTGTGAGCTAACTCCACTCGTAATAAGAACATGAAAAGGAATGATCATATTTTGTAGAAGGGTAAGCTAAGAAGAAGATGACTTATAGAAAGAGTAAAAAAAGTATTTAATTTCCATCTCCAGCAGTTATAAATTTTTACATAGAGTTTAAGACATGAGGCCAACGGAAGAAAGTATGGTAAGGAANTAACTCCACTCGTAATAAGAACATGAAAAGGAATGATCATATTTTGTAGAAGGGTAAGCTAAGAAGAAGATGACTTACAGAAAGAGTAAAAAAAGTATTTAATTTCCATCTCCAGCAGTTATAAATTTTTACATAGAATTTAAGACATGAGGCCAACGGAAGAAAGTATGGTAAGGAATGTTAATTAGGTTAGAGAGCTCACCCAGTCTCTCACTCTGACCTCGCCGCCCCGAGGTAGGACGTCACCGCACCTGGTNATAATTAGGTTAGAGAGCTCACCCAGTCTCTCACTCTGACCTCGCCGCCCCGAGGTAGGACGTCACCGCACCTGGTCTAGCAGCTGACCTCGTCCCATGACAATTGCTGACTGCTCCAAAGACCTTCCTCGCAGCCCAGTCCACTCTTTGCGCCCCTCCACGTGTGTGTGTGTTGAGGTAATGCATTGTAATTGGCTCCCGTTGTGCACTAGAGGCGGAGTCTGATTGTAGTTTAAGATTATCCAGGAATGTCCTGATGTTTGCTGGACCCACATTTTCTGGTGTTCTTTGCACATTGCTATGACAGTTTAGACATTCCACTCTGGCTCGCTGTTATGGTTTCTTAGTTTACCAAACTCGCATGTGGCCTCCTTCACAGGTATTGTTTTGACAGATGGTGCACAACAGGGCTTCATGTAAAAAAANTACCAAACTCGCATGTGGCCTCCTTCACAGGTATTGTTTTGACAGATGGTGCACAACAGGGCTTCATGTAAAAAAAAATATTTCAATGGCCCTGATTTTTTTCATTCATGCACCATCCAAGTAAAACTGTGGAATTGTTAGGACTGTAAATGTGTCACTAATGTGCATATTCGTCCTCTAATTTGCATAAACCAGGAAACGCTTACTTCAGTGGCCATAAACTTAAACATTACACTTGCAATTCATAGAGCTGTATTTTATAAACCTGCTGCGAACTTATGAACAGCTCTTTATGTAGGACTACGAGAGGATACAGAATGGGCAGGGCTTGCAAGGAGCTGTGAAGCAACAATGGGAAGGGACATTACCTGTGCCACGTCGAGCTCATCCTGCAGCACGGCCACCCTCTTGGCAAGCTGCTGGTTGCGGAACGTGAGACTGTCCATCTCCTGCTCTGCCTTACGCATCCTCTGCTCCTTCTGGCGTGCCTCCTCACGCAGCTCCGCCACCTGGCCGCGCTCCTCCAGCACCGCTGTCTTCAGCACCCCCATCTGGGCGCGCATCTGCAGTACACCACCCCCTCCCATCACCATGCACTGAGAACCTACTATCCCACACCAGGTGGACTGCTGCAGGGGCTACACCACACTGCTTTAATGCATAGTTCTGTTTGCATATCACCATGAATGTGTATATGAACAAGTTTTTTATCGTAAAACTGAATTCAAAGTTTTAAATTACCATTATGCTTATCCAATCACAGAAGTAGCAATCAACTTATCTTGAAAAATACTGCAAAATAATATAAAAACTTGTTAGGGGCATCAGGTTCCACTGCCTCCTTAATGGGTGCTCATAAGGCAATGTATTGAGTATAAAAATTAACTAACCTGACTATATTTTCTTTTTGGCTGACACCTTACATTAAGTTTTTATCTTTGTATCATCATGGCCATCAACCAGCATCATAAGGTATGATAGCAGCTAATAATTTATTATTATTATACCAATCTGCCATGGTCCTAACTACATTAGTTTATTCCATGACTCCTGTCTTCTCTACAGAGTGCTGAGGAAAATAACTTATCTTCCCACTCAATAGAATACTTTGCAAATGTGTTTGTTAAGTGGTGCTAACATTGTGGTAATAAAACATTTTAGGCCATTTTACTATATTCTTAGCTTCGAGATAGCTGAAAAAATACCCATAAAACTAGGGTGGGTTTTATTCCATGTGCGTTAGCTGCTGGACCTTTATTTTCTGTATGAAAAATGGATCAAGTAAATAACGACACACAATGCAGGCAGTCTGCGGCCTGGTAATTACTGACTCGCTTCCTCTTCCACTGTTCTTTATCTGAAAATGATGTTCATATTGCTTACACACTAGAGAAGCTAATCAATTACTTTGAAAATATTTGGAAGGCATTATTAATTATTTAAAATGAACGAGGATGCGTTTCAAAGTATATCTATTCTGCATTAATTAAACATATAAACAAGAAAGTATTGATTATATTATAAAAATTTATTGATAGTTTATTTCACAAAACTTGAAAATCCCAGACTATTGAAAAAAACCTGGGTTTTATTGGAAGAAAAAAAAACTCCGGTTGTATTGATTTAAATAAAAAAAAAAATGGGATTTGGCAACTCTGGTTCTGGAGTGTGTCGGACCTTCCTAAGCTCTGGAATTAAAATTGTTCTTGTTGAAAAACCTAACTTTTACACTATTTTCAATAAAGTAGTTTTCAGAAACACAACCCACAATTACCTATATTTCAATATTACTGCTAGTCTCATGGGAAAAATAACCAACCTTAGAGTATTCTGTAGCCAATTTCTGGTACTTGGCATGCAGATCACTTACTGTTTCCATGATAAGCTGAAACAACAAAAAAACAATATGCAAGAACCGAGTGATACTTTGCCAATGTGAATAGCAAAATGTCTTTAAGTTTTCATAAATTTTCGGTAATTATTAAGTTTAGGGGCTTATCTGTAAAAATAAAAATAATTCGCGGAAAATTGTATATTTCCACTCTACTAATGATGCAGAACACAAATGTACTAGGGGCGTTAACGTACGACTAATTTCGTAATATGTGCCCACCTAACAGAACCTAACCCCACGATGGGTGAATCACTATTTTATATTTTTAANTACCAAACTCGCATGTGGCCTCCTTCACAGGTATTGTTTTGACAGATGGTGCACAACAGGGCTTCATGTAAAAAAATATATTTCAATGGCCCTGATTTTTTTCATTCATGCACCATCCAAGTAAAACTGTGGAATTGTTAAGAGTGTAAATGTGTCACTAATGTGCATATTCGTCCTCTAATTTGCATAAACCAGGAAACGCTTACTTCAGTGGCCATANGTGTAAATGTGTCACTAATGTGCATATTCGTCCTCTAATTTGCATAAACCAGGAAACGCTTACTTCAGTGGCCATAAACTTAAACATTACACTTGCAATTCATAGAACTGTATTTTATAAACCTGCTGCAAACTTATGAACAGCTCTTTATGTAGGACTACGAGAGGATACAGAATGGGCAGGGCTTGCAAGGAGCTGTGAAGCAACAATGGGAAGGGACATTACCTGTGCCACGTCGAGCTCATCCTGCAGCACGGCCACCCTCTTGGCAAGCTGCTGGTTGCGGAACGTGAGACTGTCCATCTCCTGCTCTGCCTTACGCATCCTCTGCTCCTTCTGGCGTGCCTCCTCACGCAGCTCCGCCACCTGGCCGCGCTCCTCCAGCACCGCTGTCTTCAGCACCCCCATCTGGGCGCGCATCTGCAGTACACCACCCCCTCCCATCACCATGCACTGAGAACCTACTATCCCACACCAGGTGGACTGCTGCAGGGGCTACACCACACTGCTTTAATGCATAGTTCTGTTTGCATATCACCATGAATGTGTATATGAACAAGTTTTTTATCGTAAAACTGAATTCAAAGTTTTAAATTACCATTATGCTTATCCAATCACAGAAGTAGCAATCAACTTATCTTGAAAAATACTGCAAAATAATATAAAAACTTGTTAGGGGCATCAGGTTCCACTGCCTCCTTAATGGGTGCTCNATCTTGAAAAATACTGCAAAATAATATAAAAACTTGTTAGGGGCATCAGGTTCCACTGCCTCCTTAATGGGTGCTCTTAAGGCAATGTATTGAGTATAAAAATTAACTAACCTGACTATATTTTCTTTTTGGCTGACACCTTACATTAAGTTTTTATCTTTGTATCATCATGGCCACCAACCAGCATCATAAGGTATGATAGCAGCTAATAATTTATTATTATTATACCAATCTGCCATGGTCCTACATTAGTTTATTCCATGACCCCTGTCTTCTCTACAGAGTGCTGAGGAAAATAATTTATCTTCCCACTCAATAGAATACTTTGCAAATGTGTTTGTTAAGTGGTGCTAATATTGTGGTAATAAAACATTTTAGGCCATTTTACTATATTTTTAGCTTCGAGATAGCTGAAAAAATACCCATAAAACTAGGGTGGGTTTTATTCCATGTGCGTTAGCTACCGGAACTTTATTTTCTGTATGAAAAATGGATCAAGTAAATAACGACACACAATGCAGGCAGTCTGCAGCCTGGTAATTACTGACTCGCTTCCTCTTCCACTGTTCTTTATCTGAAAATGATGTTCATATTGCTTACACACTAGAGAAGCTAATCAATTACTTTGAAAATATTTGGAAGGCATTATTAATTATTTAAAATGAACGAGGATGCGTTTCAAAGTATATCTATTCTGCATTAATTAAACATATAAACAAGAAAGTATTGATTATATTATAAAAATTTATTGATAGTTTATTCCACAGAACTTGAAAATGCCAGACTATTGAAAAAAACCTGGGTTTTATTGGAAGAAAAAAAAACTCAGGTTGTATTGATTAAACCTAAAATTTTTTTTTTTTTTTAATGGGATTTGGCAACTATGGTTCTGGAGTGTGTCGGACCTTCCTAAGCTCTGGAATTAAAATTGTTCTTGTTGAAAAACCTAACTTTTACACTATTTTCAATAAAGTAGTTTTCAGAAACACAACCCACAATTACCTATATTTCAATATTACTGCTAGTCTCATGGGAAAAATAACCAACCTTAGAGTATTCTGTAGCCAATTTCTGGTACTTGGCATGCAGATCACTTACTGTTTCCATGATAAGCTGAAACAACAAAAAAACAATATGCAAAAACCGAGTGATACTTTGCCAATGTGAATAGCAAAATGTCTTTAAGTTTTCATAAATTTTCGGTAATTATTAAGTTTAGGGGCTTATCTGTAAAAATAAAAATAATTCGCGGGAAATTGTATATTTCCACTTTACTAATGATGCAGAACACAAATGTACTAGGGGCGTTAACGTATGACTAATTTCGTAATATGTGCCCACCTAACAGAACCTAACCCCACGATGGGTGAATCACTATTTTATATTTTTAAACTAACCTAGGATGTTTGGGATTTACACTAAACTACGAATGTAGGATTGTAGGGATTTAAAGGAACCGTAAAACACACCAAAAGAATGTAAATTGACTCACCTAGGTAGGGGGCTGGTATAATTCCTCTGACATTAATAGACGAAGAAAAAAAAATTTCCGCAAGTTTTTTAAATACGTTTTACTTATTTTAACATTACACCCTCTTGAATATGAACAAGGTAAGCTGTGCAGAACCCATTAATGCAACTTTTGTTGGTCTAGGACGTTTCGTTCAGAAACGTAAACAAACTGGCTATACTGCTCATTTCACAATTTTGCTCAATTTTTTTTTATATGTTCTACATGATTAGTAGAGTAGAAATATATCATAATTTTAAATTTTTTTTGTTTTTTTTTTCAGAAAAGCCTTTAAACTTAATAATTTCCACTACTACAATAAATCTTAAAAAAAAAAAAAAACACTGTTTTTTACATAGGAATACATATAAAGTATAGGTGAAGCATGAAAATTCAACTTAGNTTCGTTCAGAAACGTAAACAAACTGGCTATACTGCTCATTTCACAATTTTGTTCAATTTTTTTTTATATGTTCTACATGATTAGTAGAGTAAAAATATATCATAATTTTAAATTTTTTTTGTTTTTTTTTTTTTCAGAAAAGCCTTTAAACTTAATAATTTCCACTACTACAATAAATCTTTAAAAAAAAAAAAAAAAAACACTGTTTTTTACATAGGAATACATATAAAGTATAGGTGAAGCATGAAAATTCAACTTAGNTAAAAAAAAAAAAAAACACTGTTTTTTACATAGGAATACATATAAAGTATAGGTGAAGCATGAAAATTCAACTTAGGTTTGAATAAATTTGATTTACACCATGCTATACCCAGATTACTAACAGCTGCATAAAAAATTGCATGTAAGTTTTACAGTCAGTACACTTCTTGTAAAAATATATTGCCACAAAATTTTTTTNAGCTGCATAAAAAATTGCATGTAAGTTTTACAGTCAGTACACTTCTTGTAAAAATATATTGCCACAAAATTTTTTTTAAAATATTTTTCAGGACAATCCATTTCTATTGAGTTTTATTTCACTGGAAACATATTTAATTTAATTTNTTTTTTTTAAAATATTTTTCAGGACAATCCATTTCTATTGAGTTTTATTTCACTGGAAACATATTTAATTTAATTTAATTTTTGCCAAAAACATTAATATAAAGATGTGTTAAAAGTAACTAAGTCCCAAAATTAAATCCTGNTATTTAATTTAATTTTTGCCAAAAACATTAATATAAAGATGTGTTAAAAGTAACTAAGTCCCAAAATTAAATCCTGTCAACAAACTGGGTAATTATATAGAATAGGGTCTTTTCTGAAGGAGAAACTTGTCTCATTGAAAATCACATAGTAATTACAGACCTGACAATAGTTTTAATGGTTATATTATTGATTTGATCAAAAATAGTTTCCTTGTTACCAATATTGATCCTGTTGACATATCTAATCATGAGTATGGTATATCTGCAACTGTAACACCTGATAATATTGTCAGAACAATTGAAGTCTAAGAAATAAAGACATCTTTGGCATGGGATAATTTTTCACGTAAATTGTTGAAAAAGTGTAAATTTATTTTGGCACTTATTTTAGCATATCTTATACAGAATATTATGTTAGGTGTATTCCCTGATATCTGAATATTGCAATAGCTAAACCAATATATAATAAAGGATCTATGGGTGATACACAAAATTACTGTCCAATATCTTTAACATCAACTTTTGAAAAGCACNAATATATAATAAAGGATCTATGGGTGATACACAAAATTACTGTCCAATATCTTTAACATCAACTTTTGAAAAGCACACCCAAAAATTTATTTTGACATTTTCAGCATGGTTTTAGGAGGGGTTGGAGTACCTACGCTGCCTCTGGATAGGTTGGATGTCAGGGATGTGTCTGGACCATTTCAAAGCTTTTTATCAGGTTAATCATAGTATTCTTTTAAGTAAGTTAGTAAATTATGGTGTGCCTGGTTGGCTTTTGAATTTAATTAAACCTTTTCTTGAAGGTAGGACTTGGTATACGGAGATTCTTTATGATGATGGGATGATAAGAGGCATTAGGTCAAATAACAGGTTGATTTGTTTGGAGTCCCACACCACTCAATTTTGGAACCTTTTCTTTACATTATGTCCGTTAACGATTTTCCTTCTATTGAAAACGTTTATATAAGTATGCATGCAAACAATAGTTCTAGTCCATGTTGGGCTAATAGTTATCTAAACTTTAATGCTGTACAAACAAATTTTCCAGATATTGCTTATGATTTTTTCAAGGTGAATAATTGTATAGTTAATGATGACAAAACAGAGTTTGCGAATTTCGGTATTGGTAATAAAACTCCTTTTACATTAGTTTGAGATAATGGTTTGATCTTTGAGAGTAGGGACAGTTTTAAGTTTTTAGGCCTGTACTTATTTTGATAAAAATTTAACTTTGAATNAGTTTGATCTTTGAGAGTAGGGACAGTTTTAAGTTTTTAGGCCTGTACTTATTTTGATAAAAATTTAACTTTGAATAACCGTATTGATCAGGTTTATGTGTATAAAGGTATGCACAAGATACAGTCTAGGAATTTTTTATTGAATATCAATCCAACTTAAATGAAGCTTAGCCTGCTACGTCATTGCACTATACTGAACATTCTTAGACATTCCACCATGACAAGCAACAGGCATCACTTGGGTGACCCTGTGACAAAGTACTGCACATTACAGAAATGTCACACAAGCTTTTCGTTTATTATTTCATCGGCCAAGAATGCTTGTCATCATGTGTCACGTTGTCATGACACGTGGCTCTTGGTGGAGTGTGCATGAAGAAATTGGGGCCGTTCTTAACATCTATGTCAGAGCCGATGAGGGTGAAGTGAAGTAAGTAAGTATGGGGCAGTGCTGGAATGCAAAGATGGGGGAAACTGGAAATCCCCCAGAAAACCTGCCGACCAGCAGCGTCATCTGGCACAATTCCCATGCGTGAAAATCCAGGAGCAACCCCACTGGGAATCGAACCCGGTTTGCCTTGGTGTGATGCGAGTAGCCTGATCACCACACCACTGCGACCCTCCTGTGACTCTTGGTCAATCTGTAGTCAGACACTTTATACTGTCTAGGGCCACATGAAAAAACCATATGTCATGAATTGTTAAAAGAATGACAAAATTCAATTCGCCCTGTAAAAAACACAACAAAAGCATAACCTATTTNATATGTCATGAATTGTTAAAAGAATGACAAAATTCAATTCGCCCTGTAAAAAACACAACAAAAGCATAACCTATTTGAAAAGTATGAAAAGAATTTTAATAGACTATAAAAACCCACACGTGAAAGTTATTTTCTGTAATAAACTGCCTCAGTGTATTAAAGAACTAGAGGGTTCAAAATTTNTAAAAACCCACACGTGAAAGTTATTTTCTGTAATAAACTGCCTCAGTGTATTAAAGAACTAGAGGGTTCAAAATTTAAAACTGCCTAGGGAAAATGGCTAGTGAGCAAGTGTCCTTATAGCTTGGATGATGCATCATATGTACGGTATGTTTCCCTTATGATTAATTATATATTTTTTGTATTTGCGTTAATTTTAATATTAAGATTTTTATTTATATGTTGCTATGCTTCACTTTACCGTATGTTTAAGCTGACATTTTGACATTTGTATTGCATGCTGTCATATTAAATTAAATCAATTAATCAAACACAAATAATACATGCTTATGAGTTCTAAAATTATCCAAAGTTCAACAGTGCACACATTGGATCTGCTGTTTCACACTCCTCTAGTTTACTATTCCCCTTACAATTCAACACATTCGCTGCTGGAATTTAGAACTGAAATTTAATTTTTGTAAAATCTTGAATTTAATGTTCCGTAATTACTTAATACTGATATTTAATATAATTTCTTTACACTAGAGCACGCTAGATGCAAAAACGCTTAGTGTCAGCCTCGCTGTGTTCTGTTTGTAATGTCGCAAACATCAGATTTGGGGACTGGAAATCACAGCTCGGTTTTACTCACTCGGTAGGGACATAAAAGTTAAATAAAGGTGCCTATATTTAAAAAAATGAATTAATTTGTCAGATAATTTTTCCGTATTTTTTTTCAAGTTAAAAAAAAAGTTTACATTCTTCAATTTATTAATGCAGAGTCACGAACAGTCAGCTTAACGAGCCAGTCAAAACTTAGAACGTTAATTAAATATTTATGTCCCTCAAACCTTGTATCACGAGAAAATCAAGAAGACAGGAAGGCCATCATTTCCCTCCTGACACCCTAGTGACCTCCCACACAGGCGGAAATAATTTAGCATAATAAATGTTTGGCCGAAAATTGAAGTTAAAAAAAGAAATAACTGTTATGGTTGCTTNCGAAAATTGAAGTTAAAAAAAGAAATAACTGTTATGGTTGCTTGCTGGTGTGGACAAAATTTGCCACGCTCGAAAAGTCTCCATCAAAAGCTGGTCGTCAACTGTTGGTGAGCAGCACGCGAATTCTGCGTAAATTGCCACGTGCTCTACCCCCACTCCTCGCACCCGGGTGCAAAAACGCAACCTAATAAGGGCATGGCATGGAATACCTTCGGATACCGTGCAAACCCCATCACAACTACTTTCCCAAGCCAGCTAGGCCATGTAGTAGTAAAATACTTGAATTTCTAGAATNCAAACCCCATCACAACTACTTTCCCAAGCCAGCTAGGCCATGTAGTAGTAAAATACTTGAATTTCTAGAATATTTTTGAAGAAAAAAATGTCTACGAATGTGGTAACAACTCTTATCTCCGATTGTTGACGCAACCTCAACTCCATTTTCAGAAAAAGCTAACGCACAACAGATAAACATACTAACACGGCCAAAACGTCAAATACTGATGAGCAATTACAATACCTTGCAAAACAAAAGAAAACTAACCAAACATCCCGAATAAATTATCATTAACTGCATCATTAGAAGGTAATAATGCCTGCATTCTGTTTGATGCTTATAAGCATCACAAGCAGTGAATGTGTCAAATTTTCCTCTGTTCCAGTGAATGCTTGTAGGAAATTCTCATCCTTTATAGTTTAATGACAAAATACTCTTAACAAACATCTCAATTTTATATAAAATTCAGTTGGTATGCTTGTTATTAAACTTAGAAATATTTTGAAGAAAGTCACTCAAACCCAACAATACAGCCACGGAAGTGCCACAGTTTCGTAAACATCTATATACTATAAGTATTTGTAGGATTTTAAACAAAATTACCACATATTTTACATAATAAAAGTTTTCTTCAATAAAATATATGCACTGCAGTGTGTCAGGTAAATAATCCCCAGCTGGTGTGTGGTGAAATATTAAATGCAAGTTAATACATTGCATAATGCCAAATTTTAAGCTAAAACACAAAATACGTCATTCCAAACCACACAATTTGATCTAATTTAAATAATGCTCAAGTACACAATTTCTGTGCCACTATGAATTAAACAGTTTATACAAAAAAATTATAAACCAAATGTTAATAAAATTAAATAGCTCGGTGTTTTTATTAATGTAACCAAATATAAGGAGGTTAAAAAAATTAAATTTTGCATACAGGCTTAGTGAATAAATGTGATAAGAATGAGATACTAGATANATATAAGGAGGTTAAAAAAATTAAATTTTGCATACAGGCTTAGTGAATAAATGTGATAAGAATGAGATACTAGATAGATGTGGCTAAAATGATATAATAACAAGACTAGCAGAACTACAAAAGCAAATATACAAATAATTTGGTTTCTACAATTAAATGATTTTCATTAAATTACATCAAAAATATATTTGGAATATAATGTCCAAAGCAGTATACAAACTGCCAGGGAACACTNGGACATCACCCGTAACTGGAGAAGCAGGCACAGAGTGGCGGGCAGTGCTTCTGTCTTCATGTCCTTCACATTCATCCCTTGAGCACGTGCTGATATCCCTAGTAACCAAAGAGGAACACGCGCAAAGGTGAAAACAAGATTCACGTATTCCCCGATAAGCCTATCTGGACTCTTACCACTCCTGTCTTTGGAGTATTGAATGTCTTAGGCTATCATTGCAAGAATGTTTTGGTTATGGCCCACACCTTCCTCTGCACAACTCGGGCAGCGAGGAACCTTCTGGATTGGGCCAGCTGATCTATAAAAGTGTGGTGGGCCTCCAAGTTGATAGTCTAGAGTTTAAAGCATTNAACCTTCTGGATTGGGCCAGCTGATCTATAAAAGTGTGGTGGGCCTCCAAGTTGATAGTCTAGAGTTTAAAGCATTGTACGACCTTGAGTGCTAGATGTGTGGCAGCGAAGAGTGATCAGCAAAAGTGTAGTTTGCGGGCTGCGAGCATAAGTACGGTGGAGAGTGGGACTGACGTGACGGACTATTGAACTGGATGCATGAGTTACAGACATTTGGAATGATGGCAACATACAGATTGAATATGGTAAATAATGAGTGTGAATTAAGTGACTGTGACTAAATATAGACAAAGTGATAAGGGCTTCAATTAGAATTGATAGAGATAGTAAATTTTGTGCTCACTGAGAATAACAAAGTTGTAATATGGGAGGTAGTTTAATGTTGTCAACAATAGATGTATGAATATTTATAGCATTTCAAATTTATCAAAAATAAAATTTAGTTTTTATTTTCTTAAGATTTCCATCCTTCACACTGGTGTTTAGTGAAATGAAGGCATTCAACTGTAAATTAAGTNTGTTTTTATTTTCTTAAGATTTCCATCCTTCACACTGGTGTTTAGTGAAATGAAGGCATTCAACTGTAAATTAAGTTAGACAATAGGCTAGTAATCAGTAAAATTAAAACCAATTAATTAATTGTAATAACTGTAGGCCAAAATATTCCAACTCTTTTCTGTAATCATCATAGTAAATGTTAACGGGCAAAAAAATTTCTGCAGACATGGAAGCACTGCAAGCATTGAGGGATTAAGTAGGCGAGTAAGACTTGATAAAAAAATTAGTAGCGTGAACGAAAATGTAAACAGCCAGATAACTAACGAACATGAATTAGTAAACAAGCAAATACATAATGTAGATACAAAAATAGAAGGCATTAGCGAGTTAGTGAATACAAGAAAATTTAGTGTAAATGAAAAAGCGGAAAGTGTAACTTAAGTACTGAACAGTGTCAATGGAAGGATGGACAATGTCGAGAACAAAATAAGTGCAATGAAAATGGAATGGCAGAAATTTCTTCAGCAGCAGAGTTCCACTATCACCACATCAGTAGTCAAACAAAAANTGCAATGAAAATGGAATGGCAGAAATTTCTTCAGCAGCAGAGTTCCACTATCACCACATCAGTAGTCAAACAAAAAAAAAGGGGAAACAGTACAACCTCGGAGGATACCCGGTTGCTCTGTGGCATTAGTGTCACTCAGCCAAGAATGGANCAAAAAGGGGAAACAGTACAACCTCGGAGGATACCCGGTTGCTCTGTGGCATTAGTGTCACTCAGCCAAGAATGGAGAAGGGGGTCACAATTAAGCCTGCCTCTTTCGATGGCCAGACTTCTTGGTCAGAGTACCAACATCAGTTTGAAATAGTCACCACCCTGAATGGCTAATCAGACAAACAGTAGGCTTACTACCTCACAGTTGTACTGAGAGGCTCCGCACTGAGCATACTAGAATGTCTGTCAGAACGACTGGAGTACCCAACAATGACGTCTGCTTTGGAGCTATATTTCAGTGACCGATAGACGTAACATGCCCACCAAGCAAAACTGCACCCAGCGACCAGGAGAGCCACTGCAGGAGTTATGGCAAAACATTGTGCGGTTGTCCCACCTATCTCTGGAAGGGTGCCCCGAGGAGGTGCGTAACATCATCGCAGTTGGCTTCGTCTATGCCATCACTGATGCAGAGGTACGGTAAGCAGTGCATCTAGCTGCACCCCACACAATACAGGATACCCTGGCCCAAGCACTGGAGGTGGAATCTGCAAGACAGTGGTCCGCATCTAGACGTCCTGTACTGGCCGTGATGCTGAATGAAGACAACGGCAGCATCAAGAGGACAATGAAGGAGAAGTAGATGAGCATGAAGGATATTGCTTNTGGACAGCTGGCAAGCTGGTGAACCTGAGCGCCTACTGACCACAACAGCAGCAACAGAAGCAGCAGAGGGAATTCCCTTGTACTGAATAATAGTGTGCTTTGCAATAACTGGGAAAGTAATGATGGGAAACACACACACCTAAAGTTGGTCCTTCTAGAATGCAGGGTTCCTGAAGTCTTAAAGGAATTGCATAATATGGCAGCCAGTCGACACTGTCTTTATAAGACCATCTACAGAGTTCAACTGAGATTCTACTGGCTTCATAGTACAATGTTGGGAACTGGTGGCCGAAGATTACTTTACTAAGTGATCTGAGGTCATTCACCTTCCCAAACTAAAAGGTATGTACTGTGGCCCATGCACTTAGAGCATGTCTTCTNTAAGTGATCTGAGGTCATTCACCTTCCCAAACTAAAAGGTATGTACTGTGGCCCATGCACTTAGAGCATGTCTTCTCAAGGTTTAGGATGACACTAGAACTCCATTCCGATCAAGGTTAAAAATATTGTAACTGTGTCATTATTCAGAGTAGCGGCTTTTCTGAAGGAAACGTCTTAGACCCACAAAAGTAACATAAATGGGTTCTACACAGCTTAGCTTTTTAACATTGAGGGAGGCGTAATGGTAAAATAAGTAGAACATACTAAGTAAAATAGATAAACGTACGAGCAGTTCGGCTGCTTCGTTTACGTCAGAAGCCACGTTGAATAGCCATGTAAGTGTGCTAACACCACCTATCGGCTGTAGACGTTAATACTATAGCTTAGTATACCATTGTATGGGATACAATGCAGTTCGCGACGAGTGGAATATTATGTGCGTGTGGTTTGAGACGTCCAAACCTGACCTGTGAAGGCTTGTGATTGTAGAATGTAGGGTGCTAGTACAAGTGTTTCTGTGCGTAATATTCGGCTATGTGACAGGTGTTACTTGGATGTTTTAGTAGATCATGGTGTTTTGTTGAGTGAGGCAAGGTGCACAACAGGTGAATTGGCAGAGAATAGTGGAATTCTACCCGCTGCCTACCTAGGTGAGTTAATTCATATACTTCCAGTGTTTTTTTACTTTTACTTTAAAACCCTAAAATCCTAGATTAGATTAAAACCCTACAATCCTATGTTAGATTTACACCCTACAAAACTAGGTTACATTAAAACCCTAAAACCTAGGTTAGATTACAACCCTGATATTTCCTACATTAGATTAAAAATGTAAAATAGTGATTCGTTCATCGTGGGGTTAGGTTAAGTTAGGTGGGCACATATTACAAAACTGGGTGGAAAAATTTTTCATTGAGGCGTTTTTGTATTTTTTGTGGGTGTATTTTTAGTGATTTTACCCCACAATTTCCCTGATCTTCATAGCCCTCCCCACTATCGTATTCGTGGTTTGTATTGGTAATACGTTATTGACCCTAGTACATTTGTTTTGTGTAATTAGTAGAGTGGAAATATACCACTTTCCGTGATTTTTTCTTTTATTTTCAGAAAAGCCCCTATTCTGAATAATTACCTATTTTACTTTCCCCATACTCCACCGGCTTTGTAAACTTCGCTATCCTTAGACACGACATTCCGTAAATCCTTTAGCTAAGAATAAAATAACCAATATCTCGATTGAACGTAAACTAAGCCGTTGTTTACGCTCGTGACAGTAACAATTTATTTCAATGGAAAGACTAATCTAAAAAACACAAGTGAAACAATACTTACTGAAAATTTGGTTAGGGTTCACATACACAGGACATAACTCGAGTCATTTGGGACGGATATTATGTTTTAAAAATAGGGCGCGGAGGCCTCTCACATACAAATGAATACGAAAATGGTGTAATCATGTACCATACAAATTTCATTTTGTAACAATACGTAGGAAAACAAAACGACCAAATTTGACAGATACGGTTTATTTATCTTCTGTTCTTCATATTCACCTAAATCATGCTACAGAAAATTGGCCTTGGTTAACGCTACAGCCAGCACAAATTGAAATTTCGAATGCAATAAACTTCCAAAAACACCTAAACGCCTGTGAAAAAGGTAGAAAACCCATTAACACTAAAAAAAAATGCCATCAATTGAAAGACCATTAACCTCAAAAAACGTCAAAAGGCACACACTCAAAGTAACATCGCAACCCCGAAGCCGATGTTCAAAAGTCCGAACCGTCACCGACGGCGGCTACAGAAGAACTTCGTTTATGTAAACAAATAAAATTAACACCTCCAAATTTGACAGCATTGCCAACACCATGGAGCATATTATAGACATAAAAAGGATGACCAACACAAAAGGCTAAATAAACACAGATATTTCTTACTACCAAGTCTTGACATGAGAGAAAAAATATGTTTGTCATTTATGTTGTACAAAAGTAAGGGATTGTTGGGAAAATGTCACTATACTAATCAGTTACGGGATTCAGGAAGATAATGTCAGAGTGTTGAAGCTCATATAAACTAGTAATTAATGACACATGTGACAACAAAATTATACGTGTATGTAGTGTTGAAATAATCCAATTATTTACAAACAAAAGGTGTATATTTAAAAAAAAAANAACAAAATTATACGTGTATGTAGTGTTGAAATAATCCAATTATTTACAAACAAAAGGTGTATATTTAAAAAAAAAACCAACAATTCTTTAGCAAATATAACAATAATTATTTTCAATGATAGTACAACGATTTTTTTATTGATATTATTTGCCTTCCCTGGATCACAAAATGGTCAGAATAATCATAGATATGGAAGTTGTCAGATTACAGATTTACTACAAAAATTACAATACACAAACATATTCACACATGTCTCTTCCCTCCGCCCATTGTCCGTGTGTCCCGCTATATATTCACAGTTACAATGTGCCCTCAACTGGAGATGGGTTGAACCGAACATGGCAGCCACTCCTCCCTGACTCCAGCGCCGGAAACGTGTTCTAGAGTGCAACACATGTCAGCTACTTTCCAAGCATCACCAGAGACAGGTGGCCACTCCACTTCCAAATTTGGATCGACTTACACCACCAGGGAAATTAATGTAGGGAGGGGATCACAACAGTTACAAAGCTCCAGATTTTTGTTATTAAGCATTGCTATTAAGTATTTTACGGGAGAAGTTTTGAATCCTCTAAGGAAGAAAAACTGTTCCATCCATCCTCGCCAAATGTGTTGTCTGTATAAGACATGAGACTAGATGTGTTCTCAAGTAGACCTGCCTTGCTGGAACCACGAAAGAGGGGTGCAGTTGTATTTGAAACAACTGGTATTGGCATTACAGGCCCTCTGTTTTTTAATGATGGCAGTAAAGTGTGGGTATGTCCTTACCCTTGTGATGTGTACCGAGC
This sequence comes from Clitarchus hookeri, assembly GCA_002778355.1. NCBI lineage: Eukaryota > Metazoa > Arthropoda > Insecta > Phasmatodea > Phasmatidae > Clitarchus > Clitarchus hookeri. Next base: position 703,498 of record NQII01000485.1, on the reverse strand, counting down.
AGTTCATCTAGAGCTGACCTCATCACTGTCTACAGCTTCGTTCATACAAGCCTTCAGGAGATTTGTGGCTCGACGATGTAGACTTTCGATTCTATATATTGGCAATGAAGCTAACTTTGTTGGAGAAAGTAATGTTTTCAGTGAGATGGATTAGAGCAAGATTTCGGCCTACAGCACTACTCACTAAATTGACTGGCAATTCACTCCTCCCATGGCGGCAGGGTGGGGAGGATGGTGGGAGTATCTCATAAGACTCCTAAAACAGCTCTTGCGCAAAACTCTTGGCAAAACTTCACTAACATATGAGGAACTGCTATCGATACTATGTGATTCCAAGTCTGTGNCTTGCGCAAAACTCTTGGCAAAACTTCACTAACATATGAGGAACTGCTATCGATACTATGTGATTCCAAGTCTGTGATGAACACAACACTTTTGACTTACGTATTTAGCTTCGAGTTAGCACCCATTACACCCAACATGTTTTTGTTAAATGTCAGAGAAGTAGTAATTCTGGACTGCAATGCTGTAGACTCTTTCAAACTTAATAAACGAGCAAGAAGATGACAAATTGTAAGATATGGCTTTTCTCGACAATTTAGAGGAGAATTTTAGGACAATTAGCTTTAGCTGCACGAAAGAAGGGTCACAAGTTACTGCTCGGAGAAGTTGTTCTCATTAAAGTAGACAACCATAAAAAACTGAACTGGCCTTTGGCAATAGTTGAAAAGTTTATTCCAGGACGAGACAGTTAAGTGTGTTTGATGAGATTGAAGACCACCTCTAGGGATCTTTTCCGACCAGATCAATGAATATAGCCTTTGGATTTCTGTATTACAGAAAATCAACAGGGTGAAGAAGTTTTTGTTTGTGAAGGCATTGGAAATTGACATGTCAGTCGAGCCAGCAGTGAAAATACGGACTGTAAGAGTGATAGATATGCAGGTCAAACAAGATGTGGCAGGAAAGTACATGCTCCATCAATATTTCTCACTTAGTTGTAATGTGTTTCACAGAATTCTTGCTTATTTGTATTTGTTTTGTTTTATTGTTCTAGTTGGAGACATTGGATCTAGTAAGACTTCAGAGTGGAAGTATGTAAAAANTTGTATTTGTTTTGTTTTATTGTTCTAGTTGGAGACATTGGATCTAGTAAGACTTCAGAGTGGAAGTATGTAAAAAGAAAAACAGAAATTGTTTGTTTTGCACCAAGATACAATCATAATTCCATAGATGAAGAATAAATGTTTTANAAAAAAGAAAAACAGAAATTGTTTGTTTTGCACCAAGATACAATCATAATTCCATAGATGAAGAATAAATGTTTTAGCTTTTTTTTAGTGCATATTTTTCTTTGCAGTCACTATGAAGTATCTGTGTTATGTAGTAGCAAGTAAAGATAAAATCAGCAGTGAAAATTAATTTATTATTCATTACAAGAATATGCAAATGCCGGGTAGGCTTTGGAAGTAACACACCCCTCTCCAAAAAAAAAAAACAATCAGAATCACACCCTCCACATCGGTCCCAAAAGACTGTCGCAAAGACCTGTTTTGAATTTTTTCTTCGTCAGCGACGTTGTGTGATGTCATTCCATCGACTGCCTATTGAACTCGTATTCAAAAAAATTAACCCACTGCTCGTCTCCAGTCATAATTTTCGCTAAGAACTCATCTGCCTCCACATTGAAGCCTTGTAACCAATTGCAAGTAATTGTTTTATTGTTTTCCTTGCCTCGTTATTCTGATTGGTGAAAATTTTCGGAATCAACTGTGCATAAACTTTGCAGTAGTTCCGTTTTTCAATAATGGAAACTACACTGCCTTTACCGATGGTGAGCAGGCGACACAATTAATCTGTTGTTACACGGGGATGACGTCGACACACTGGATGTTGTGTGGAGTCACTGGAGTCGCTGGCCGGCCCATCTGGAGTCGCCGGCCGGCCCATTAGTCAATTGTGTTTCCTTTTCAGCTTCTGTACAGAGACGAACCCATTGACCAACTGTGCTGACATCCACTGTTGCATCCCCATACACCTTCTTCAGCCTTTTATGAATGCGATTGGGTGTTTCACCTTCTGTGTTCAGGAATTCAAACACAGAATGGTGTATTTTAAATACGTCGATGTCAGCCATTTTTCTCGAAACTTATGCAGTGCTGCCATCTGTTGATATAGAATGCTGTTAATGCAGTGGACCTTAGACAATGTTGTGGAATCACACCAAATTCACATTTTCCAAAATAACAACATATTGAAGAAGAAAAATAATAACATGAATTATTTTCTGACTGACCCTCGTACATGACTCTTAATTCACTAAATTACAATAAAATGTGTGACGACACAATTTCGTGCCATGTTTATGGAGGTTATTTACTTCTTGGCTGTCTGTCCCAGTCCTAAATGCTGTCAGTGGTTGCATATGTTCATATAAACCCTCTTAAATTTACATTACACTAATTACACTTGACTAACACAAATNGCTGTCAGTGGTTGCATATGTTCATATAAACCCTCTTAAATTTACATTACACTAATTACACTTGACTAACACAAATTCCCCTGGTCAAATGACATCAATGGGATCTTGAATTAAGTTGGCACGGGTGAAGCCTGTGGCCAAGTAGGAAGTCTTTTGACTTTGCTATTGACATCACTTTAATTACATTCCAAACACAGTGTACAACNGCTGTCAGTGGTTGCATATGTTCATATAAACCCTCTTAAATTTACATTACACTAATTACACTTGACTAACACAAATCCCCCTGGTCAAATGACATCAATGGGATCTTGAATTAAGTTGGCACGGGTGAAACCTGTGGCCAAGTAGGAAGTCTTTTGACTTTGCTATTGACATCACTTTAATTACATTCCAAACACAGTGTACAACTAGCATGCATTGGGAAAAAATTAGAATGGACTTACACTCTGTTATTTTGGAGCACTGATACACACAACACTTAGGTGGCACAAAATGGTAACAGCTGGTCATACGCGCTGAGATCAGGGGCGCTATGATGTCTAGGGTTGCTTTCTTGCATGCTACACACTGACAGTATAGTGTTGTGTTGGAGCATGCGTGCCAGTCGGTTGGGATCCGAACAATGTGATTGTCCTGTTGTCACCCACATTGTCGGATCAAAGTGAGGCCGTCAGCTGACTCGCGCGGTGCTAGGCGAAGCTGGTGATATACCAAACACCGACGAGATACTGCTGCTGATGGCCATGCTCACTGTTCTTGTCGTCGGTACTGGGCTCAGCCGGGACTACTGGTGTTGAGTACGGTGAGGTCAGTTAGGTTGGACTCATGTTTAGGTTGTGTTTATTTTTATTTTTCAGATAAAATATTCGGAAATTCATCGATTAATTTTTTGGTGCATATTCACCAGAGCCAACGAATTGGCAGGCTAGTTGAACTGGTGTTGCTGGGTCCAGACCAGAAACTACCAGTTTCCCTATCCTTCCTTGTGCTAACTACAGTTAAAAACATGTAAAGCACAATTACTGAATAATAATAATGATGATCCCGCACATATTATCACTTTATTCTTTTTAAATACCATTATTCGACACTGAAGTCAAGTATACACAAAATCAAGGTGTATGAAAAATTTGGTAGTGTTACGAACAAAATCACACCACATTATCGGACCAAAAATACTGCCCCTCTTGCCAAACACAAATGAGTCCATGTACAATTCATTAGTAAAACAAAATATAAGGGTTCATTCCTCACATACTACCTCCATTTGACTGTGGATATGAGCAATCAAAATACAATTACTGTCTATTTTCCAAGTTACACTCAAAATTCCACTAAATACAACTCAGAGTCCAATCTTCAGTTTGGAAGAAACTTAGGTGGCAGTCTTACTAATATGCTGCTTCTGCTGACCACCGCCTTCTGCTTTGCAGGAGAATCCACATTGTCTTCATTCAATTCAGCGACTTCCACTGGACCAGACAACTCCACAGCATAAAGCCGCTGCACAGGTATTTACATCTCATGTGACACAGTCTTTACATGCACCATGTGCCACTCTAACCTTGCCATCTTTTCGTGGGAACACCTTTATCACCCTAACCATATACCAGTCCATTCTTCTTTTACCATTATCACTGTTTACAAGAACCTGAAACCACCGGTCTTAGGGTGACCCTGAGTCAACCTGTTAAGACTGGAGGGGGTGGGGGTGATAGAATTCTNATGACTGGAGGGGGTGGTGGTGATAGAATTCTGCTTCAGTCAAGTAAAGCATTGTTTAGATATAGACACGCCATTTGGGTGTTACACGATTGAACTTTAACTGTACCCAATTTAATATTAAGGGAGTAAATATTGTTAACATAAATGCCAAGTNAAGACTGGAGGGGGTGGGGGTGATAGAATTCTGCTTCAGTCAAGTAAAGCATTGTTTAGATATAGACACGCCATTTCGGTGTTACACGATTGAACTTTAACTGTACCCAATTTAATATTAAGGGAGTAAATATTGTTAACATAAATGCCAAGTATTTTCACAAAAAGCAGTTTACTATGCTGGCCAATTATTACAATTTCAACCACCCAAAAATTTAATATAAAATTGATTTAAAAATCTATATGCATACCCTGTTACATATATGTATACATGTAAGAATACACTTCATTGGCCAGGTAACTAGAGGACATAAAACTTACTTTGCTGGATGACAAATATCTAAAATAAATTATTGACACATTTTTTTAAAAACTATTACGTCAGCAATAAATCGGTTCAAAGCCAAAAACTTGACCGGCATATTAGCACATACAACTCAAACGTCCTCATGGTACCTGAGTGCTCGGTACCTGTAAACAGCTCCAAGTGCACTGTCTTCGGTGGTTGCAGCTGCTACAGTGGTGTCCCACTGGCACATTCACTGGTATGAAAATCAGCTACCTAGCCAACCCAGCACGATGTTACCTCCAACTAGAACGCAGTTCCAACCAGCTTGGAACACAAGACGCAAAACGTAGTAACTTCTCTCACGTAGAAACATAAACTTGATGTGTCTTTTAAATATATTTTTCTTGTCACCAAATTCTATTAAGAATGTGCCACCTACAGAACAACCAGTAACATTGGGTGTCGGACACAACACATTTAATGCTAACTGCTCATCGGACTTAAGTTGAAAACCGTTGTTTTGCAGTTGCGAAAACCAATGAGTGGCAAGCTACCATCCGCAACGATCAGCTGTTTTTCTTTCGGCAACTGCAGCAAGTCTCTTTCGCCATTCCACACAGCCTAGTATAACACATAACTCGTGATATGCCCGCCACATAGTGGCCAACATAAGAACTATCAAATTCCCAAAATAAAAATATAAAACAATATAAATCAATGTATATGAAATATAAATATCAATATAATAACCAAACTAAATTACTGAAATTCAACTAGTTGCAATATTAATAATTATAAAAGTCTACTGTTTAAGCAATGTCAAATTATGTTCGTGTCCAAAGCGCCTGATTGACAAAACAGCACACCAACTTCTGCGTTTTGACACCAAAGTACACTACTCAGTGTCAAGGTTAGATTTATTAAAATGTATTACACTTGTGTGCATGTAAGAAAATAATAATAAATATGATGTGTGTTTTCTTGTAATAAAAGACAATCTTATAGTATAAAATATGTGCGAAGTTTGTCGGGCGTACAAGTGATGATTGCATGAAATCCGTAACTCCCCAGTTACTTTCTCTAAGAGCGTGGCATCTAGCAAAGAGGACAATGACACCATGCATGTCAGCGTCCAATTGATTTTTGTGGTGTGAGAAAATTGGCTTAAACAAGCAATTGAGGTTGAGAAATGCCAGAACATTTAACTTAAAACACAGGTAAGTCAACACTGGAGCAATATAGACGTATTAAAACAATTTCCTTCACAGTACAAAACTTTAAAACACATTTACCCTTTTCTTCGCTTAGCATAACCCTAGATACAATTTCATATAATTTGTATGAAAAATAATAATGAGGCAAAACATGCAAATCACTGAATAAAGAATTCTAACTACTTCAATGAAGCATAACACAGCAGGTAAGTGTGAAGAAATATAAGTTGTATAAATTGAAGAATTTTATGTAAATAGACATTCATAATTAAAAAGAAAAATCATTAATTCAGTGTGTTGTTTCATATCAATAGAAAACCATGGCAAATTGCTGTCAAAATAAATTATCATCAGTTTGAAATGTAATTAATATACTGAATCACTTCTTTAAGCATTAGTTAACAGGAGGATAGCTTACATGAGTTAATTGTGAACTGGCTCGTTAGATTTTCTCATTAACAGATCATTAAAATGTTTGTAGCACTAACTCAGCTTTGAACATAAGAATCTCACTACTGGCTTCTGGTAATGTCCGTTAAACTTAAACACCCTTATTAAATTTCATATTAAATTTAACATCTTAAAAATTTACTCTCAACAAGTTCAAATGCAATTTAGATATTCCAAAACAAATTAAAATGACGAAAAGTCTGTAGCTCTCAAAACGTAAGAATAAGTTGCACACATTACCCAGCCTCTGTAGGTCTTACTTATCATGTTAGTGGAGATGGCAGCCATTCAAGAACCTTTTGTGAAGTCTTGATATTACAATGCAGCTCGGGCCTCTTCTTTCATGCCCCGGATATTTTAAACAACTTGGTGCCTCCCTAACAGCCTACTCTTACGATGGGCGTTAATATAAAAATTATGTGTTAATCNATATTTTAAACAACTTGGTGCCTCCCTAACAGCCTACTCTTACGATGGGCGTTAATATAAAAATTATGTGTTAATCGTGCAGACAAAATTTTACACTGATCCGCTTATCGTGGTGTCTGGGGAGAGAGTCATTAGTCACCGGGGTTCACATAATGACGCTAATTACACGGGAAATCCCTAAACGATGTCACTTCCTGCTACGTCATAGTATAATCAAACCTATAATTAATACGTTTCTCGATGGCCAAAACTTCTGGATAAAACCAGGTAGAAATGCAAAGAGAAAAACGATGATACCATTAAATTTAACATTGCCAAAGATAACAGCTCAGTTGTCATGTAACAAAAAAAAAAAAAAAATTGAACTCTCAAAATGTATAAAGTAAACAAACAAAAAATAATTGATGTGAACCACGTGTTCACGAGCTCCTTTGTGCCCACTATGACTGCAGCAGTCGTGTCCACTACACCAGACACACCACACTGACAGTCTTGTGGGCATGAGTGAGAGTGTTCATAATTTCATCAGTGTTCATAATNCTTGCAGACAAAATTTTACACTGATCCGCTTATCGTGGTGTCTGGGGAGAGAGTCATTAGTCACCGGGGTTCACATAATGACGCTAATTACACGGGAAATCCCTAAACGATGTCACTTCCTGCTACGTCATAGTATAATCAAACCTATAATTAATACCTTTCTCGATGGCCAAAACTTCTGGATAAAACCAGGTAGAAATGCAAAGAGAAAAACGATGATACCATTAAATTTAACATTGCCAAAGATAACAGCTCAGTTGTCATGTAACAAAAAAAAAAAAAAAATTGAACTCTCAAAATGTATAAAGTAAACAAACAAAAAATAATTGATGTGAACCACGTGTTCACGAGCTCCTTTGTGCCCACTATGGCTGCAGCAGTCGTGTCCACTACACCAGACACACCACACTGACAGTCTTGTGGGCATGAGTGAGAGTGTTCATAATTTCATCAGTGTTCATAATTGCAGCAGTGTTAGTAATAGCATCAGTGTATTCAATCAGGGTTTCTAATTGCATCAGTGTTCATAATTGCATCAGGGTATTTATTCAGTATTATTAATTGTATCAGTTTATATAATTAATATCATAATTGTTATCATGAAAGACATTCGACACAGCCACAGCCAGGGACATTTGACATTGTACACTTGGCAATACTGTGGCTGGTACAATGGAAATGTTTAGGATAAATCTAATATTTTTATTGTATATTTGTATAAGGAAAAATTATGTTGTCTTAGGTTAATTTAATTCATGTCACTTCCATCCCATAATAATTTTTTTTTAGTGTGTATTGTGCTTCATCGTTTCGCCGCTTGGCATCGCATGCGCTCAGGTAGCGGAAGCCAGCCCAGGCTTCCTCCCAGTTCTCTTCAGCACTTGAACGCATCAGGATGTGTAAGTCTCTCGCTCCGCAAAGGCCCTTGGTGCCAACATCCTAAGCTGAGCTCATATTTACTTCAATAGACTTCACTTCATGAACCGGATCATTAATTTTATTTGAGGGGAGAGCAACGTTACTCTCATCGGAGAGTTTTAAATGCAATCGCGTTTCACATTATAAATCTACGCATTTGCCATTTCCGGGTAGTTAAGGCTACCTTTTGTACTAAAGTTGTGTGTGTTCATTAAGGAGTCACAAGGAATAAATAACTCCACAAGCATCGTAAGTATTTCATTTGTAATTTAANTAAGGAGTCACAAGGAATAAATAACTCCACAAGCATCGTAAGTATTTCATTTGTAATTTAATTAAGGCGTGCGAGGCAGCCTACAGCCTCGCCATCATATGTGACGGAGTGTTAACTAGAGTCCCCTAAGCTGACGACCGAAACGACCCTCATTTCATCAGCTCACCGCAGGGCTGTGGCGCCAGGCACATATTTCCTACATCATCAGCTCTGGTNTTCATCAGCTCACCGCAGGGCTGTGGCGCCAGGCACATATTTCCTACATCATCAGCTCTGGTAACACCACGCGTCACGTCAAGTTGGCTTTCCCAACTAGGGACGAGTATTTCTCCAGGGACGAGTATTTCTCCGAGCCATTGCTTGACCACGTCATAATGTAAATATAAATTTAGAGGTGCTATCCTGATTATACAAAATTAACTTTACCTGTTTACCTATACCTTTAAAATTAATGAATAATTATGTCTCCAAAANCTATCCTGATTATACAAAATTAACTTTACCTGTTTACCTATACCTTTAAAATTAATGAATAATTATGTCTCCAAAATAAATAAACATACCTTCCAAAAGAAAGTCAAAACATAAACAAAACTTTAAATGCTGAAATCTCCACACCAATGCCCTGATACGAAGAAATCGTCACAAATTACATCACATATTTTGATGTATCCGCAGCTTCCTCGTACTTCAGAGTGTAGCACAAGTTAACTCAGGTCTTCTGCCTTGAACTTGACCCTCAGATTGATACAGAGGCTCTGTGGGAACCAGAATATTTTTGACATGTTAACTTCGTCTAAGTGATCCAGGTCAGCAACTCCCATCATTTGCAAATCTTGTATGAACATTGCTGAAGTCAGTAGAACAAGATCCTCCGGGTCCTCCGACATATAGTTTAGATGTTATTGCTGTCTCACAATCCCGTAATACACTCAAAACTTTTTCATATTTCAAGGATGCTTTACCTAAAGTGTATCTCAATAACTTATTTACCATTTTCACTGTATATACCCACCAACCACCCCACCAGGCAGCTGTGGGTGAATTAAATTTCCACTGAATCTGTAGCACAGCAGCTTCTATTTTAATCACTTTCCAATTTAGGTCTTTGAGCAAATTGACTGCACCAGTAAAATTTGACCTATTATCACTGTACACAATTTCAAGCCTTCCTCGGCGAGCAATGAGTCTGAGAACAATAAGAAGAAAGCAGTTTAAATNACTTTGTGCTAATATACATAATCAACTTTAAATGCACAGCTCTGTAGACCACACATGTAAAGAGAACTAGCCTTGCCTTGCGCCCGTCTCTAAGGACCATTGATCCCATTAGATCTACGCTCGTGACTTCAAATGCTGCTGCATCCCTCACCATATCTTCCAGTATGCTCACAAGGGTGGCAGAAATCCTTTTAGCTTCATATCTCCAGCATTTCATACACTTTAGCAGAACTNTTCCAGTATGCTCACAAGGGTGGCAGAAATCCTTTTAGCTTCATATCTCCAGCATTTCATACACTTTAGCAGAACTCTGTGAAAGGTACACCTTTCTTTCAGGATCCAGAACTTCTCACACAGGCTACACAAAAGACACGAACATGGGACAATCTGTTGTGTTCTTGGAGAATACAATTTCTAGTTATCTTATGGTCACTTAGCAGTATCGGACAGCGATAATCCTCTTCATCNCGTGTTCTTGGAGAATACAATTTCTAGTTATCTTATGGTCACTTAGCAGTATCGGACAGCGATAATCCTCTTCATCTTCGCATTATGTTATTTTTGTTCTAACCCGCAAAATGTTTTCGCAATCTTCAAAAACACACTGTGTTCAAATCGGTTGTTTTAGTTCATCGGAATACTTCATTCTAAACAATGTTCACAAGTGTCTTCTCAGCTGCTGGTATGTCATTTATTGACAACATTCTCTTCTGTCGTTCTCCAGGCCTGCTAGCATTTTCTTTAAATCTCAAAATCTATGCCACCAATCTCAATATCGTTCTGTAATTAGAAAAGTTGGTCAAATACCATACTTCTTCTATTGCAGCAATAAGATATGGCACCTCATTGTCTCCTTCTCCATGTATGTAAGCCATCTTGTGCAAATGCTCAGACTTTGCCCAATCCTCTCCTACTAGCTTCAACCATTCGGACCCCTTCCACCATTTTGACTTCAGCAGAGCATCGATTAAATATCCTCGATCGAGAAGGATGGTCAGCTGGGTTGAAGCATTTTGGAATATGTCAACAGTCCTACACATTTGTTATCGAATGTATCTCTTTTACTCTGTTGATGACAAATGTCCCCCATGGCTCGTCTTGTATGACCCATTAAGGGGCAGTTGATGAGTCTATCCAAAAATATGCATATACATCGAACAAATCCATATTATCGTTTAATAACCGAGTAAGTCATGCTCCAGTGCAACAGGCTAACAGTTACAACCATGGAATTGTAATTTTCTTCAATGGAGTCATTCTCGATTTACTAGTACCAGTTGAACACGAACTAGATCTACCCCATTTAATTCATTCCTCATGTATACCACTGCTGCATAATAAACTTGACTAGCACCACAGAAAGTATACAGGAAAAGAAAACCCTACTTTGAAAGTCTATCATATCAAAACCAAACAACCTACAACCTTGGTTGACCAATCAAATTAATCGCGGAACTGTGAAATTTGTTTACCATATCTTCATAAATGTTAAATGTGACACAGCAAGCGGCCCGAACGACATCTACGCGATAATAAAAATCGTTCCACACTCTTGTCAGCATGTCCGGAGCTACGTTTTGGATGGTGTCCGCAATTATCGTTAATTCTTTTATACTCTTCCTGTATACTTAGGTTTTGTTTCCCATTCTGCTTAGAAGTGAAACACACCTTGGGATTTTCACATCATATAATTTAGGCAGATATTCCACCCACTTAAGAAACTTAACTTTGAGACCTTATGAAACATCTGTGTCCCAGCTGATCTTGCTCCTCCAGCTTTCTTGCAATCATAGTTTTGGGGGCAGAGTAACTGGGCAGGAAAAAGCAATGGGGTCAAAAACCTTTGCATTACTGACAGAATGGTTCTCCTCGTGGTGGGGCCTCAGATATGTCTAGTTCACTTACACAGAAGTAAACCAGATCCTTCTGCCTATCCCATGACAATCCAAGCACCATCGACGGCTCACTGCTTACCTCATCTGGCTTACCTACACTGCCACAAGTCTACGCGGCACTGTTGGAGCCACTCTTTTAGTGTCACTTAACGTAGATTAAACCTGGTAAATCATTGACTGAAAGTTTACATGGAGTTGGCAAGGTCCCGAAACACTTACATGAAGTAGGTTCTCCATAAATAAGAACATGAGCACTCGCTTCACTGTTTTATATATAGATAACATAATACAGTTTACATTGCACTCCTAAGCTAGAGTGGAAAACACAAATTAAGTGGGCCTGGTGCTTGAGGCCCACCACGCATATGTCAGAAGATATCCACCCGATATCCTAATTATATTCACAATATCTAAAAGTCATCTAATTCATACAGTGACTCTCTAGTGCACACTGAAGAGCCAAAACAAAACTGGTATAGACATAACAGAGGTATGGAACCAATCAGAGTAACGCGATGCGGTCGGCAGCTAGATCGGTTACTGCTGCTACAATGGCAGGTTATCAAGATTTAAGTGAGTTTGAACGTGGTGTTATAGTCGGCGCACGAGAGATGGGACATAGCATCTCCGAGGTA
>NQII01000485.1:622393-691012 GCA_002778355.1 Clitarchus hookeri | reverse complement strand
GGGGGGGGGGGGGGGGGGGGGGATACACGATATTAGGCAGGTGTACCAGTTTTTTTTGGCTATCCAGTAGTAGATACCAGTTTGTGCCACTTTCTGGATATCCATTAGATATTACAAAACCACCAATAACCATTACTTAAATTAAGTGGCTTCTTCTAAAGATGTATATAGGAAAGCCAAAACATCTATATCACATTTTGGATATTTGGCAGACATTTGGATATCTTTTCGTAGTCTTCTGAATGTAACTTTGCTAATCTTATGTCCTTGGATATCCTGAATGTCAGATAGTGACATCCTTCAGATATTCTTTGGATGTCTCTGTGCTACATTGGCAGTACCGATGAGAACAAAATGCCTTTATGGCGAGGTAAAAACGTAGTTACATTGGTGTATTAAATCTCTGGGATGCGACGAGTCTGTGGAGGTGGTGTAGTTTCCCCGATGGGAGGGGGGATGAAGCTAGCAAAGGTTCTGATAAGCTGAATTCTATGCTATTGAATACTACATGATTGAACAAAAGTTTGAAGTACCCAGGTTACACGAACCATGTCCAACACCTATGCCCACTGGTTACCGACTGAATTGGTGCTGGGAAGCAATGGTGCAGGTGGACACTGCCTCCTGTGCAAACACAAGGGGAAATATCAGTTTTCCCTAGAAACAAATTACATGCTATGTTTAATACAAAGTATATGGAACACTTGTACATGATAAAATATATTGATTCGGGCTGGCTTTTGTCGCCGGAATGTCTCTCCAAGTCCTTTTCAGCCCCTTTAAACTTATGTGTTGAAAAGTAAACAATAAATTTCGGTGTAAAAATTATTGGCAACCAACATAAAAATATATTACACATGTTTACATTGTCACAAGAATTTACATAATTCATTTAAGATTGCATTAATTTAAATTGGAAATATTATTTTTACACATTTGGGGCAAATGTCCGAAACTGCTGTGGCCGTTTCATGATCTTCTAACAAAATAAATCTGTAAATAATATTTAATTCATAAAATTTCTTATAGTACACTTTAAACATCGCCCTTATTATTATGACATATGTTAACTGCCTCAATTAAGAGTTTTGTTAAAACCATGTGGCATATTGGCACAGCAAATCGCAAATTTTTAAATGTCTTTTTCTGAATAACACATGGGGAACAATGTACAATAAGCAAACAGTATGAAACTTATACGATTGGCAAAATACCTTGTGGAAATTCAATGTGATTACTTTTATTGCTGTGGTTCCATCAAAGATGTGATTATATGGGTAATGGGACCCGCTCACCTCGTGAACGCAAAGGAGACATGCATAGACATACTCACCGAAGCTGTTCCATTGGCATGCCCCGCTGCATTGGTGCTGTACGATATGGTCGGGAGTCCGGTGACAGGCGGACCATGTAAACAGCTCGCTCCACATACAACATGACAGTGACGGGAAACTTGCACCTTCCTGCAGTCCACAACTGCCCATCATAAAAATCGCAAGCAGTCACGATCACTTCTACATAGAGGCACTTGTAAGAAAGCTCTCTTAATATCAGCAATCATCTCTAACAAATTTGGGACCTTTGTCAGGTAGTTATTAAGTGACAGGAATCCTTTCCTTTTATAAGAATCATCAGAAACTTGCCTAACTTCGTTGCGGAATTGCTCTTGAAACTCCTCTATGGGGCAAATTATGTCCGGGATTGGCAAGTTCTTCCTCAACGACACCTTCCTCAAGTCAGGTTTTGAAAACTTCGTTATAGTCATAAAAAATTCTATTAGACTTGAGTTTTGAGGTTATAGACACTAACCTTTTATCTGTAATTTCTTTGTTTTCCCCAAGGCCGTCGTGATTTTCCGGCCATAGAAGTACAATTTCATACATATCTGCTCTCACTATTTATGTTCACAGTTTATTTGATGTGACCCAATACAGCAAAATCCATTTCTTATTTTGTTTTCATTTCACATGGGTCCTATTGCCGGCTCTCCCTCACCAATATCACTCAACCATATTCCCTTATTTATCATTTCTCTAATTAAGGGGAGGGAGAGCGACAGTAGCCAGCGAAGGAGGCGGACGTCTACCAGACAGCTACAGCGACTCGTCGGACATAGTCTGCGAGATCGTCCGGTCTACAGCTGCAAGTGTAGTTCTTAATACAACTACCTGTCACTGAAAGGACATCTAAATAAGTGAGTTAGTTCTTTTTAGAACTAACTCACACAGGGAAAGTTAGGTTCCCATTTCTTTTTTTTTTTTTTTCTTATAGGAACAAGCACAACGAGTGCTAAAGTAAATTCCAGCCATCCAACCCTCCCTTGCCTTATCCCCAGTCAAGGGGAAAGGATATGTGGTGATTGTATTTGGGCGATACACTTGTGTTTATAGGGCCACACATAGGCTTCCTATTCCTACCATTTCATAAACATTAAAGGCACCGAACAGCGCAGCCACAGCTGGCCCAGGGGCAGTTGTGGAAGTACAGCAAACGCTAAAGCGGCCAGCCGAAGATGAGGCTTTTAGGGAAGCGAGCGACAAGCGAATGAATGCGATCTCGCCCCGTCAGGCCCCGCCAAACCACCTGCTCCCTCAGGGCACACCAAGCGCGCCACAAGGCAGCGCCGCGCAACAGCAGCCAGCCAAGAAGGTGCAAATCCAGCCCATATTTCAAAAACTCATACATATCGCGCCTTCAAGTGTACGTTGGACACTTGGACGCACACGTGACGTTGTCGTGAAGTGCTGTCTGCTGCAGAGCAGACAGCATTCGTAAGCATACCATGCAGCTGTATTAAATAATTCAGACACACTATTACACACAATTCTCTATTGAAATTCGAACGACCTACACAATATAAAGGACTAATTGATTTATCGCGGCAGTAAATGAGATTGATTTTCTGTCCCAGGGTGTGCCTCATACAGACGTGACAGGGCATATGACAATAATGACCCAGTGATTCTTGTCATAGGATACATTAATGCCGAACATCGCCCACTGGCATTCGCGAACTAAAACAGCCAATGGTGTGCTCTTACAAAGGCATCGGACCAATCGGAACTATGAAGTTATGACACCATGCTAACCAACATTTAACCCACCAAATATTAATCAACACCCAAATCTGCATGATAATGTAATAAATAAATTGTTCAGTACTGGGTTCGACCTCAGAGTCAAACAGGATCTCTATTCTGATCATTACCAAGTACAAATTGATTTTCAACCATTAAATATCAACAATAATGCCTCAAGAAAAATTAAAGATTATTACAGTGTGAATTGGTCTGCATTAAAAAATTATATTGATGTTAATTTACTTCAAAACAACAGCATAACAACAACTGCCTACTGTATATTGACGAAGTAGTCTCGGGCCTGACTGAAACTATTAAACTATTCAAAAAGGCATGGCCGATCACATTCCAGAGAAAATAATCGCAATTAGACTAGAAACTTTCCCACAATACATACGGGATATTATGACGCAAAAAAATCACTTAAGGAGCCAATATGCACGCTGCTTAGATCGCCGAATTAAGGCCCACATTAATGAGTTGCAGGCAGCGATCTCGGATGAAGTAGCCCTATGGAGGAATAGTGTCCGGGACTTGCGAAATTAAATAAAAACACAAATAATCCATGGGGGCTAAGTGCATATTAAACTAAAAATATAAGTTCCGCCATTAACAACTAACACAGGGATAGCTTCTACTCCTGAAGCGAAGGCACAATACTTCGCCAGTGTGTTTGAAAATACTTTACAGTCAATTCAGAAACGCTGTTATAGGAATTTCAATTATTAAATTCTCCAAGAATTAAACATGAATCGATGGCAGCCCACAGAGCACGAGCTCGAGCTTACACAATGGCAAGAAATTAAACTCGTCATACACCATATGAAGCCTAAAAAGGCACCAGGAGAGGACGGCATACAAGCGATTGTATTACAGAAACTCCCCAATCTAGCACTTGGGTATTTAGGTATCTGCGTAAATGCAGTGCTCACGTTATAATATTTCCTGACCACATGAAAGGCACGAATGTAATCGTTTTTCACAATCCAGGCAAAGACAAGAAACTGCCACAAAATTACAGGCTGATCAGCCTACTCAACATACTTTCGAAAGTTATTGAATATATTATTTTAAGACGGTTTTATTCCAATTTTGAAAGTAGTAACATATACTTCAAGAGGAGCAATTCTGTTTTCGACAAAAAAACACTCGACAACACATTAGCTTGTACGAGTTATGGAATACATAAAGAATGCTTTTAACTTCAAAGATTATGTAGTTGCGGTATTCTTAGATACTGGAAAAGCCTTACATCGTGTATTTCATGCAGGTTTAATATATAAACTACATGAAATAAAACTCCCCGAATGCTACATCAAATTGATAAGCAGCTACCTACACAATAGGATTTTTCACTGTATCATGTGAAGGTGCTAAATCAGGTGCTAAATCTATCTGCGCAGGGGTGCCCCAAGACAGTAGGGTCTAGTATGTCCGGGCGCACGGGGTTATGGGGGAGGATTGAGGATAACTCGCCACCTGCTATGACGTCACATGCGCTGCCGCGCAGGGCGCCCTGGTGGTCTTGTGCGATCATGATGTGGCGTTATAGCCGACATCTTTGTTGCCCTTGCCCCCGAACATACATAACTCTACTACTGGCTTTACATGAAAGAACCACCTGATTGACACCTTATTAAAAATTGCTGGAACAAATTCAGTTTAAAAATAGTGTGAATGGAATGCACAGTGTATGCGATAAAACAAGTTTTAGATGAATAATAAAAGATATATAATGACATCCACGGTTCGAATATCGACCTGCTCATTGAAACATTGTTATCTATGTCTGTACGCGAATTTCTGACTGATTTTGTACTCACGTGCATCCGATATCAATATTTAAGCAATATTCATCGGTTAGGCATGGTGTGGATCCCTCGAAATATTTTTTCTGTTAGACTTAGAAGAAATTTGCTGTTTTTACCCAGTTATATGACAATGTTTCACGAATATGTAATGAAGGTGAAACACGAATTTTAGAAGAATAATTCAGGAGTTGGTATGAAATAAGAGTTTCACAATTTGATTTAAGGCGTGAGTGTTTTAATCTCACTAGCGAGGATCGTGCACGAATTTCTGTTAGATTATGTACTCATATACACCCGATATTAGCATTTAAGCAATAACCACCGGTTAGTTATGATGCAGGGCCCCGAGTTCTAAATCCGAAACCATAAAAAATATTAATTTTCTAATGGATTTAGAAAAAATCTACTGTTTTTACTCCGAGATGGGAGAATTTTTCACAAATTTATAATGAAGGTGAAATGCAAGTTTTAAAATAATAATATAGGGATAAAAGATGTTCGCAATTCGATTGAAAGTGTGAATGTTTGCAGCTCAGTAGAGAGGTTCGTGCGCGATTTTCTGACTGATTACGTACTCACATACACCCGATATCAATATCTAAGTACTATACATTGCTTAAGCATGGTGTAGGGCCTTGAGTTCGTGACCCGAAATAGTAAAAAATATTAATTTTCTCGTGGACTTAGAAAAATCTGACGGTTTTTTCCGAGTGATGGGAGAATGTATATATAGAGCTATGATGCATTCTGATACCGTAGTTGATGTTCAGACGTTGAGGAATTAACATTGATTTGGAAGCATTCTCTCGCTATGAAGATGAATTGCGAATACGAAGGCCTGCCTTTGACCTCAACGAACATGCAGATGCGAGCTGCATCATCGCTACCTGATTGTCGTCAGTGCCGATTCTGTGATAGAATTTTCTTTTCGATGAAAATGCTTGGCGACGTGAGAGAACCACCTGTACGAATAGTCCTTTTGTCATGAGGAAATATTACGACAGTGGCCAATGCAGTATATACAAGGCGATACATTGAAAAACCCACATCAAAATCCGCAAGGATTCGTCTTTTGAGAACCAACAAGTGTTGTCGTTATTATCTCCTGCTGCATCGACGAGTGCTGATTCCACAGGTGGTCATGATAATACATTTAATGATAAAGAAGGAATGAATTACCTGCGTCGTGCAGTAGAGTCAGTTCACGCGAAATACACACTTGCAAGACTTTCACGTGAAATCTATTAAATTCAAAATAAACGGCCATCAGCTCTAAATACTGATGACCAGGCGACTTCTGCTACAAATAAAAGTAAACTCAATATATAATACAATATAGAATACAAAACAGGAGGTGAAGATAATAATGAAGACAGCGTTCATGAAACTGAGCATGATTGTGTTGATGATGAAGACGATGGCGTTTTTTCTCGACGCTTTGACACACCCCTCCACCAAATTTGCTGCAACGAGCAACATGAAGGCGGGAGACGCTGAGAACACTCGTTACATATTTCCCGAAGACCCGAATGAACTTGTTGATAGATTAAGATCGTTGATCGTTGATCGCTTTGTAACAAGGTGGAGATTTCTGGCATATTAATGAAATATCTTCAATCATTTATGAACTGAATGTCAGAGATTATATCACATGATGTGATGAACTGCTTTCTTCTGAAATTGTAATGTGTAAAATAAGAATAAAATTTTTTAATANATTAAGATCGTTGATCGTTGATCGCTTTGTAACAAGGTGGAGATTTCTGGCATATTAATGAAATATCTTCAATCATTGATGAACTGAATGTCAGAGATTATATCACATGATGTGATGAACTGCTTTCTTCTGAAATTGTAATGTGTAAAATAAGAATAAAATTTTTTAATAAAAAAATTGTTTTAATTTATTTGTGTGTCCTATTATTTCATCCATCATAACTTTAAATGATTCTGAGAACACTAGCCTATTAAAGTAAAGATCCATATACAGAATATTAATGAAGACTTAAGTATAAAAAAGCAAAGACATTGGACTGTATACAAAACATTAATTCAGTTGACATGTACAAATTTGGATACTGTTTAGCGAATGAATTTAATTTCTATATGTATAGGTGAGGACAGTCGACAAATCAAAGGATTAATCGAAGGCTCCAACGAGGGATTAGGATTGATCGAAGGATTTTAGGATTGCTGAGGATTGCTGAGTATTGCTGAGGAGGATTGTGGAGGATTTCTGAGGATTAGTGTGGATTGCAGAGGATTGATGTTGATTGCGGAGGATTGTTGAGTATTGCGAAGGATTACTGATAATTTGTGTGGATTGGTGGGTGTTGTTGAGTAATATTGCAGAGTATTGAAGAGGAGGATTGGTAATGATTGGCGAGGAGGAGGATTACTGACGATTGGTGAGGATTGGTAAGGGTTTCTGTGTATTGCGGANGGATTGGTAATGATTGGCGAGGAGGAGGATTACTGACGATTGGTGAGGATTGGTAAGGGTTTCTGTGTATTGCGGAGGAAGATTGGTGAGGATTGCAGAGGAGGGTTGCTGAGGATTGTGTAAGAGGAGTTCTGAGGATTGAGAAGGACTGGGATCGATCGAAGTATTGATGTCTGAGGAAAGCACGAATGATAAGACTGTTTATCACCCGCATTGGCCTCGTACATTCCAAGTCTCAAGGGCCAAGCAATATTGGTTCGTAAACCATAGAAAACTATGCCTAAAAAAGTTTTGCTAGGTGTTCTTCCATGTCATGATTATAACATACTTGTGCAGAGGGTCGCTACTCATATGATGGGCTTGGATTGGTCACACATACATACATTAAAAATGTTGTGAGTAGCATATTTTTATTTCTACAAAACAGTCGAGACAATGAATAATTTGCAGATTCCGACATTGTGCGAAAATTAGACTTCAAGAAAAAATACCAGAAGTGTAGTAACTGTATGAGACACTTTTGCAAGGTTCCGTTAAACTCTGTGTACAATTTCAGTATAATAAAAAAAATTAATTAAAAAAATTAATATATATGATTAGCATGTCCTATGCCTATAAAACCAATATGGCTGATGACCTCCGAGAAACAGACATAAACTTGAAGGGCTAGTAGTCATAAATGCCAAGCACCGTCGGGTACATACGACAATCCCGAGTCGAGCAGAAGCCCTATGTCTGCTGAAGAAACGATCCTCAGTAAGCGACTCTCAGTCACAGCCGCAACTCCCATTTAAAATACTTTGCCTCCATAGTCCCATAAATACATTACTGCCGCCATTTTGAAAATAATAGTTTGACCCACTAAGACATGTTAGTTTACATGACCTACCATCATAGTATTACTCGACTGCCAAATTTGGTAGGAATCTGTTTATTGTTTCCCGAGGAATTACGTAAAAACTTTATTAGACATGTGCAACTGTCTTACGAAGTGGCAGACGAAAGAGGCTATGTATTGACCAATTTAATGCTTATAATAGATACCTTCAGCTTAACAAGTTTGGTCGAANTGCTTATAATAGATACCTTCAGCTTAACAAGTTTGGTCGAAATTGGTGAAATGGTATGGTGATATAGCAAATTAACTTAAAATATTTAGATTACTACCATTTTTAAAATAAGTGCCCTTTCCATGTAAACTGCATATATTAACATGTCGAACAATAGTATTACTTATGAGAAAAATTAGGCAAGAATTGGCGTTTTGGTTAGCAAGATATAATTTTAAATTTTAATTTTTTCGCGTTTTACTACCTTCCAAAATGGAGTACAAGTAACATTATCGTTTTCTATATTTTAAGGTTACGCACTGTCAACTTAAAAAATTTGGTTTAAATCGGATAAATGGTTCCCGAGATATAACATAGTGCACTCAATTTTAAAAATTGTTGCCATTTTGAAAGTAAGTATCAGGTTTGATCAATAACTATGAAAGTCTGATGACCTTACTAAATGCAATATGTAGACTGAATTTGGTAAAATTCGGTTGATGGCTTTAAAATATATTTAAAGGGGACATACATCCGGGTAATTGCATAAGTCTATCTTTCCTTTAGAAAGTAGGGTAAACAGCCAAGTTTTTAACTGACTCTAATGCTTATGAAACTCAATTGAAGTCAATTTTTCTACTAAATTTTTTGTTTTGTTTAATGTAATGTACTATANCTCTAATGCTTATGAAACTCAATTGAAGTCAATTTTTCTACTAAATTTTTTGTTTTGTTTAATGTAATGTACTATATAAAAAAAAAAAGCAGCTTTGTTAAAACATTTTGTGTAATAGCTTAGGATATTATAAGCAAAAATACTATATTAATGTTACCGATTTTATGCTGTAAATACGAAACTGCTTACTATACAGGCCACCTGGTGAAATAATCTTGAGCCACCAGTACATACCGATTACCTTTCTCGGAGGCAGGCAAGGGATCCAGAATATCTACTGCCANACTTTAAAAAAAAAGCAGCTTTGTTAAAAAATTTTGTGTAATAGCTTAGGATATTATAAGCAAAAATACTATATTAATGTTACCGATTTTATGCTGTAAATACGAAACTGCTTACTATACAGGCCACCTGGTAAAATAATCTTGAGCCACCAGTACATACCGATTACCTTTCTCGGAGGCAGGCAAGGGATCCAGAATATCTACTGCCATAATCTCGAATGGGGCTCCAACAATTTGTTTCTGGAGGTAACCTTGTCCCCCTGGTCCTTAGGCCCTTCCTCGCATTACAGGTTTCACACATTCGGAAACACATCTCAACATCCTCCCAGTAGAATCTCAGTCTAACTTTGTCAAGGGCCTTATTAACACCAAAGTGACCACTGGGGTCTAAATTACATTCTTGATAATATCTTGAACAGTTTTTTGCAGAGGTAGCTGATAATCTATATGCTGTTTACGCTTGAATTTTTCGCACAGTTGGCAACGCTCCAGACTTTGTACCAAGCCGCCAAACCACTGCTTAACCAATTCCTGTCAAATTTGGCAAAGTTAGAAACTTAAATGTAACTTCGAAAAAAAAAAAATTTACCTTGTGGTAAACAATAAAGTTGAGATGAGACTCAAGACAGTATTGAAGGAACTTAACTTGATCGTGCCACCAATTAAAGTAGGATTATTCTGCCAAAGGCATCAATTGTAAAATTCTGATGTGAAAACACTTAAATTCATTGGAAGAACAGAAACTTCACTGAAGTAGACTAACACTGATGAGAGCTGGACTGAGTGTTTTGTTAGTGAATGTGTTTGGAATTGTACTGTTATTCAGAAATCGATGCTGCATGAATGCTGTTCATTTAAGGTTGGGAAGAAACAAACCTGCCACGAGTCTTTGATGAGAGAGCATGAATAAAGACTAATGAATGTTGGACTACACACGTGTAGTTGTTTTGAGATAATATCTCATTGGCATTCCAACTGGCAGCCACAGTGAATGTAAAGAAGAAGTTATGGGTGAAGAATTAGACGGATGTAATTTCTTGAGTGATAGCAGCGAGGTTAGACTTTGAAGGATGATATACTGAAATCTAAAAACAGAAACTGCGCATTGGGATGGGAAGGAGCCTCTCAGCTATTGCATATGTATAATTTAGGTCTAGCACTGAGCTTAAGCCGTTTTTACTGTTTTTGAACCAAATCGGGTTGTTGAGTTTTTTTTTTGTGTGTTTCGCAAATGGCCGGAATGCCCGACCAGTAAGCGTTTACGTTAAAATATATGCAGCTGAGAACAGAATTTTTTTTTTTTGTGAAGTTGATACTGGAAGTAGCAAATTAACTGTGAAATCAGCTGTGAATAAAACATTTTATCGTTTACTGATAATTAATTGAAATGCAAGCCTAGAATGAAATAGTTTNTGAAATCAGCTGTGAATAAAACATTTTATCGTTTACTGATAATTAATTGAAATGCAAGCCTAGAATGAAATAGTTTTAAAAAAAAAGTAACAATCCTTTATTTTGTCATTTACTGAAACTAAAATTTGTATGTAACAGAAATAGTCGTAATANAAAAAAAAAAGTAACAATCCTTTATTTTGTCATTTACTGAAACTAAAATTTGTATGTAACAGAAATAGTCGTAATAATTAATATGAAGCAATTTATTAAAGACTTCGTACTAAGTTATATTTCATTTTCAGATCTTCCTTAATTGTCTGCATTTTCATTAGTTACTCCCTCTGAATCTGTCACACAGCATGCTGTGTAACTTGAATACAAACCATATGATCGTAATGTTTATAAACGAAGAAAAACTTGAAAAACGTCTAGGGTGTATCTTGGTTATCCAGTTACAAATATTCAACACTAGCAACAACGCTCATTAATAAAACAAAATTACCAAATGCAATGTATCACAGTTCAGTTAAATAAATTACATTTTTAGTTGGATGAATTAGCTTAAATTATATTTATTCAAGGCATCGTATACACTATTAAGTGGGAACAATACATAAAAAATAAAAAANTGAATTAGCTTAAATTATATTTATTCAAGGCATCGTATACACTATTAAGTGGGAACAATACATAAAAAATAAAAAAACAAGCAACACCATCGGTAAAAACAAATATTTCAAGCATTACTTGAAAGAGTACTTTAATTTAGCTCATGAATTACATTGTTCATTCAACAAACAGTTTCATTGGCGTCAAAACTTATGTAATATCGCTGGTGGTATAAGTATGATTTTTGGAACTTAACGCCGTTCTTCAAAACGCTGCGAGTAACATGCCANTGTAATATCGCTGGTGGTATAAGTATGATTTTTGGAACTTAACGCCGTTCTTCAAAACGCTGCGAGTAACATGCCACTAATACAATACACGATCTGTGTCGCAGACAGTTAGTAAATTAGTTTATTTAAATAATATTAGCGTTAAATTGTATTTGAAAACTTATGAACAAATCGCTGCTAATATCTACAAGAAATGTGCTACTAATATAAATAAATATAAAAAAATAATTTTGTACAACAGTTTATCGATGTATGTTGAATTATTTGTTCTTTGAAGAACAAAGTGAATGCGTTACATCTCGTGTCAATGTAGAAATCTTGAGGAACCACAATTCGCACACCACCGTAAGTAATATTTTGTGGCTTGGACGCGATCGTTTTCTTTTCACCTCCCTGGAGAGAAATTTGTTCCAAAGAGGCATAAGCCCCTTCAGCAGGAGACGTCAGGGATTTCAGCATAGTTCATCTTGCAACATGGCATCTCAATTTTTTTGCAGGGTGTGACGGGTTTCGTTTAGCTTCACACCGAGCCCCTAACGCCAATTACTTAAAATCTGTTAAACTTTGAGGAGAGTTTTGAAAGTTAATACGCGAGAATACTCTGCGACGAAAAAATCGAAGCACAGTGAAAAAGTAGTACGGTCGGAAAAATTCGCACATGCAAGTACCTTAAGTAGGAGTTTGCGTTTCGCGGCCAATGATTGGATAGTGCCGGTGGCAGCGCATAACACCCACGCACAGGAGCCGATCTAGACTTTCGCTTTATGAGGAAGAGGGAGGGGGTCACTTTCCCATTGTGCGGGTGCAGTTCTAGACTTTTAATTTGTAGCAGAGGAGGGTGACACTGTCTAATCATAATTTTAGATAGAAATATTAAATTTAACAAATAAAACACGTAGTTGTAACAAACAATTATTATTTAATTTCAGTTTTAAAACATTCGTAGGACAGTTTCATGTCAGTGTGAGGGGTTGGGTGGAGGGCATGCTCTATGCGCATCGCCTAGGCAAACTAACTTGTTTCTAGGTTAGAAGATTCCTTTACGGTGTTTGAATTTTTTTTGTCAAAAAGTGTACTTCATTCGGAATCTGTGGCGCTTCTAATCAGGCGGCGGAAGCGGCAGGGACGACGGAATCGTCAGGTGTGGAGGGGGCGGCAGGCTGGGGGGNTGTTTCTTAACAGTCCATTATTGGGAAATTTTTAAATTGGATACTTTAAAAATTGATTTATTTTCGTTTAATTTATACAAGTGTGAGAGATGGCATAATATCAAAGTGTTTATGATTAAAAATTTTCACAGCGTCACTTTAGTGACACTAATTCTTGTCAATAGCATGTTCAGGACAACTTTTAGTTTCACATGCGACGGGAGAGTACACAAAGGTCACAAACAATAAACTAAGCAGGGTTTCCCAAAGTACATAATTAACTCTTCATCGCTTATAGACGGAACTATCGATCTTTCAAAAAAGAAGAGGCAAAGTGTTTTTTTTTTTGTTTGACTGCCTCTGTTTAACGTGCCCATTTTATACCGAGTGTGCTTTCCAATTTTAACTAACAAAAACTTAAATATACAGGGCGATTTTAAAATCACGGGACAAACATTGAGGGGTGGTAGAGCTCACTAAAGCAAACAGGAATATATGGGCGGGAGTGACGCGTTGAGGCACAAACATATAGTTTTAAGGTATACTGAGGTGAGTGTGAACGTCTTACGCATGTTAGCGATCCCAGCATTGAGGCAGGACCACACCACGGAGTAGGAGTCGTAGTTCGTGCCGAGAACCGAGTAGGTCGTCTCGAAGGGAATCACTGTGAACACAATCAAACCATACAACAGTTCTTAACACGTGAATACATATAAAATTAACACACACATATATTTATACAACAGGAATGGGAAAGGAAGAATTTTAAAAAAATGTAAGTCTGAGATTACAAGTGGAAATTCGTGCGTTACGACTTGAACGTTTGTCACAGTATCAAAAATCAATGAGGACAAAATGCACAAGGAGCGTGTTTAGGATTCGAAAGTTCACAGCACGTACTAGCATCCAATACATTAAATCCATCGTTTGTGTTACCATTTGTTTTAGAGAACAATACTTACATCCATAAACAGCACTATTAATATGGATCATAATTTAGGCTATGAAGATGACATCAATTCAATTAGGCTACCGAGCAATACATAGATACAATTACTATTCATTACAATATAATTAGTTTGATGACAAGATTACACATTATTTTATCAGCGAATAAAACCGTAATTTAATATTTTCTTTAATATTAATTTAATATTTAATTTTAATAACGGAATTCTTTGTCAAAACTATGCGATCTCCCATACGTACTGTCACTGTTTACCAACAGGTTTCGGGTCAGAAATTAGATAATGTATTTATAATCTAGGTTGCCACAGTGTAGAAAATACATCTAGCAAAATACCTGAAGTTCATCAAAATGAAAAATTACGAACTCCCTGAAAAAGAAGCTATGTTACTCGAATTATTTCAGTTTTGTGTTCTGTGGCCTTCAGTAAATATTTGCTTATCAAGACAACGCGACGTACAAGAAGGCCCTTTCTTTTCAAATCAGTACTGGCAACTCTCCCCGCGTAATGTGCATGCACAAATACATACATAGGGCTGGCTCTATGTATAAAATTACTTAGGAAAACATTGATAATATCCTATTATTTCCGTTCACACGGTCATAGTGTACCGGAAATTAAGGCGATCACCTACCTGGCGCTTGAAAATCGTTGCAACATGTTTAAAATATGTTTTTGATTAAACTTTTGAATGTTTTTCCTATGGAAAGAAAACATACCCCAGATGAAGACGGACTAACACTTTCAAGATATCATGAATGCTATTAATATTATTATNTATGGAAAGAAAACATACCCCAGATGAAGACGGACTAACACTTTCAAGATATCATGAATGCTATTAATATTATTATGGAGCCCTCCAACATATTGATGAACTACTTTTTCAGACTGTGGTATCTTAAAACATACTTCCCGGGCACAGGCGAAACTACGATAGGAACATGCATTTAGCATAACTACAAACTTTTCACAAATAAATTGACAGGGTCGCCGCTTAAAGTCCCATAGGTACACGCAACACAACAAAAAAAACCTACGTGTTAGGTCAAAGCCTGGTTCGTAGTGGCGATGTCAGTGTAGACCTTATCGATCCAGCGTTTCTAAGACTCAAACGCGAAAATAAATCCAGGTATGCTACCGCCTTAACAGGAATACCTAGCAAAAAAAAATTTAACTGCTCAGGGTATACGGAAGCATTGCGACGGGTTACCCCAAGGCGCGATGAATGCCACTGGATTAAACTACAGATGCCACTTTGTAATATTTTCTTTTCCCCTTAAGGAAATTGCCCAGAAAATCCCTAAAAAATGTTGTTTTTATCATTTTCACTATTTTTTCTCTTTGAATTAAGAANTAAGGAAATTGCCCAGAAAATCCCTAAAAAATGTTGTTTTTATCATTTTCACTATTTTTTCTCTTTGAATTAAGAAGTGGCGGCTGTAGATAATAGTATTTTACCTTTCCCGGGGGAAAACATTATTCCTTCAACATTAATTAACTGAGAATGCGTATACGCGCAAACACAGATTTTCACAGGTAATATTGTTTTCTAGGGAAGTCCCCTTAGGAGGTAAGAATCAATCACACAACTAAGTATTCTGAATATACCATTCGCAATTTCGATAATAGTTATAATTTATAGGGAATTAAAATTCGCTGTATAACTGCCATTTTTACTAATAGTTGATAACAAATATAACCGAAACTAAATTGATCCAAACAAACCATCATTTCGTATTCCATCTCTCACCAATAATTCAATTATTATGCATTATTCTGTAGAGAAGATATTTTTTCTTTATAACTGAGAATGTAACACAAATAGAAGTGCTCACACATTTGTTTTCAATTTTTTTAATGTCCGGCTTGCTGTAAATACTTACATCACTCTATAAACAAAATACAACAAAAAACATTTCTACTGACCCAAAGGAAATTCCCAAATAATAAAAGGAATGTAATAATCCATTATCTGAACATATTATCTTTAATTTATCGTTTATCAAGACTGCGTGACTTTTGAGCACCTTCTCTAATCAGACAATCGCACAAGTTCACATGTGCCCATTCGCTATAGCCCCTACTATTTCAAACGCAGGCCTTTCCCACCTGTACCAAGGGATCTGAAAATAATTCCCTGTCGAGGTTCACCCTTGAGCGGAGATAACATCCCGCAAGGCTTCGGAGGTGACATCTGTAGGTGCTAGTCCCTTGACCAAGCCTTTCACAGGGCATTTCAGTTTTAACCCGTGCTCCTGCACAACTTTTTTCAGTAACGAAAACTTAATAACTGTTCTTCTGTGCGCTTCACATAGACTTTACTTTAGCAGTGCAAGTTTCATTGTGCACGCTGTACTTGCAAATATCCTGCCAGTAGGCTACAGGATGGCTACATTACATAAATGTTGCCTCAATGTACTTGACGCCTTCTTGGAACAATTGTACACGAATCTAAGAATTGGAAANTAAGGAAATTGCCCAGAAAATCCCTAAAAAATGTTGTTTTTATCATTTTCACTATTTTTTCTCTTTGAATTAAGAACTGTGGATAATAGTATTTTACCTTTCCCAGGGAAAAACATTATTCCTTGAACATTAATTAACTGAGAATGCGCATACGCACAAACACAGATTTTTACAGGTAATATTGTTTTCTAGGGAGTCCCCTTAGGAGGTAAGCATCAATCACACAACTAAGTATTCTGAATATATCATTCGAAATTTCGATAATTGTTATAATTTATAGGGAATTAAAATTCTTTGTATAACTGCCATTTTTTACTAATAGTTGATAACAAATATAACCGAAACTAAATTGATCCAAACAAACCATTATTTCGTATTCCATCTCTCACCAATAATTTAATTATTATGCATTATTCTGTAGAGAAGATATTATTTCTTTATAACTGAGAATGTAACACAAATAGAAGTTCTCACACATATGTTTTCCATTTTTTTAATGTCCACCTTGCTGTAAATACTTACATCACTCTATAAACAATATACAACAAAAAAAAATGTCTACTGATCCAAAGGAAATTCCCAAATAATAAAAGGAATACAATAATCCATTATCTGAACATATTTTCTTTAATTTATCATTTTTCAAGACTGCGTGACTTTTGAGCACCTTCTCTAATCAGACAATCGCACAAGTTCACATGTGCCCATTCGCTATAGCCCCTACTATTTCAAACGCAGGCCTTTCCCACCTGTACCAAGGGATATGAAAATAATTCCCTGTTGAGGTTCGCCCTTGAGCGGAGATAACATCCCGCAAGGCTTCGGAGGTGACATCTGTAGGTGCTAGTACCTTTACCAAGCCTTTCACATGGCATTTCAGTTTTAACCCGTGCTCCTGCACAACTTTTTTCAGTAACGAAAACTTAATAACTGTTCTTCTGTGCGCTTCACATGGACTTTACTTTAGCAGTGCAAGTTTCATTGCGCACGCTGTACTTGCAAATATCCTGCCAGTAGGCTACAGGATGGTTACATTACATAAATGTTGCCTCAATGTACTTGACGCCTTCTTGGAACAATTGTACACGAATCTAAGAATTGGAAAGCACAGCGGATGGGCGAACTTTCTGTCCTANGATGGCGGAGAATGCTTTACGAACAGTGATGTGACGAGCGGCCAAAGGGGAAACTGCAGCGCCCTAATAAAACCCATCCGCTATCAGCAACTTTCGTCTGTGCGGAATTCCGCAGGGGATGAAGCCGTAGAGGAAATAAGGGATAGAGTACGCACGCCAGCAGAGCGTTAAAACCCCTTACTGTGTTCCAACATCTAACTGTTTTATTGCCAATGGCACTATCAAAAACAACGTGGATAGGATTAGAGGCTTAAACACTTGGTTCTCTGAGATGTCGCATATATTTTCTAACACCGATTTAAAGGAACAAGAATTTATTCAAATAAAAGGGTGAGTCTGTTGAAAATACAAAAGTAGACAAACGGATTCATTACTTTTGACCACATGACTTTGACAGTTGTATTAGTGATGCATGAGTAAATGCTGGGGCCATGCGCAGAAGACAAAAATTGGTGTACCACATCTCAAGCTTATGGATCGTCGTGGTGTAAAGGGCGGCGCGCTGAGCGCACGGCTACAAGGCTGTTTTTACTAACCCTTCCAATACCAGNGTAAAGGGCGGCGCGCTGAGCGCACGGCTACAAGGCTGTTTTTACTAACCCTTCCAATACCAGCACCAGTATCGTGTTGGGCATGTTGCATGTGGATAAAATGTTTATTGGGAGTCAATTTACAGGCATCTTATAACTCCCCCAAACCTCTGGAAGGCATGTTATGATTGACTACTGAGTTCCTCCACTCCACAGGAGTCGAACTGTGATTGATTGTCCACTTGGTGGGTACCGTTTTAGTTTATGTAGTGCTTAAATGTTCGCGTAGCTCCTTGCACATTTTTTCCTGTATGGTATCTGCTTATTTATACATTTGTAGGTTTCCAAGGTGGTTCCGATCACTTTCATAATCACCCTGCTTTTCAATCGCAGTGCAGCAATCAAGCTGGGCGAGATGACGTGGCCGGGGGCCTCATGCGAAAGTGGGCGACGTAATTATGCAAGTTGTGAAATACAGCAACAAGTTGATTTTTCCTCAATCTATACAGTAAATTACAGTTATTGAGTGTGTGGTCTCATACTTCGCCCGTAAAATGGTCATGGTCGACCACAAAAACGTTGTCCCTTTGAGCCAGTCTTGCTCCCCAGTGTTCCAGAACATACCCGTAGCCCCTACTCGTGATGCAATATTCCCTGCAAACTCCAGCGGAAGCTCATAGGAGACCTGCTATACGGGCCCGCATGCAAACAGGCATGGCAGTTTCTGTGAAATAGCCTGTCACACCATACTTGATGTCACACAAGTAAACATGTGCCTTTGTATTGATTTTACTTCTACAACTGTGCTTTCACGGCAGACTTCAGTCACAGATTCTGCAATATCCATTAATGCACAGAGTATAAATATTTTGCTGTGATAACTGGAACTACTTGTGTAAAATAAATATGAGGATGTTAACCGTACTTTACACATAACGCTATTATAGTATCAATAAACAACATTTTCGGGGATTTTTATCTCATATTTACTTTACTCTTGGTAAATAGCCTTACTGATGTTTCTCAAACTAAAATAAACTTAAATGACACCTACGATTGCTAGGAGTGCTCTACCACCACCCTCTCTCTGACTGGCTAAAATTTACACCTCGTAGTAAACTTTCCCCAGAAAACTACACACGACTAATTTACAAAAAGGTTTACGAAAACGGCTAGCAGCCGGCTAAATCTTCCATAGAACAATCCACACAAACGGCCATGCAGACATGCATGGCAGCTTCCAAGGAAACTTTCACAGTTCGTGACACACGATATTGGCACTGAACAGTAATGGAACTAGCAGTTTGGGTATGGCATCAACACCAACAAACGATAGGTCCCCGGAGAATTCCGTGGTGATTTTAACCGTGTATAGAGGACACTATAAATGATCTTGTTCTACAAATTTTTTGTGAACGCCAGTAGCGTAAGTGTAAAGGGTATCACAACGCCATCTTGGATTTATTAATTTTTCAGCGTAAGTTACATGACAACAGTCTTAACTAGACTTTTTGCACGTCATTTTTTAAATGACATCTTCTCGAACTTTATAAAATTGTTATAGCTGCCCTACCTTATTAATGTTTAACAGGTGGCAGCCGAGAAAAAGTAGGTGATTATTTCTTGGGGGTGATTATATAAACGTAAGTTAGGCAATAATTTATATTAAAATCGAAAATGGAGTGCTTTTTGCTTTGCAGAGCCTTAAAACATAAAACAAAATCTGAACTATAGTTCATTCGCAGTTACTTCAAACTTTTCTGAAGTCATGCTAAGGTTCTAACTTATTCCCAGGATATTCCTCTGCCGCATGCAAAATAAGGTTAGAAAATTACACCATAGAACCAAAGCACTGCATTTGTGCGCACTCGTAATAATCATTTGCATAAGAATTATTTATTACTAGGCATTACCAACACACATATTTCATATTAGTTATAAAAATATTGTAATTCATGAATAAAATATAACTGGAAGTTCAATTTAACCAAGAATAAGATACTTTTATGTTAACACAATAATGAAACGTTTGTAGTACATGCCATATTTAGAAAGCAACCAAACACGTCATTGCTGGGGTGTTTTTTCAAAGGTTTGACTCAAAAAGTGTAAAGAAAACGCGAATAGACCATATTGGCTGGGGTGTACTCACGGTTCAACACGTTGGGGTACGTGACTGTGAGCTTGGCCTCACCCGCCCTGGTCGCATATTTCACCTCGCCTTGCAGGACTCGCTTCACGTTGGTCCTGCAACACACAGCCACCTAGTAACGACCACAGCCTTCTTCCACAAAATTGCTTATGAAAGGAAAGAAAGTAAAATAAAATCCATAGCCAATAAGAACATTTTCTCCTACTGTTACCAATTCTGTTTTCACCCTTCGTTCAGACTAAAGATTAAGTTCAATGTGTTAGCTTATTTTGTCATGGTACATTTTGTATGTCTTTGTTATCTTTTCAAATACACAACATCCTTAGTATAACTACTATGCTTTACTGGTACAGCGATAGCGATCGTGATGACCTGGTTTGACATTACATTAGTGGATCTCCCACTCCCATTAAATTGTATTACCTAGCTACATATAAAGAGGAAAGGCTGCTTTTCTTTCCACGTCAGGAGAATACGAATGCATAATTGGATTTTTAGTCTTCATAATAGAAGAAGAAAATTATTTCCTTAGAGCCAAAATTTTTCATCTTGACTTCAACTGTCCGAAATTTCGTAAACAAATATTTTAGAAACGCCCTTTTTTACATATTTTGTACGTGATTGTCAGTTACCTGTAAAACAAGTGAGCTTGAACTATAACAATGTAGATGTAAAAAGAGAAACATCACAGCAATGAATTTTTTAATTAACAGGTATATAATTACTACAGAATCTTCGCCTTTCGTAGCAACATAAGTAAATGCCATTTTAAAGTAAATTCTTAAAAAACATGCAAATGAAATTTTTTTAAGGCTTTCTAAGTGTTGTGGGTAGCTTATTTATCAATTTTTTAAGCTGAAGTTGAGCTTTTTTTGAATTTATGTGATTAGTGTGATGTAGCATGAATGGTTTTTTTTTTTGCTTCTGTCATAATACCATATTTGTCCTTTTTTATGTAGTAATTTATGTTTGATATCCCAAAAAATAAAGATGTTGTATATGTATAAACAAGGAAGTGTGATAATAGTAAGCTTTTTTAAGTAAAGTTTACAAGAAGTAGGGTATTTAATGTTAGCTGTGATGCGTATGGGGCCGCGGTGGCTGAGCGGTTAGCCTGCTCGCCTCCTACCAAGGCGAACCGGGCTCAATCCCCAGCCGGTTCACTCCCGTATTTTCGCATGTGGTAATCGTGCAGGAAGATACCGCTGGTTGGCGTGTTTTCTCGGGGATCTCCCGTTTCCTCGACCCTTGCATTCCGGCGCTGCTCCATTCGCATCTCGCTTCGTCTCTTCCACCCCGCAGGAGGCAATGGCAATCCACTGCTGCTTTACCCTGCCTAGTTGCCTTGGTCGCGACGCGGTCTCCATTCCCGTGCTGTGTCCTTGATTCCGACCAACCTTCGGGTTGCTAACCTCCACACACGCACGATGCGTATAAACATTTGTGTAATCTGAAGACCTTTCCTAATATTGTGACACACCTCAGAACATTGTGTCATGTTTACTTACACTCGGTTGACCTGCTCGTTGAAGACGACGATGCGGCCGTCGTCGACGACGGTGTAGTTGGTGCTGGCGCAGCGGGAACCGGCCTCTGACAGGGCGAAGGTGCGCTCCGCCTCGTACCACACGCCGGAGAACTGCGCACACAAACCATTTATTTTTCCTATCCTACCCTAATCTACAAGTGTTAAGTGTGCACCCAAGGTGCGGGAGCTAAGTGCGTGTCAAGGCTGAGCCCTGTATGCCTATAGGCTGTTCGTGGTAAATTTAGCACTTGCCCTGCATAACCGCTTAACGTATACATTAATTTTTCCTTTCAGGTTTGGTAAAAGACGGAATATTTGGTGTGATAAGTACTTACAAATTACTTACAATAGCTGACATTTTAGAAACCATGGAAAGGGTTTCAGTAGATCCATGTCATTGGTTACTGCATGAGCATTGTGTATTCTTACACCACACATAAAATTAATATTTTGATGGGCCTCTTCACTTTATCCGTGNTTACTGCATGAGCATTGTGTATTCTTACACCACACATAAAATTAATATTTTGATGGGCCTCTTCACTTTATCCGTGTGTCGGTCAAGTAAAATTGTGAAATTATTATAAAAAAGTAAATATTTTACATATTTGTTAGTCCATACACTTATGTACTAAAAATGAAGATGCAAAAGAAATTATTTCAGTTTTCACAAATGTTTACTTAACGTATCAACGCCTAGACATGGAACTACCTCCTCTCCGTCGTTACCAACTTTACTGGGCGCGTGCCATTCCGTGTGCCCGTTAAAATAAACGCCGGTAGGGGCAGTGGCATTTTTTCAAAGGTTTATTTTAGAAGTGCTTATTTTACCGTGAGTAGTCTTTACAAGGAGAGGAACGTCCTTCCACGCGCAGCTCTGCTGCTCTCTCATCACACTCGCCATTCTCACCTCGATTACGTCAGGGGAAAATATGTACTACAGGATAGCGTTCCAAAACGTTACTCTGCGTGTCAACTTTATTCTTTGGCTGTCCGTAAACACTATGAGAAATGTTTAACTCGCTCTGGGTGGCGTCCTGAAATTGCAAAGTAATTACTCTAAGCATCCTGCCAGAGTAAAACTTTTACAGGTATTATTTCGGCGAGTAACGCAAGGAAAATAGGAAAATGGCAGGAGCTTTGGTTAATCAAACTAATTGGTAAAGAATTTTTATATAATGGTTACAGATACAGATGGAGAAGTGCCAGTAAGTGATAAAAACATTGTTTTTTATTTTAGACTTGTTGTGTTTATAGCTGCATTTTGGACATAATTTTTATGATAAGGTATGATACGTATAGCTTATTGTGTACATAATTCTTAGTGAATCTTGGATATTNGATTTTGTTTAATCAAACTAATTGATAGAGAATTTTTATATAATGGTTACAGATACAGATGGAGAAGTGTCAGTAAGTGATAAAAACATCGTTTTTTATTTTAGACTTGTTGTGTTTATAGCTGAATTTTGGACATAATTTTTATGATAAGGTATGATACGTATAGCTTATTGTGTACATAATTCTTAGTGAATCTTGGATATTATAAGCAGTGTTATTATATGGATAGGTTATCGTCAATCGCATGCGCTCATTTGCCATCTCGCATACAGGAATTATTTATAAAAATAACACGTTATTTACTTTGTGCCGCTCCAAAACCCTTTTTACTCAAGCTTTGCTCGACTTTTGCTCTATGTTACTCTACTCTCGTAGAGTAGAACATAGAAAAGTTTTGAGCCATGACGTGGCCTCAGAACTGAGTCTGTCCGGATTAACTGGGCCCGAAAGTAATTCGGAGTTACGAAAATCATGATAATCTGGTTATTAAGGGGATGAATTAAAATACAGATCTATCACACAAAATTGATACTGCACGCGTAACAACCTACACGTTATTTTCAAATAGACAGATAATAAATAAACTTCACATACATAAACACTATTTGTAGAGGCCCGGGAATTTTGCGAGTTGAAGAGGTGCTAATATTAACATTAACTTGTACTTTCTAGTCACTTTCGTGATTTGGCCACTCTTTTTCTGACAATCCCTGCAGGACTGTAAACCAATAATACACATGTTGAAAGAGACCGAGCGAATCAAGTACCTACAATATAGTACACAGCATAAAGTGCTCATTATGAAGGCGTCGCCCAATGAATAAATGACAGAGCTTGGAGTGTATAAAGAACTGTCAAGTTTAGCCTAGCCATTTAATGAACTCGCGAAATGCCGTCTCTCTAACTATTAGATTACTTAACAGTAAACAGAAAGTAAGTATTTAATAGAAAATAAAATCTTACAATACTTAAAAACTGTACTGAATTGACAGTCCGGCTAAACCAAAAACCGGGGGCCGCGTTGGTGTAGTGGTTAGACTACTCACCTCCTACTTAGACGAACAGGGTTCGATTCCCGGCGGGGCCGCTCCCCGATTATCGCATGTGGGAATCGTGCCGGACGATGTCGCTGGTCGGCGGGTTTTCTCGGGGATCTCCCGTTTCCCCCACCCTTGCATTCTGGTGCTGCTCCAGTTCCACCTCGTTACACCTTCATCGGCTCTCAATACCTCGCCTGAACTTCTCAACTATAATCCGACAGCAGACTTGACTTCACAGTCGTCTAGGGCGACCTCCGTTGCCGAGGTCGTTAAAACGCTACATTCGAATCGCGAGTTTCGGGTTCGACTCCCGAGTGAGCCATGGGTATGAGTGACTTCATAAATGTGGCTTCAGGTTAGTTTAGTGTGTAAGGACGCGCCTCCTTCCCTCCTCACCTACTTTTCTAGCGGCATAATTGCATGAGATTTAAATGGAATACGTACTTCAGCAGGGATCGCCTATTCATTGGCTACTACGTTCTGCATAATCCTGTCCGACTTACTGGTTACAACCACTCGACCTCTAAAGTATTTATTTAAAACTAGCTGGGCCTGCGGCTCCGCTCGCGTGGACTACAGAATTATTGTTTAGGTTTTTTTTTTTTTTTTTAATAATATTGAATTTTACTTGGTGTTAATTATGAGATAAATAATCATTAGAGAAACATTTTAAATTTAAACATACTTTTATTTTTTACATTTTTATATTTTGCATGAAGTCGTTTGTTGATTTTTTCTTTATCTAATCTAAAGACATATATTTTATCGCAGGACCTCTTTGTGACATTGTGCTTTCGTCCCATACTAACAACTTACATTGACGCAGCATTGTACCCCGAGCGCTATTTTTACTAAAAAAATTTTCCTGAGGGAATGAGAGATTTTTTTGGGAT
Organism: Clitarchus hookeri; assembly: GCA_002778355.1. NCBI lineage: Eukaryota > Metazoa > Arthropoda > Insecta > Phasmatodea > Phasmatidae > Clitarchus > Clitarchus hookeri. The sequence continues at coordinate 666,170 of NQII01000485.1, read as the reverse complement.
AAAAAGTAGCCTATATCAATTCCCACCTAGGCGAACCAGGTTCGATTCCCGGCGGGGTCGCTTCAGGATTTTCTAATGAAGGAATCGTGCCAGACGATGCCGCTGGTCGGCGGGTTTTCTCGGGGATTTCCCGTTTCTCTCGCCCTTTCATTCCGACGCTACTCCATACCTCACCTCACTTCATCCTGATTGGCTCTCAAGACCTCGATGTTAAGAGCCGCTCAAATTTCTTCACTCACTTCACTTACGAATATGAAACTCGTATATACTATTACGTCATTATGCCTGCCATCGAATCATGATGCAAAATGCTAAGGTCACCAAGTCTGAAGTGCATAGATAGGCAATGTGCGCATTTCAAATAGTTCTTCCGAGAAACAATTAATTTTCAGTATAGACTATAAATAAGGAAGTGAAAAATTTACGAAATCAATGACTTGGAAGCTAGACTTCACAGTATTTTGTACAATCGTGCAGATATCAACTGTTCATTGGTTGCTTGCTGTCACAGAGCAAGACGATAATTGGGCCTGCACTTTATCGAATGCTTATTATTGGCTCGTGGTTTTCCAGGAGATGCCAAATAGCACGTGAACCAACTGCAAAAGTAACTTAAGTGTTCGTGTTGTTGAACTCTAACTTGCCCTGAAATGTATCCGCGAATTTTTCNAATTTACGAAATCAATGACTTGGAAGCTAGACTTCACAGTATTTTGTACAATCGTGCAGATATCAACTGTTCATTGTTTGCTTGCTGTCACAGAGCAAGACGATAATTGGGCCTGCACTTTATCGAATGCTTATTATTGGCTCGTGGTTTTCCAGGAGATGCCAAATAGCACGTGGACCAACTGCAAAAGTAACTTAAGTGTTCGTGTTGTTGAACTCTAACTTGCCCTGAAATGTATCCGCGAATTTTTCNGACCAACTGCAAAAGTAACTTAAGTGTTCGTGTTGTTGAACTCTAACTTGCCCTGAAATGTATCCGCGAATTTTTCAGATATCTACCTATAATGTCTAAAACTTTTAGAGGTGAATTTGAAGGCAGTTAGCATAAAGGATGGAACTACTAAGCTTAGGTTTGGTTTCAGTCGCTGAAAATCCCCGCAGTGCCTTGGTTCATAACTCACCCTCTTAAAGTCGAAGTTTTGTATAGGGGGGTAGTCGGGGCATCTCCAGATGCCAGGTATCTGCGCGCTGACGCAGCNCTCTTAAAGTCGAAGTTTTGTATAGGGGGGTAGTCGGGGCATCTCCAGATGCCAGGTATCTGCGCGCTGACGCAGCTGACAAAAACTGCCGCCAGCAAGGCGTAGCTCCACTGATTCTTCATTCTTTTCTGCAAGGAATACATATTTATGAGAACTTACACTTTGACACCATTACTTATACTTATATATATGCACACACTCATACACACACACACACACACACACACACACATACTAGCTGTTCCCGCGGCTCCGCTCGCGTGGACTACATAATTATTTAGGTTTTTTTTTTTTTTTTTTTTTTATAAAATTGAACTTAAGTTTGTGTTAATCTTCTATACTCTATACATATTATAAAACTGAACATCTNTTTTATAAAATTGAACTTAAGTTTGTGTTAATCTTCTATACTCTATACATATTATAAAACTGAACATCTCAGGGAATTAAATGGTAAAAACACTTATTAGTATTTTTCTGTTATAGATAGATATATGCTACCACAGAGTTTTTTAAATGTATTTTTACTCTACACAATTTTTTACTGCATGATACTGTTCCATCTTTAACGGTTTAGACAGCGTATTGCAAGAGAGCGCGCTGGCGGCAAACTTTTTTCCGACTTGATTCACTATTATGGTTTGTAAATTTTTTGAGATATTTTCTTGGGATAAAAAGTAGCCAGTATCACCTTTCAGCCCTCCAACTATTTCTGTGCAAGAAATTACGTCGATCTGTTGCTCCGTTGCGACGTTGCATTGTTATTCCGTTTGTGTACTTATTAATTTTCCAATAAGAATTTCCTCGAGGGAATGAGATATTTTCTCGGGATATAAAGTAGCCTATGTCACTTCCCGGCCCTCCAACTATCTCTATGCAAAAAAATCACGTCGATACGTTGCTCCGTTGCGACGTGAAAGAAGGACAAACAAACAAAGAAACAAANCTCTTAAAGTCGAAGTTTTGTATAGGGGGGTAGTCGGGGCATCTCCAGATGCCAGGTATCTGCGCGCTGACGCAGCCGACAAAAACTGCCGCCAGCAAGGCGTAGCTCCACTGATTCTTCATTCTTTTCTGCAAGGAATACATATTTATGAGAACTTAGACTTTGACACCATTACTTATACTTATATATATGCACACACTCATACACACACACACACACACACACACACACACACATCATACTAGCTGTTCCCGCGGCTCCGCTCGCGTGGACTACATAATTATTTAGGTTTTTTTTTTTTTTTNGAGCCGAGCCGGCCAAGGAGAAAGCCACCTTGCATGGAAGCAATTCCAAAGACGAACGACGCGGTGGAGCTAGCGTCGCAGTTTTACAATTAATAAATGTAATTAGACGAACCACAAGGAAATTAATAACGCGCTTGATAAATAAAGACGCTCTCGCATTACTAAAAAAATATGTTTAATGAATATTCGTTGCAGTGACAGATATTGTGTTTTTGACGTGACAACGTCTTAAATTAGGTTGCGGCTGGGAGTCACTTATGAAAAAGTGTAACGCTCGGTAACGTTACGATGAGTCACCGAGGAGGGGTAATCAAGGGAGGGAAATGAGGGGAGGAAACAGGAGGGGAGCCGAGCCGGCCAAGGAGAAAGCCACCTTGCATGGAAGCAATTCCAAAGACGAACGACGCGGTGGAGCTAGCGTCGCAGTTTTACAATTAATAAATGTAATTAGACGAACCACAAGGAAATTAATAACGCGCTTGATAAATAAAGACGCTCTCGCATTACTCACACTTTCGCATTTATAATATTAAGTAAGCAGATCAACGAAATTCATTTTGACGTGACAACGTCTTAAATTAGGTTGCGGCTGGGAGTCACTTATGAAAAAGTGTAACGCTCGGTAACGTTACGATGAGTCACCGAANACAAAGAAACAAATACACTTTCGCATTTATAATATTAAGTAAGCAGATCAACGAAATTCATTTTTAGTTTCATTGCTAATACACCATTACAACAGGAGTTTCAGTGCATTTCACGACACCTTTCACATTTATAACGAGGAAAACTTGCAGCAGTGTCCCAACGTAACAGTTGACCCCATGTAAATCGAACGTATGACTAGTTGAGTGAAGTGGTAAAACCCGCACTAACGAACTGCTTACAAAAATACCCCTACCAGTCCAAAATGATGGTATACTTACTTTACAAAGTTTTAAACACTCACAAAAATACTTATTTTAAATGCTCTTTTTTTTTTTTTGCAAATTTTCAGAATTTTTATTTTTAATTAATTTCTTACAGTTCTGCTTGTTTACAAGCAATTCTACAATTTAGTTACCCTTCGTCGGGATAAGACGAAGGCCTACGCTGTTTTTCACTGGATAAGTTCACGAACTGTTGTTTAGCTATAGAGTAAATATCAAATTCCATTGAAATTTCACTTACACTTATTATTCCGTACATTAAATTTTTTTCCCCCCATTTCACAGGTTTGCTGTGCAGGCTGAGAAGCGGCGCCAAAACATGCTCTTCAAAGCAAGATAATTGGTTTTCTAAATCAATTTAGCATTTTTTACTGTGTGTAACATTATTTTTACATAGAAATGTCATCTGTATAGTGACAGATCCAAATGCAGGGGGAATGGAGGGGTACTTAAAAGCTCCCCCCTCNATCTGTATAGTGACAGATCCAAATACAGGGGGAATGGAGGGGTACTTAAAAGCTCCCCCCTCCTTTTTCCACAAAAAAATTATCTTGATTTTACTCTGGATAAAATGAGATTATTCTCTAAACCAAGTGGGTACATTGTATATAACGTAGCCAATGTTGTTCACGGTAAACTGAGCACTTTTGAAAGTCCTGCTTAAGATCTACTTGTATCCACATTGTGTATTCATCCACCATATATAAAATTAGCATTTCCATGGATCTCGTTACTTTATCCATGCAACAGTCAAGTGAAACTGCAAAATTATTATAAAGTAAATGTTTTACAAATTTGCGCATTCCTATATGCATTTAAATAAAACACAACGATCGATAATTAATTTCAGTAGGGCCTATTCACAAATGTTTACATAACACTTCAAATTCAGGTTTTAATACGTGGAACTACTTTCGCTCCGTCGTTACCAACTTTACACGGTGCATGACACTCATTGTGCCCGTTAAAATATATAGGATAAGTATAAAAGATTACCCCAACTTTGAAGGTCTATAATATCAAAACCAAACAACCTACAACCTTGGTTGACCAATCAAATGAACCGTGGAACCGTGAAGTTTGTTTGCCATACATTCATAAATGTTCAATGTGACCACCACGAGCGGCCCGAACGACATCTACGCGATAATGAAACTCGTTCCACACTCTTGTCAGCATGTCCGGTGTTACAGTTTCAATGGCGTCCGTAATTCTCGTTTTGAGGTCGTCAATGTTAGCCGGCAATGGTGGACGAAACACTTTATTCTTTATGTACCCCCATAGAAAAAAAACCACGGGGTAAAATCCGAACTTCTTGGGGGCCAGTGATGAAGAGCTTGGTCACCAGCTGCTCCTCGACCAATCCAGCGTTGCGGCAACGTCTCGTTCAGGTATCCGCGAACAGCTAGGTGCCAATGGGATGGCGCACCGTAAGGGAAACATCAGACCTTCCCCTTCACATTGACTTGTCGAATGCGAACTCGCTACCCCCTCACCACCTCAAACCGGACATACTGACAAGAGCGTGGAACGAGTTTCATTATCGCGTAGATGTCGTTCGGGCCGCTCATGATGGTAACATTGAAGATTTATGAATGTATGGTAAACAAACTTCACGGTTCCACGGGTCATTTGATTGGTCAACCAAGGTTGTAGGTTGTCTGGTTTTGATATTATAGACCTTCAAAGTTGTGGTATTCTTTTATACTCAGCCTGTATACAGGTATGGGCAGTGACATTTTTCAAAGGCTGATTTCAGAAGTGCTCAGTTTAACGTGAACAGCCTATGTCAATGCGTTAACTTGGTACAGTAATAGATAATTTAAAAAAAAGTATTTATATAATCTATCCACTAAATACTAGCATGTGTATATAGCATTAAAACATTGTGCGTGCTGGTAAGGATGTGGTTTGAACGTAATGCACGGTACTTCACCCCTCAAGGAACACCCTCCTTAAAGAACAGCCACTGCCTCTGAATAACTCGAGTGGTCTCATGGAATGTTTCCTCGAGTACAATACTGATATTTATAAAATTTGAGTTNATATTGTGCGTACTGGTAAGGATGTGGTTTGAACGTAATGCACGGTACTTCACCCCTCAAGGAACACCCTTCTTAAAGGGCCACTGCCTCTGAATAACTCGAGTGGTCTCATGGAATGTTTCCTCGAGTACAATACTGCTATTTATAAAATTTGAGTTTTTGTGTATGTTTAAGCTTTACGGTAACACGGCTGAATTAGTGTGGATGGAAATGTANACATTGTGCGTGCTGGTAAGGATGTGGTTTGAACGTAATGCACGGTACTTCACCCCTCAAGGAACACCCTCCTTAAAGAACAGCCACTGCCTCTGAATAACTCGAGTGGTCTCATGGAATGTTTCCTCGAGTACAATACTGATATTTATAAAATTTGAGTTTTTGTGTATGTTTAAGCTTTACGGTAACACGGCTGAATTAGTGTGGATGGAAATTTATTTCTTTGTAATGTACCTGAAAATACAAGGCACGCGATTCTACGATTCAGTAAAGTAAAAAAGTGGAAAGTGTTCCTCTTTTAATGATAATTAATAATTAGCATGAGAAATGTGTTACCTGAAAACGCTTCTTTAGAATGTTAGGTAAAGTATTTTGTGATCTACTTGTAAACCAACCCTGAGGTTAACGTATACCTAAGACAAGCGGGAGCTCTGGGGTACGAATCCCTCCGACTTATCTTAAATATATAACTGTTATGCCCACAGCAGGACTTTAATTAGGCACCTCCTGGTTTTGTGAACTGAGGCAACTGATAACCACTGCTCGACTTCGTGTAATAAACTAGGACTATTGTTTTATTTGGTTTTTACACTTATTATATTTGAAATATTCAATACATTTTCAACAGTCTAATCAATTTGTTTTTTTATTCTTTTTCGCGATTTGATAAACGTAACTAATTAATGTCGAAACACGTAGCTGCAACTTCATCACAAAAAGAAATTAAAACCTTATATCCACTTATGATCTAAAGTGACTCCTAAGTTAAACCTTTAAATGTGAGACAGAATCACTCATCAGCAAATATTAAATAAGTTACATTAGAGGAAATGTAATGAATATCTTCAAGCATTGCAAAATCCGACGCTGTCATGAAATGTTGGTTTAATGGAAATAACAGATTGAAACCTCCGTTTTACAATGACTGTTATGAAGTTAAAACGTAAGTGTTTCTTAATGTAAATTCTTACTAATCGTCACGTCTAAAATAAACAATAAATGACCTCTGGTGTTGTTACTCTAAACCGCGCTTTTCAAGTAATTTATGCATTAACTTATTTTGAATAGCGGAATGCCTGCAAATGGGCAATACGCATTACTGTAGAAGTTCCTNGATTGAAACCTCCGTTTTACAATGACTGTTATGAAGTTAAAACGTAAGTGTTTCTTAATGTAAATTCTTACTAATCGTCACGTCAAAATAAACAATAAATGACCTCTGGTGTTGTTTCTCTAAACCGCGCTTTTCGAGTAATTTATGCATTAACTTATTTTGAATAGCGGAATGCCTGCAAATGGGCAATACGCATTACTGTAGAAGTTCCTTGAGGTTTTTTAATACACACACGCACACACAAACACACACACGTACTTTTTTTTTTACCTGTGGCCACTGAATAGTCAATTAAATTTTGCGCAGGTTTTTTTTTTAAATAGTACTAGTGCAATCGGTTGATAAGTCGGCAAGAGTTACCCTTTATTGCCTTAGTTTACCTCATCACTTTATTTTAGTATCGACTCCTCCACTTACTCATTAAAATTCAGAGATAGGGGAGACCGAGGAGATTTGTGACAGAGGTGAGTTGTGACAAAGCCGATTTCTCAGAACTTGTGGTAGTTGGCGAGCTGGCAACGTCGCACGTCTCATTCGTTGTCGACCCCCGCTTGACGCAGTGCGCGCCGGTGACCTGTGCGGGACGGTATTCTGTTTACGACGTCAGCTCGGAAGAAAATGCCAAAAGTAAGTTTGTAACCAATATTTGCATATCGTATTAATTGATACGTATTAGGATAATTGCAATGTAATATTACACCTTTCAAGCATTGACTATTTAACTGTTAAAATGTGGCATTGCTTATCTAAATTCAATTCGTTTTTAGAGGTTATAAGCATGAGTTGGCTAAAGCGCGGGTTTTGCGCACCTAGGCGAGTTGTGACAAGCAGTCACAACTCTCCTCGGTATACTCACAACTAGTTTTTTTTTTGTTGTAAACGTATTGTTTGGTGTGGCTTTGCATACAAAAGGCTTATTTTATTGTTTTAGGATGCCTAACAAATACGCGCGGAAGACGAACAGGGGCTTGGCCAGTATAGACATTTACGAACTAGCCTATGAAGAGGTGACTTTACGAGGGCAGAGTCTTCGAACTGCTGCTAGTTCGTATAATCTAAACTACATGTCACTGTCTCGATTTATAAAAAAGAAAACATCTGTAGAACAAAATCCAGCACTGAAACCTATATCTGTCGGGTACCAAAGTCAGACAATTTTTACCGACGAGGAAGAAAAGACTTTATGCGAATATTTGTTGACTTGCGCTGCTTCCAATTATGGAATGATAACAAAAGAAACAAGACGCTTGGCCTTAAGGTTATCAAAGGAGCATAACAAAAAGATTCCAAAGTCGTGGAATGAAAATTAAATGGCGGGTGAAGTATGGCTTAAATTATTTATGAAACGTCATCCAATCTTGTCCTTAAGGTTACCTCAGGTAACAAGCATAGCTCGCGCTACGAGCTTTAATAAAACCAATGTGAGTGCATTTTTTGACAATTATACAGGCATATTAAGCAAGTATTCACTTGATGCTAAAGATATATGGAACATGGACGAGACCGGGATAACAACGGTTCAAAAACCGGACAGAATTATTGCGCGACGGGGAGAAAAGCACGTCAGCGCCATGACATTGGCAGAGAGAAGAACTCTAGTGACACTGGCTTATATAACGCTCGGTGTTTTTGTCTTGATCTCATAATATGTGCCAATAATTGTTGTATTAATTTTAATGATTATAATGATTTCATAAGACTTCAAATGTACATCTGTCACAACTCGCTTTAGCCTCAGTCACAACTTACCTCGGTAGTAGGAGAGTTGTGACACTAGACAGTGTTTGTGTTTTTAATTTGTTTCTCGTGAATTATAACTATTTGTTTTATTCTTAGACTTGATTCCCATAGTTTAAAAGACAAAGAACCTTGAGTTAATATAACTCTGATATTGAACTATAACTGAGTATGATATGCTAGGAAACGCACAAAATGTCACAACACTCCTCGGTCTCCCCTATGTTTAATGTATAGNATAACTGAGTATGATATGCTAGGAAACGCACAAAATGTCACAACACTCCTCGGTCTCCCCTATGTTTAATGTATAGTTACATGTAGTGGGAAACGAAAAAATTTAAAACCATTAATATTGAATTCCTTCGAATTTAGTTTCTGAGGTACTCCTTCAAAACATTGGCATTGAAAACAAGGAAATTTAATACTCGCAGGGAGTGAAACAAAAGAAGTCACGCGTAAACCTTGTTGAAAAGATTCAGAAAGAGTCTCTCAAAGCCAAAGAAATACTAGACTAGTAATTTTTAGGGAAAGCAATAATATGTGATGTTTATTTCCAAATTAGAATGTCTTGAAATATATTCACACAAATACCTTATCAAAATAAAAAAGTAAAATATTTAAAAAGTGACGTCATCGACACGTCTCACTATACGTTCAATAATACGACGAATTTCCAATGATTACTCTTCTAGATGTTTATTGTGTCATTGCTAAATGTGTTAGCTTCACTTGTATCACTGAACTCTGCTCATCCGACACTTCCCATAGAACTCTAAGCCATGATAAAAATTTAGCATTAGGAATGTTTTATTTCGTGTGGCCAAGTAGAACAGGAGAACGGGTTCTGCCCTTCTGACTTTGGCAGCAGCCAATGAATACAAGAACTCTACTGGAGTACGTACAGGACTGAAAAGCTTAAGTTGGCGTCATACCATAATGCGAAAAAATAAGGCCCCGCCCATATCTTGTAGCCGTAAACTGAAATAGCGAGCAGTATTTCGCCGTTTAGTTTCTTGCCGCGGAACTTCAATCGGCTCCCTGCCATTTAATTGGCGAGAAGTACGTTGTAAAGTTCACTTCAGTCCCGCCATATTGATTACGTACGTTTCCGGGTGCAGTGCGAAAGTACCGCTGTGTTGAAGGCCTTCAGGATAATGTTTGAAATATTGCAGGTGTCTTTAGAATCGAAGTCCCAAGTAATTTTAAGTATGTCATTTTTACGAGCATGCACATGGAGAATACTCCATGTAGCATTTCATTACAGAAAAACGTACTTTGAGCACATCGCGTCGTANTACGAGCATGCACATGGAGAATACTCCATGTAGCATTTCATTACAGAAAAACGTACTTTGAGCACATCGCGTCGTAGTTTTCGTGCCAGGAGGCCGGGCATCTTAATTAATGTTCGTATGGTACCTTTTATATTATTATTAAATACAGATATNGTTTTCGTGCCAGGAGGCCGGGCATCTTAATTAATGTTCGTATGGTACCTTTTATATTATTATTAAATACAGATATTCGTAAAACATTGCCATAATGAATATTGTTTTCCTTATACAACTTATTTCTTGCATACGTCCACCATAATTAGCTAACGTACAATATTTATGCTTTTGTGACGTATCAAGAAATTAAAGAAAGGAAACGCGGCACTTAATTAAAACGACTGTGGTTTAAAAGTATTTTTTTGTGGAATTTAAAGTAATTATTGACTAATAGGGTTAAAATACTTAAAGATATTATATAGATGCATACAAAAATTCCACTCCAATTTTTTTTGAATTTCTATACTTAAGAATAGCTAAAACTATTTTACTTTTTTCAATTCTTTAAGGAATTACTTAAACTTAATTTTAAGCTGCAATGTTTCAGTTCAGTATGTCGTTTAAATATTCTCATTATTACATCACAAAACTGTGACTCATTTATAATTAACCATGCACAAATAGATCACTGGAACAAAAATTAATTTTATAAAACTGTCATGACTCACAGCGTATAAAAATCGACCAGTATTTCACATAATGAGCTGAAGTATACCAAACATATTCTTTAATGACCCATACTGGAAACGTCTATTCTCCTGACCCCTCCCAACTATAGCAACGCCACTTCGAGAACACGTTCTCCTACCCACAGCCAAAGGTGACGAGGTAGACTGATTTTCGTATTTGGTACATATTATTCTTTTGACTTGCTGGGTTATACGTGTATGTGCAAGATTTTTATTTAGTCTCATGGTCGGCAATGGCCACAGTACAATCAAACCATCATAATAACGCCAACGTTGGCCCAAGAACAGTCAAAGAAACTGTCAAATTCACGTGTTTCATCAATGACGAACCGCTTGTCAACACTTGGATTTACAGCAAACCCCTGATTTTATCTGTAAAAAAATCATTTTTCGTAGCTTGCTTACGTCGTATTTGAATTACAACTTTATTCAAGTAAACAGTGTTCCAACTTAATTGAAGCCACGAAGTTTTGGCAGTTCTGTAGGAGGAAAATCAGCTTAGTTTTGAGACACGGGAATGGTTCTGCGCAGCTGGTTCCCATATTCATTTTACGGGAGACCTCCAGTCAGCCAGAGCTATAACTGGTTCGCAGTTANGTTCTGCGCAGCTGGTTCCCATATTCATTTTACGGGAGACCTCCAGTCAGCCAGAGCTATAACTGGTTCGCAGTTAGCTGAGAACTTGTGAAAATCCTCTCATTTTTTCTGATTGCGTATCCATCCGCAGCATTCATGCGTCAATCGAGATACGCTGTGAAGTTTTTGGGAAAATAAATATTCGCCACATATTACTTTAACACGTAAAAACCAAAAAGGAAGTAATTTTAGTGGCCACCGATGTTAAAACATTGCTTTAATGTTTTACAAGACGTTGGAAACACTATCGCCTATTCTCTTCCGAAGTCACTATGAGTATCCGTAAACTAAAGACGAGGTAGACCAATTTTTAGTATTCTGCGCATGTCCACAACATTGACTCGCCCATCGCCAATACTGTAAAACTGTCATAGTCGCATTGCCAACAGTGACGAACGTGTTTGTTTACGTTTGGATCTTTGACAACCTCATTCCCCTACCTATTATGTGAATAAAATGCTTTGATTAACTCGAATATGTTCTAGTTGCTTTAAAACTATGTTAGAGGAAGCATGTTAGAGGAAGTATACATATATTTCAAAGCACTTGCTTGTATAGACAATGTTTTAACTCCAAACGCTATCCACGTTTGTTTTGGTAGTGATATTGGCAAAAAAAAAAAAGCCCAATGTTGGAACACTGAGAGTGTTTACAGCGCAGCTAGCATGCGCACTGTATACCATGTTCTCTCTGCGAGTACTCCAGTGAGTGTTTGTTTTAACATATACACATTTTCAGGCTGTTATTTTTAGTTTATTTTCAAAGGCTAATTTCCAGACTGTTCAGTGAACCGTGAAGCAGGACCCCAGACGCGCCTCCCTGCGACGACGAGAAGAAGAGGTCGTCGTGGAGAGGAGTCTAGGGGGCAACGAACCGGACCGGCTACCGCTGTGACCTTGATCGCGTCGGCAGGACGTGACTCCCTGACCTCGTTCACACTCGACGGGCGTGGCTGACCGGTCTGTACCGTTGGGACAGCGGCCATCGCCTGGCGGGACGTTTCACCGGTGAGAATTGGACGGGACCACACGCATGCACGCGTGTCGGGGAGGGTCAGGTACATGTGAGGTGCAGCGATTATGTGCTTCCAAGCGTCGCTCAGTACGCGACGTTTTCGAACTTTCGCATCTGCAATAAGACACCAATATTTTGCCAATATACTGTAGGCTATTCGCCGTTATTTGAGCCCTTTTGAAATTAACCATCGAAAAATGTCAGTGCCCCAGCATGCATAGGGCAAACTTAGTGACATGCGCCCAGTCAAGTTGGTAACGACGGAGGGAAAGTAGTTCCATGTATTAATGTTGAGTTTAAAGTGTTAGGTAAACGCTTGTGAATACTGGATTTTTTTTTTTTTTTTTTTTTTTTTTTTGCTTTCTGTTTTTCTTGGTGCATAAAAACTGCAAGAGTTAGAAAATTTGTAAAATAGTCATTTTTCTAAAAATTTCTTAATTTCACTTGACCGATGCATGAATAAAGTGACCAGGCCCGAAGAGTACACAATGTGCTTACAAATAGATCTTCAGCAAGGCTTTCAAAAGTGCTCAGTTTAACGCAAAACCCTTTAAAGGCGATGCTGTGAAATCATTGGCTTTCTAAAGTGTGGAATATTGAGATATACATGCATATATACAACTTCGTTGTTCTGATAATTTCTCAGCATTAGGAACATGATACTTGCTATCTGTGGTTATAAAAGTTTTTAATTGTCATACAGGATTATTATAAAATATGCGCTATCGATATTTGCTGATATCACCACCGATTCTCAATACTTTGCAGAAGTAGCAGGTCACATTGGTATCAATATGGTTAACGTGTATCAAAACGAAAAAGTAAAGTGGATATCGAACAGCCCTACCCTGAAGATTATATATGTGGAGAGTACTCCGAAGATGACATAAATTTGGACATTGCTGATGAACTCCAAAAAATTGCTTTTGTACAATTAGCGATGCTGGAGGTAGTGCATAAGACTGGCAAGCTCCGATTGACTCCTCCTCACTGCATGACTTCGATATCAATGGCAGTTGCAGATTTGACTTGTGATAGGTCAAGATCGCTAAAATTTGTATTGTAGACCGTTTTCGGTTAATCACGCTTTCGNTTGCAGATTTGACTTGTGATAGGTCAAGATCGCTAAAATTTGTATTGTAGACCGTTTTCGGTTAATCACGCTTTCGCCATCAGTAACAGATCAGAAAGTGTTTTGGTGATGAGACAAAATTATGCTGTAAACAAAAACGATCGCTATTTCGCATGGGAGTAGAAGCCATGGAGGTTGTAGAGTGCGGACCATCAGTTGGGTTATAAGGACTCTCCACTGGAATTACGATGACCTCCATGGAATCCCGAGTCATACTTATACCGGAATTCCTTACTTTGTTCTAACTTTCTTATCAACTGTTAAAATAAAAGTTCAGCTCAGTTCATATTTTTACTTCTACTTCAATATCGAACATATTTTAAGGTATGCATTCGAAATGAGCCTACCACCATAAGAAAGTGCATGTTATGAAAAATATTTCCCGCCTGTCAACATGATCGTAAGAATGGCTGTACCTACACGATGCACGAATTATTATTTTGAACTAACAGCAGTGTCTTTTAAATTTGATGTTTTCTCGAAAATAATTTTATATTTGATTACATTTCTACATGCAGTTAAAAAATTATAATTTGAGTTGAAGTGGTTAACTAGTTCAAATATTATTTTATTTTTAATNAATTTCTACATGCAGTTAAAAAATTATAATTTGAGTTGAAGTGGTTAACTAGTTCAAATATTATTTTATTTTTAATTTAGAATATATCATTTTTTTAAACTAATTTATAAAATGTAATATAATTTCAGAAGAGTGATTTTAAGATAATATGATGTATTATCGGTGGCAACATATTTTTAATTACTTCTTAAAGCTGTCTGTGGAAATCAAGTACCTGTGGTCTAAAATTAATAATATTTGGGAATGATTAAAATTATATTGTGTCCTTGCAAAATAATTTAATCTGAAATTAAAACTTGGCTGCCAGGGCCTCCTTCGCTTCATTATGAACATGGGTGTAGAAGCCGTGGAGGTGTGGCAAAAATTAAGCCCCTTTTTAAATATGCACCTCCACTGGAAAAATACACTTTCTACGCCCTTGTTACGAATATCACTTTTGCAACCGACACGTTAATCGACGAAATAAAAATAGGCCTGCGCGAAAATGTTAAAAAAATTACAAACACTATTTTATCATAATTTTGTACCTATCCTAAATGTTTTAAATTAAACACTTACTAACTTTACTTAATAACTTGTAAAATGTTTATAAACATTTCAAGACTCAAGCCAGTGATGCCACCAATTTTACTGACGTAAGTCCAAGTCGTAACTTCGTCCTGCTAACGTATCCTAATATTAATATATATTTTAATAAGTATTTAAATAGTGAACCACGTTTAATTCATAATTTTGACACCTTCATATGTTACAACATTCGCAGGTTTTCACAACACAGCCCCCCCCCCNCCAACCCAGATTCTTGGCTTCTGGATTATGGATTGTAACTGTCATTTCTCCCTACGTTTCGGATGACATTGCAGTTTCCATCTTCAGGGTATTGAAACAGCAGTAAAATGTTACCTACTATGTTGGAAGCTGCTCTACCTTGACGTTTCGGATGACATTGCAGTGTCCACCTTCAGGGTAGAACAGCAACAGTAGTCTGTTACCTACTCAGTAGAACGCTCTCTACACTGACGTTTCGAATGACATTACAGTCTCCATAGTCATGGTATAGCAGCAGCAGTAGACTGTTACCTACTCAGTAGAAAGCTGCTCTAACGTGACGTTTCGGATGACGTTGTAGTCTCCATCTTCAGGGTGGAGCAGCTACCATCTGAGTTGGTAACAGTCTACTGTTGCTCTATCCTGAAGATGGAGACTGCTATGTCATTCGAAATGTCGAGAGAACAGACTGTGGCGCGGCTACAAGTCAAAAGCCAAGAATCTGAATATGTGGAAAAGTTTGTAAATTTGCAATTAAATCACTATAATTTGCTAGCTACTAGCGCAACGAAGCTTGACAAACGCTAAACACAGTAAAGTTGTACGAAAAAATACGCTACATACTTTTCCTACGCCAGTCCTCCTCCTGGTGCTCGTACAAGACAAACCTGTTCTGGATAACCCACTACAAATCACCAGGAGTGAGGACCGTTGTTTGTTAGACAGGAATGAACACAGCCAGCAGCTTCCCTGTCCACCATCCAGTGGCGTGTGGCAACTTTACTACAGCACCGCATATCTGCCAGGAACACTTCCAGGCGCCTAGCACAGGCAAAAATGCGATCCCGACGACCTTTACGATTCTGCCATTGACGTCTTAAAATCGCCGCTTTGATTGGCAGTGGTGTCCGCAGAGAGAACGTGTAATGCTACNACCGTCGTTTTGATTTGCAGTGGTGTCCGCAGAGAGAACGTGTAATGCTACTTACTGGCGAAATATTGCCGTCAGGGACGAATCACGACTTTCTTTGTGGACGATGACCACTGCGTCTGACTGTGGGGGATCGCAGGTGAGTGTTTCAATCCTTTCCTCGATTTACANGTGAGTGTTTCAATCCTTTCCTCGATTTACAGGGGGTACACTTCCCCTACTACTGGCGTGATGGTCTAAGGATTTATCGCATGTGATCGTTAGTCGCCATTGGCTGAATGTACAGTGGTACGTTGAAGACATCCTTCGGCGCAGTGTGCTACCTTCCTTGGCTGAGTGCCCAGGAGCCAGTTTGCAGCAAGGAAATGATCTCCCGCACACAGCTATTGTTTACATGAAGTGTTNCTGGCTGAGTGCCCAGGAGCCAGTTTGCAGCAAGGAAATGATCTCCCGCACACAGCTATTGTTTACATGAAGTGTTTACATCACCACTTCCGTGGTCTTCCCGTCACCTGATTCGTCGCACATCGAACATTCGTAGGTTCAGAAGGTACGCCAGCTTCCTTCATGGCCAATTGTTCGTGACTTCGAATATAGTTTTCAAAACTGTTGGCAAATCTGCCACATGATGTCACACGGCGTTATTTATTCCATGTCTGATCATATCGACGCATATAGAGGCATATAAATGAACACCAGTGTTTGAAACATACAAAGTAAACGTATCACGTGAGATGCAAACATTCCCTTAGTTCAAGTGTGTGCAGGACATAGTCAAGTTTGTCTGCGTCTATTGTAGAATCAATGCGTCAATGGTTGGCATGCTTTCATGACCTTCCGTAAGGCCACTCTTCAGTTGGGGGAGGACAGTACGATGGCGACGCCGCAGCAGAAAGCACAGTGCGCCAATTGGTTAATCGAAACGAAATCTGTTGTTACTGTTCAGCGTAATTTTCGACGTGGTAGCGTGCCTACGAACAAGGCTCTTCGCCAGTGGTTAAGGCAATTTAAGGAAACTGGTTGGGTGTTGAAAGGTAAGTCGTACGGGAGGCCTTCAACGTCAGACAAAAACGTGAAAAGAATTCGAGCATCCTGTACGCGTAGCCCAAGAGCGTCATTAGCACGATGCAGTTGCAGTTGGAAATTCCGAAGCCAACTGCTTGCTAAGTTGGTTCGTAAAAGGTTTTGTGTGTACGCCCAACAGTTACAACTTTTGCATATACTGAAACCTAACCTCAATTCAACAAAAGTGGAGTTCGCTGTCTGCATGCTGAGTAAGATTGAAAGGGACGAAGATTCCATGAAACACGTCATCTTCACTGTCACAGAGAAATTTCATATACGAGTGGGTCGGTGAATCCTCATAACTACNATTCCATGAAACACGTCATCTTCACTGTCACAGAGAAATTTCATATACGAGTGGGTCGGTGAATCCTCATAACTACCGCATTTGGGGGCGGAGCCACCCCGAGAAGTTACTGAACATCAGCGTGACTCATCGAAGGTTATAGTGTTTGGTGTGGCTTGATATGCGACTGTGTTGTAGAGCCGTTTATCTTAGCTAAAAAATAAATTGCTGGTGATGTTTACATACTGTGACATGTTAGAATTGTGTTTCCACAATTGGACGACACTGAAGCAGACAAGGGACTATTTTTTTTCCAACAAGATGATGCTCCACCTCATTACAGTAATCGTGTCCGTGCTGCGTTATACACTTGATTTCCAAACAGGTGACGAGACATTTGTGATCATAGTGGGCTCTGAATTAAATGAATATGGTCTCGGTGCCCGTAAGTCATACCGGGGTTTGGACTAGAAACGTCACTGATCCCGCCTCCTTGTTACACGGTAGGATTTTAGACGTAACGGACATCAAGAACTCTGCAAAATAATACGAAGGCTGCAAAATAATTTCGTAGAGTAATGAAAATTTCTTCTTATTATATATTCGCGGTTTCTTCACACTTTTCGAATCAAACCTTTGAAAAATCTTCGCATGTATGACGTGTTTGGTTATTTCCTAAATATGTCACGCATTACAAGAGTTTTATACTTTTGTTAACATAAAAATATCTTCTTTTTTGGTTAAACTGAACTTTTACATACATTCTTTACAAATTATAGTATTTAATTTATAATTAATGCGAATAAAAGCAGAGAGAAAATAGTTGTGTTGGTAGTACCTAGTAATAAATAGTTCTCATATAAAATATTATTAAATTGAGTGCGCACGATTGCGGTTTGTTGTCCCTTTGGTGTAATTTTCTAGACTCGGTTAAGCTTTGTTTGCATAAGACAGAGGAATATTCTGGAAGTATAACTACAGCAGGACTTCGGAAAAGTTGAAAGTAACCGTGAATGGATTATAGAGCTTAATTCCCAAGGTATATACAATACACAAATGAAAATCGAGTTTAAAAAGGGAATCTTCGCAAAATATGAGAAACGGCGTTGAATTAAGCTACGATTATCTAGATAATGTTTAGTGTTATCGAGATCTTCAACATATTAAAAAAACATTTTTGAGACTTTCCGCCTTCACAAAAATTATGCGGGTGGCCGCCCTCTAATTGCATACAATTGTTTTAGCTTNACATTTTTGAGACTTTCCGCCTTCACAAAAATTATGCGGGTGGCCGCCCTCTAATTGCATACAATTGTTTTAGCTTAAAGTTTTATGGAGTTCTGATACCATCTTATTGAGCTGTATGTCATATTAAACAAAACAAAAATCCCTCTTGTTGCATGTTCCTAGGCCCCGCCCAAAGTTTTCAGTGGCGATGATACAATTCCTAGCATGTAGGCAATACTTCATGCACGCGGGGACAAACACATCGTAAGCAACCGATATTGAGCCGACTATTCCCGAAAGCATAAGTAAAGCGAGATAGAATGTGTGTTCTGGGCTTACATTTTTTATAACTGCGGTGTAGACCGCATGTCGAGGTTTACGTGGGAGGAATTGGCCAACATACATTTGATGTACCGTGTGGCAGGCTGCAGTGGATCTGAGAGCATGTAATTTGTACCAGCAGAAATACCCTAAATGTATGACCGCTCATCATGAGATATTTGTGGCAGTTGACTTACGCAAATATTGACACTGACCATCAGAATAATTATTGCACTGTGCAGTTGTTTGGAACTTGCTGACTCACTGCAACTTTTATGCATGTTTAAGCGAGATCACAGCTACAAGGCATGTTAGTACGTATGTCCAACATACGATTTTGTTACTTTAGAACATTTCCTACTTAAGTCCTACTTAAGATTAGTTGGCTCAATATTGGTTGCTTACGATGTGTTTACCTCCGCGTGTATTAAGTATAGTCTACATGCCAGCCATCATTGTAGCTGAATACTTTGCGTGTGTTTGAAAAGGAAACGGTGAGTCCTAGGCACTTTCAACAAGAGGACCTGTTTTGTTAAGTAGGACGCACTTCTAGATAAAATGGCTTCAAAATTCAATAAAACTTGAAGGCAAAAAAATTATATGCAAACAGAAGGTTGCCACCCGTATTATTTTTTATGAAGGCGGAAGGCCTTANAACTTGAAGGCAAAAAAATTATATGCAAACAGAAGGTTGCCACCCGTATTATTTTTTATGAAGGCGGAAGGCCTTACTTAACACCTCTGTTTTTCATAGTCTGAAGGTCTCGATTCTAAACATTATCTAGAGAATCGTAGTTTAATTCCATACTGTTTCTGATATTTTTGCAAAAATTCAATTTCTAAACTTGATTTTCAAGGGCGTATATCTCCCCTGGGGAGGGACCTAGGTTATAAGTTTAATTGCATGTGTGTACCTCATTTTCCACAATGAATAACCTCCCAAAATATTTAGGATNAACTTGAAGGCAAAAAAATTATATGCAAACAGAAGGTTGCCACCCGTATTATTTTTTATGAAGGCGGAAGGCCTTAACACCTCTGTTTTTCATAGTCTGAAGGTCTCGATTCTAAACATTATCTAGAGAATCGTAGTTTAATTCCATACTGTTTCTGATATTTTTGCAAAAATTCAATTTCTAAACTTGATTTTCAAGGGCGTATATCTCCCCTGGGGAGTGACCTAGGTTATAAGTTTAATTGCATGTGTGTACCTCATTTTCCACAATGAATAACCTCCCAAAATATTTAGGATGAGTTTCCGAATAGTATGATTATATGAGTTGGANCCCCCCCCCCGGGGGGGGGGGCGACTACTGTAGGTATAGGCAGGTTCTGTTGTGGTTTACTACTCCCCCCCCTCCTCCTACCCTCAGTAAGAAGGTGAGCCAGACCCAACACCCAACAACGATTTGAAACATATTTCAACTGGCCAGTGCCAGGAATCTAACCTGATTACCGGATAGCTCTACCGCAACACACAACGTTGTAAAAGGTCAAGAAAATAATCACACACTTATGCATATAATGAAAGAAAAATAGGACGGAGGCAGGGCACAATAGAATCAAATCTTAAGTTAAGTTTTGAAAANCTTATGCATATAATGAAAGAAAAATAGGACGGAGGCAGGGCACAATAGAATCAAATCTTAAGTTAAGTTTTGAAAAGCAATCTTTGTTAATTTCTCACGAGACTTCTGCACAGCTTCAGTGGCCAGAGGCGTAGAAGGTGAATATGAAATAAGTTATAGTTTTAATAGAAAACGTCCGTGGGGAGCTGNACTTCAGTGGCCAGAGGCGTAGAAGGTGAATATGAAATAAGTTATAGTTTTAATAGAAAACGTCCGTGGGGAGCTGTCTGAACATCGTTTTCACTTAAAATGATAACATTATAAATAAATATGAAATACTTCGTCAAATTACGTTCGGGGAAATACTTTTAAAAAAATAACCTTTCGAAATAAATTAAGCTCCTTTATAGCCAAAATTAAAACTTGCCCTGTGTTCTTTTTTTAGCATGTTGCAATTTTCTTTACTAAAGATCATTACACATTTGGACAAAAATTCGAAAGAAATATTTTCTTTACGTGAAAATTCATGAGAATCTCCAAACTCAAAAAGTATATACAGTTAACCTTTTCTTCATTTAAAAGTATATAATTTTCAGCTGAACCTAACTTTTATACATACTTCGAGGTATGCAGAGAAATAAATAGTTTATCCGTATGGTATATGTGTAAACAATTTTATTACAGAGAAAATAACGTTCACAGGACAGAGCGTCATTAATTTACCTAAGTTTTACAAATACAAGATGCGTTTCATGTGGGTCTAAGCAGGAAACATAAGTTAACTACTTTTGTCATATAACGTATTATCTTAGAACTAGCAGATCGCAGTTTGCATAGCGTACATCAAGATTCTGAGAAACACAGCTGTATCTGCTGTCACACACCGGACAGTAATCACGTGGTTCCAAGAATTTTATACGATTTCCTGACAAAACAACGCTGAGCTAATATACATGTGACCGGAACAAATCCGTAGTTGTACAAGCACAATACTTGACGACT
This sequence comes from Clitarchus hookeri, assembly GCA_002778355.1. Classification (NCBI taxonomy): domain Eukaryota; kingdom Metazoa; phylum Arthropoda; class Insecta; order Phasmatodea; family Phasmatidae; genus Clitarchus; species Clitarchus hookeri. Next base: position 645,117 of record NQII01000485.1, on the reverse strand, counting down.
CACATTAACATAAATGGCCCTGCGTCATGTGTGGGCAGCGAACCTTACAAACATAGTGTTTTAAATTTTAGAGACGAAGTTCTTTGTGAAAGGATAAGCCGTGACGTAGTACTGGGCGCTGAAAAACAGACGGTAAAATACTGAACACCATTCGAGTTATTGTGAAGTTGTTAATTTGAGACGTGCAATTTAAATCCTTTGATTATAACCGATTNTACTGAACACCATTCGAGTTATTGTGAAGTTGTTAATTTGAGACGTGCAATTTAAATCCTTTGATTATAACCGATTACTTTTAACAAATATTATCCCTAACATTATTATAAAATAAAGAAGCTAAGTCACATCTAATCCCCCTCTCCTCACTCAACAACCTAGCAGCAGCAAATCTACAAAACTGTTCCCCTCAGACATCTATTACATTCGTTCACAACGAATGCAGTGCTATTGGTACGCTAAACTACAGTTTTAACAATGTGATCTCAGACTGAAAAACACTGTAGCAATCCGCACTCCTTGTTTCCTCTATACTACAACACACAGCACTATAATCTATCGAAATGATTGTAGAGGTGAAATAATGAACACATAATCCGGTGACGACGATTTAAAAAACAAAATCACACCTTAGGAAGCAGCTCCCTATGCCGTGAACACTTCTGCGTAGTGTCCTTGTATTGCCGTTTGTGATTCTTGCCAACATGCGTAAATATCAGAACTAATATATGCTTAATGACTTGTATCCGTACGTCCAAGAAGATACAGTTTTAACTATTTTGCAATTACGCATAATGCCACTGTAACGTCCATAACACAAAAGGACAAGGCGAATTTTAGTGATCACCAATTTAGATATCACACTTTTAATACGACACTTTATGACTCTTATTTTTTTCTGTAAACATTACTGGGAGCTTGTCAGTCAATATTCAAACCGATGCAAGCTATGCGTAGTTTCATAATTCCACAAATAACATATTAGCTTAGTAGTAGTGTGGAATGATGATAACGGAAATCTGTAGCAAAACGAAGATCGCACGTGAATCGTATCATGGTTTACCTTCAAGTTTCAGCGCTGGCGAGGGTAGAACATACACGNTTTACCTTCAAGTTTCAGCGCTGGCGAGGGTAGAACATGCACTCCTAACAAAGACTACGCAAACTTTATACCAGGCAAAAATCCCGGAGCTTATATAAAAACAAAATTGAAGGGATTATCAGGAAAATAAAATATATTACTCCGTATTATTGCAGTTTTGTGCAGCTGCCGTGGCTGCCAGACATCAGGACAGAGCAACAGACAACATTCTTATTCCTTCTCGAAGCAGTACCGCATGCTCGTGCATGTGCAGAATCTTCGACAAAACGTCGGAAGGGTAATAACAGACAAATTTCTCACGGAATTACGGTAGCTGTCGCGCGTCTGGAATCAGGTACAGGAATATTTTTAGTGTTTACCGGGCTTAGCATTGAATAACGCGATTTTTACGGGAAAGGTACGTTTTAGGCGGTAGACTCCCGAGGTATTCATTTAACCGAGAGGCGGTAAAGGCACAGAGTGTAACAGAGCGAGGAGGTACTCACGGTTGTTGATAGAGAAGGACGCTGCAGCCTCCAGGTGGTGCGATTCACGGGAATGGACCACGCTAGTGAGCCGCGGCGCGCTCTTTATACGCGTGCCCAGAGGGGAAGACGACGCCGAAGAGGAGGTCAAAGCAGGTCACTCACTCGCCTTCCGTACAACGGTTCAACGGCCGCCCGGATGTCGCGTCTCTAAACCCGCATGGCACGCCGCACTGTCTTCACTGCGGGCCGGCCTCGACAGTCACTCCTCGCGCCGTCGAGAACGTGGAGGTGCTGCCAAGCGTTCAGAGGTAATGCTGGCTATAGTAAGTGTACGTCAGCTGCGCAGTAACCAATTTGCTACTCACAACACGTGACTGCTAGTTTGTCTCTATGATTGTCAAAACTGCTTGTCTTAGACTGACTTTCGCTGAAGTTTACACAATACACAAATACATGTTTTAAAGTCTTAGTAGCCTTACACATCCTCTGAAAAAGTTTTAATTCAAGGGATATCTTCATGTTACTCTAATTTTTTTTTATGAACGCTAGGGTTTGTTGACAAACAAAAGGTAAATAAACATCCATGTCACCATTTGAACACGATAATTTAACAGCGTTGAATGCAAATCAAGAATCATTGTTGAAAAGATACGCAGAATACGAGATCAGTCTACCTCATATTTAATCTTATGCTGCCCACTGTCGCAACTTTAGGCACCAGCACAGAATTCCTAAGAGTAAAGAAGCAAAAACACCTTGTGCATTGTTATCTCCAGCCACACACGCCGGAAAAAGATTCAACATGGCAGAACGTTATTCACCAAACAATTTCTGCTGAAATTAACTTGCCAGGGGGTGGCCCGACCAATAGGGAAACTTATACAATGTTTCCCGGCTGAAATCAGCCCTAGCTTCACCACCACCCTCCTTATATCCGATCCCTTGAGTGTTATCAAGGAGTACTACTTTCAGAAGCAAAGTTCGGCCAAAATCATAGCATCCGACAGGCCCGGCGTGTACGGCCAACTCTTTCCAGAAACGAAAAAGCAGGCCCAAGTTTAAAACCATAGGCTAATGCCAAGGATACTTCGTCGTCCCGTGGATAAATCCGAAGACTTGCCTGTGCTGACTAAAGCTGCGATCCCACACCCCCCATCTTACTACCGGAAAATCATAAGCGGACTTCCGTAACAATGCTGTATGTTGCTCTGTTGCCCTCATATGCTAGCGAGCAGAAGACTCAAACGTGCCATGGCATACAGCACTACACGCTTAACTGTTCTGCAGGTCTATGGAGCAGAAAGAATAGTCCATTTCATTTTGTGTGCTTCCTTGACACCTTCCCGCACACTTCCAGACAAAACATGCTAACGTCTGTCAAAATGGTATCTGCTGTACCGCCGTTCCTCGCAGAGATAGTCACCACCCCAGTATACCTTTATGAAGTTATGGTAAACAAATACAGTATTCCACCTTGCTTTCCTATTGTCATCTCAAATAAGAATACTTGTAACGTGGTTGGGGCGAGAATAACCTGGGATCACCCTGACTCCTCGTTCCTCCTGACAAGTCAGATCTTCATTCATAATTATTAATTACTATTGTTTAGAGCGGGATAAAACTCATCAAATTCCTCAAGGCGCCACCCGAGATCGACAAACATACTCTGACCAAATTTGGTAAGCTGTCCTGTTTCGGACAATTGAGGACAACTTAATTTGGGTTTACACGCATCTCACCCATATTTTGCTGGTATGCTGCAACTACGTCTATTCACAATAGGGATTCAAAGTCGCAACCGCCAATAGCGTTANTCCCATATTTTGCTGGTATGCTGCAACTACGTCTATTCACAATAGGGATTCAAAGTCGCAACCGCCAATAGCGTTACATGTGTACAATGATTACAGTACATGTTCAGATATTCCCGACATTTCACGAACATTTCCAGCAACTACTGCGATTAATACGAAAGGGTCTTCATCTGAGTCAAACAAAAACTCCCACACGAAGTTTCTATGTGGCCCCATGAGAATAAATGGAGGCNGAAAGGGTCTTCATCTGAGTCAAACAAAAACTCCCACACGAAGTTTCTATGTGGCCCCATGAGAATAAATGGAGGCACGCGTGTCGGTTAATCAGGTGGCAGCTCCGCACGTCGTATACCATTCAGTAATTTGAGCAGATGTGAAATGTTTCACATCGCATATAATTTACCTGATATAACTACCAAATTCCTNTACCATTCAGTAATTTGAGCAGATGTGAAATGTTTCACATCGCATATAATTTACCTGATATAACTACCAAATTCCTTTCTGCTTCCGCAATATTGCCTCGCAAACATGAACTGTAGTAAGTTCTTGTGACTACATCCGTTCCACTTATTCGCTTGTCCAGTGGTTCCCAAATACACCAACTTTTCTGTACACATTGCCTAACACGGAAATTTTATAATATAAGACATACGTTCATAAACACAAAATTCTTGCTTTAGTGTTTTCTAACACATCAGAGTAAACATTGGCAAGTAGTAAAAAACATACACATAATTACACTGAAGAGCAAAAATAACTGGTAAATCTGCCTAATATCGTGTTAGGGCCCCCGCGAGCACGCAGAAGTGCCGCAAGACGACGTAGCATGGACTCGACTAATGTCTGAAGGTATGCAGGAGGCAATTCACACCATGAATCCTGCAGGGCAGTCCACAAATCCATAGGAGTGCGAGGTGGTGGAGATCTCTTCTGAACAGCATATTGCAAGGCATCCCAGATATGCTCAATAATGTTCATGTCTGGTGATTTAGGTGGCCAATTGAAGTGTCTCAAGTCAGAAGAGTGTTCCTCGAGCCACTCNTACTGAACACCATTCGAGTTATTGTGAAGTTGTTAATTTGAGACGTGCAATTTAAATCCTTTGATTATAACCGATTGCTTTTAACAAATATTATCCCTAACATTATTATAAAAGAAAGCTAAGTCACATCTAATCCCCCTCTCCTCACCCAACAACCTAGCAGCAGCAAATCTACAAAACTGTTCCCCTCAGGCATCTATTACATTCGTTCACAACGAATGCAATGCTACTGGTACGATAAACTACAGTTTTAACAATGTGATCTCAGACTGAAAAACACTGTAGCAATCCGCACTCCTTGTTTCCTCTATACTACAACACACAGCACTATAATCTATCGAAATGATTGTAGAGGTGAAATAATGAACACATAATCCGGTGACGACGATTTAAAAACAAAATCACACCTTAGGAAGCAGCTCCCTATGCCGTGAACAGTTCTGCGTAGTGTCCTTGTATTGCCGTTTGTGATTCTTGCCAACATGCGTAAATATCAGAACTAATATATGCTTAATGACTTGTATCCGTATGTCCATAAAGATACAGTTTTAACTATTTTGCCATTACGCATAATGCCACTGTAACGTCCATAACACAAAAGGACAAGGCGAATTTTAGTGATCACCAATTTAGATATCACACTTTTAATACGACACTTTATGACTCTTCTTTTTTTCTGTAAACATTACTGGAAGCTTGTCAGTCAATATTCAAACCGATGCACGCTATGCGTAGTTTCATAATTCCACAAATAACATATTAGCTTAGTAGTAGTAGTGGAATGTTAATAACGGAAATCTGTAGCAAAACGAAGATCGCACGTGAATATTATCATGGTTTACCTTCAAGTTTCAGCGCTGGCGAGGGTAGAACATGCACTCCTAACAAAGACTACGCAAACTTTATACCAGGCAAAAATCCCGGAGCTTATATAAAAACAAAATTGAAGGGATTATCAGGAAAATAAAATATATTACTCCGTATTATTGCAGTTTTGTGCAGCTGCCGTGGCTGCCAGACGTCAGGACAGAGCAACAGACAACATTCTTATTCCTTCTCGAAGCAGTACCGCATGCTCGTGCATGTGCAGAATCTTCGACAAAACGTCGGGAGGGTATAACAGCAAAATTGCTGACGGAATTACGGTAGCTGTCGCACGTCTGGAATCAGGTACAGGAATATTTTTAGTGTTTACCGGGCTTAGCATTGAATAACACGATTCTTACGGGAAAGGTACGTTTTAGGCGGTAGACTCCCGAGGTATTCATTTAACCGAGAGGCGGTAAAGGCACAGAGTNCTTACGGGAAAGGTACGTTTTAGGCGGTAGACTCCCGAGGTATTCATTTAACCGAGAGGCGGTAAAGGCACAGAGTGTAACAGAGCGAGGAGGTACTCACGGTTGTTGATAGAGAAGGACGCTGCAGCCTCCAGGTGGTGCGATTCACGGGAATGGACCACGCTAGTGAGCCGCGGCGCGCTCTTTATACGCGTGCCCAGAGGGGAAGACGACGCCGAAGAGGAGGTCAAAGCAGGTCACTCACTCGCCTTCCGTACAACGGTTCAACGGCCGCCCGGATGTCGCGTCTCTAAACCCGCATGGCACGCCGCACTGTCTTCACTGCGGGCCGGCCTCGACAGTCACTCCTCGCGCCGTCGAGAACGTGGAGGTGCTGCCAAGCGTTCAGAGGTAATGCTGGCTATAGTAAGTGTACGTCAGCTGCGCAGTAACCAATTTGCTACTCACAACACGTGACTGCTAGTTTGTCTCTATGATTGTCAAAACTGCTTGTCTTAGACTGACTTTCGCTGANTGCTACTCACAACACGTGACTGCTAGTTTGTCTCTATGATTGTCAAAACTGCTTGTCTTAGACTGACTTTCGCTGACGTTTACACAATACACAAATACATGTTTTAAAGTCTTAGTATCCCTGCACATCCTCTGGAAAAGTTTCAATGCAAGGGATATCTTCACGTTATTCTAACTTTTTTTATGAACGCTAGGGTTTGTTGACAAACAAAAGGTAAATAAACTACCATGTCACCATTTTAACACGATAATTTAACAGCGTTGAATGCAAATCAAGAATCATTGTTGAAAATATACGCAGAAGACGAGATCAGTCTACCTCATATTTAATCTTATGCTGCCCACTGTCGCAACTTTAGGCACCAGCACAGAATTCCTAAGAGTAAAGAAGCAAAAACACCTCGTGCGTTGCGATCTCCAGCCACACACACCGGAAAAAGATTCAACATGGCAGAACGTTATTCACCAAACAATGTCTGGTGAGATGAACTTGCCAGGGGGTGGCCCGACCAATAGGGAAACTTATACAATGTTTCCCGGCTGAAATCGGCCCTAGCTTCACCACCACCCTCCTTATATCCGATCCCTTGAGTGTTATCAAGGAGTACTACTTTCAGATGCAAAGTTCGGCCAAAATCGTAGCATCCGACAGGCCCGGCGTGTATGGCCAACTCTTTCCAGAAACGAAAAAGCAGGCCCAAGTTTAAAACCATGGGCTAATGCCAAGGATACTTCGTCGTCCCGTGGATAAATCCGAAGACTTGCCTGTGCTGACTAAAGCTGCGATCCCACACCACCCATCTTACTACCGGAAAACCATAAGCGGACTTCCGTAACAATGCTGTATGTTGCTCTGTTGCCCTCATATGCTAGCGAGCAGACTCAAACGTGCCATGGCATACAGCACTACACGCTTAACTGTTCTGCAGGTCTATGGAGCAGAAAGAATAGTCCATTTCATTTTGTGTGCTTCCTTGACACCTTCCCGCACACTTCCAGACAAAACATGCTAACTTCTGTCAAAATGGTATCTGCTGTACCGCCGTTCCTCGCAGAGATAGTCACCACCCCAGTATACCTATATGAAGTTATGGTAAACAAATACAGTATTCCACCTTGCTTTCCTACTGCCATCTCAAATAAGAATACTTGTAACGTGGTTGGGGCGAGAATAACCTGGGATCACCCTGACTCCTCGTTCCTCCTGACAAGTCAGATCTTCATTCATAATTATTAATTACTATTGTTTAGAGCGGGATAAAACTCATCAAATTCCTCAAGGCGCCGCCCGAGATCGACAAACATACTCTGACCAAATTTGGTAAGCTGTCCTGTTTCGGACAATTGAGGACAACTTAATTTGGGTTTACACGCATCTCACCCATATTTTGCTGGTATGCTGCAACTACGTCTATTCACAATAGGGATTCAAAGTCGCAACCGCCAATAGCGTTACATGTGTACAATGATTACAGTACATGTTCAGATATTCCCGACATTTCACGAACATTTCCAGCAACTACTGCGATTAATACGAAAGGGTCTTCATCTGAGTCAAACAAAAACTCCCACACGAAGTTTCTATGTGGCCCCATGAGAATAAATGGAGGCGCGCGTGTCGGTTAATCAGGTGGCAGCTCCGCACGTCGTATACCATTCAGTAATTTGAGCAGATGTGAAATGTTTCACATCGCATATAATTTACCTGATATAACTACCAAATTCCTTTCTGCTTCCGCAATATTGCCTCGCAAACATGAACTGTAGTAAGTTCTTGTGACTACATCCGTTCCACTTATTCGCTTGTCCAGTGGTTCCCAAATACACCAACTTTTCTGTACACATTGCCTAACACGGAAATTTTATAATATAAGACATACGTTCATAAACACAAAATTCTTGCTTTAGTGTTTTCTAACACATCAGAGTAAACATTGGCGAGTAGTAAAAAACATACACATAATTACACTGAAGAGCAAAAATAACTGGTAAATCTGCCTAATATCGTGTTAGGGCCCCCGCGAGCACGCAGAAGTGCCGCAAGACGACGTAGCATGGACTCGACTAATGTCTGAAGGTATGCAGGAGGCAATTCACACCATGAATCCTGCAGGGCAGTCCACAAATCCATAGGAGTGCGAGGTGGTGGAGATCTCTTCTGAACAGCATATTGCAAGGCATCCCAGATATGCTTAATAATGTTCATGTCTGGTGATTTAGGTGGCCAATTGAAGTGTCTCAAGTCAGAAGAGTGTTCCTCGAGCCACTCGGTAGCAACTCTCGATGTAAGGGGTGTCGCATTGTCCTGCTGGAATTGTCCACGTCCGTCGGAATGCACAATGGACATTAATGGATGCAGGGGATCGGACATGATGCTTACGTATTTGTCACCTGTCAGAGTCGTATCTAGACGTATCAGGGGTCCCATTTCACGCCAACTGCACATGCCCAATACCATGACAGAGCCTCCACCAGCTTGAACAGTCCCCTGTTGACATGTAGGGTCCATGGATTCATGAGGATATCTCCATACCCGTACACATCCATCCGCCCGGACAATTGGAAACGAGACTCTTCAGACCAGGCAACGTGTTTCAAGTCATCAACAGTTCAATGGTGGTGTTGGCGGGCCCAGGCAAGGCGTAAAGCTTTGTGTCGTGCAGTCAACAACAGTACACGAGTGGGCCTTCGGCTCCGAAACCCCATATCAATGATGGTCTGTTGAATAGTTCGCATGCTGGCACTTTTTGATGCCCCAGCATTGAAATCTGCGCCAATTTGAGATGCATGTCTGTCACGTTTAATGATTTTTGTAAGTCATCGTTTGTCCCGTTCGTTCTCGATCTTTTTCCGGCCGCAGCGATGTCGAATATTTGATGTTTTACCGGATTACCGATATGCACTGTACACTCGTGAAATGGTCGTACGCGAAAATCCTAATGTTATCGCTACCTCAGAGATGATATGTCCCATCTCTCGTGCGCCGACTATAACACCACGTTCAAACTCACTTAAATCTTGATAACCTGCCATTGTAGCAGCAGTAACCGATCTAGCAACTTTGCCAGACGCTTGTTGTCTTATATAGGCGCTGCCGACCGCATCGCGTTACTCTGATTGGTGCCATACCTCTGTTATTTGCATAGTACGCATATACCAGTTTTATTGGCTCTCCAGTGTATATATGTGTACATACGATGTTTCATTATATATATGCAACCACATATTATGAAACATCCTGTGCACGTCTGTATATAATATACAGAGTGAGCCCGAATTCGAACTAAAAACTCCGCCTACATATTCTTTATAAAAAAAAAGTTCTAAAACATAGATGTACTACCAATGGTCTAAAATGCTTCCTAAGGGCGGTACACCCCTTTGAAGTTTATGTTAAAATACAAGTTTAAAGTAAATATAACAAAAAAATTTAAAATTTAACAATGATCTCCGGGATAGTGTGTAGTTGAACGAATATCTACAACCACTGCAAATCCCATCTTTTTCATCAAATGTTGTTACACCTTATGTTGCATAAAATTACGTGACTCGAAATCTTAATTGGTTTTCAATGAAGGATTATTAATTAGCGTGTTAAAAGTAACGATAGAGATCGTCTTATGTTATCACCCTCATTTTCGAGGAATTCAAGGTAAATTGCAAAACGCTTAAATGATTACATCTTACAGGTGAGNTTATGTTATCACCCTCATTTTCGAGGAATTCAAGGTAAATTGCAAAACGCTTAAATGATTACATCTTACAGGTGAGAAACACTCAACACACTTAGTGTGAGCGGGTTTACCTTGGCAGGCGCTCATTAAAAGACATCCGCAGAACACATGTTGTTGTTTTCTAAATGAAGTAAAATGGTGAGGTATGTGTGAAGCCAACTTAGTTTTGATTCTTAANAGAACACATGTTGTTGTTTTCTAAATGAAGTAAAATGGTGAGGTATGTGTGAAGCCAACTTAGTTTTGATTCTTAATTTACAAGTCTCCGTAATGTTGCAATGATGTGAGTCACAGTTCACAGAATGTGGTTTAAGCTCACACATCTTAGGAGCAGGTATAGTTCACGACAATCTCATTGGGCCGTCCGTCAACATACACGGCTAAGCGCTGTGTTTACCGTTGGGTAGCCTAGTACTCAGAACCACAGCTGCTGGAAGATGTTCTGCTTCAGCAATTTTTTTTTGTATGCTGCCCCTCCACGCCGACATACTGTGGTCTCCAACCTGCTTACTGAGAAATCCGGATAAGTGTGGGGTGACTTTACAAGAGGATATAGTGCATGCCGGCCTTTCGGTCACATGCTATTCATAGTAATGTGAGTAAATGCCAGTTGCTATCACTCCCTCCCCCGAGGGGGGGGGGGGGCTGTCAGCAAGAGTGCGTCTATGCACTGGGATCTTGACTACAAATGCACAACAATTTTGCTTTTGTGGCCGTTGGACGTAGAAAGTGGGGATACAAAAGGAAAACCAGCGCGGCACTGGAGGAAAAACTGCTGCCCGGATTATTACAAACTCGTGCCCGACAACCCTGAAGGGGTTGAGAGGATGTTGTAGCAATAGTTACTGTGCTCAGAGAACTGCGGGACATGCCCGGCTGTCATAAATGTGGCTCAGGCAGGCCTGAGTATTGTAAAATGGATCTGTGCCGCGATCCAGGTAGGGCGAGTGAACAGAGTTCACCCGATCACCGCCCGATCGCGCCAGAGTCGCACGATCGCAGCACTACCTGTGGACAGTTCGCCATACTGTCCACAGGTAGCGCTGCCTTCCCGAAGCACATCGTGGGACTCGCAGGCGTCTTTTTCGATCAGGCAGAACTCTCATCCCTCATTAGCAGGCAGCTAACATTTCATTTCAAACCAACCAGTCATCGCACTGTGGTTGTAGCTCGCTTCTGTAAGGCTACGACTGGCAGCCCTCGACGATCGGCAGCTATCTCCGCAGACTTCAGGTCCGAAAGCCTTTAACACTCCAACGCCTGCGCGACCACTCCGACGCCTTCCGCCAGTTTGGTCCACGGACCGGTATTTGAATATTCCCAGTCACCCCAGAGCCTGGGATCCCTTAGTCGCCACCAAACGGACGTGTCTCGCAGCAGATGGTCACTGCATCCATCCCTCGGTATGTGCATCGCCCATTCATTGTTGCCTTCCTCGCCTCGGAGCTTTGTTACTAACACTTCGCCCATTGGCACCTCGGATCCCACCCTGGACGAATGGCCAGAGGATCTCCTAGGCGATGTGCACGGTCCGAGGGACTGGCGAGAAAGTTCTGCTTAACGTGTGTATGCAGTTGTGGTTCCAGCATTTCAGCAGAAATTTGGGAATGTATTTGAATAAAGCTTATCCTGAATACTGGATGGGTAGAGTTGGTTTCCTAGCCTGACTCACCCGTTTACCTGAAATAATGCCTTTCGATTTTCTATTACGGACTTGTTTAAACATTAGTGTGTAAAACTCCCGTCGACAGTGAAGAGTATCTACTGGCAAGATTCGCTAATGTGTTTGACAGCATCCGCCAGGAGTATTTGGAAGGGTCCGAGAGGCCCCGCAGCGACCCTCTAACCTGTACGTTGAAATTGGTGGTCGGCTCTTTGATTACCCCCTTTCAAAAATAATTTCTTGTTCTTTTCTCATTTGCACATATATGAACTGTGACGTTCTTATGTTGTTAAAAGTTCGTTCTGGTGTTTTTCGTGATTTCATGTACTGTAATGTCCGCATGTTATTAAATATCTGTACCGATGTGTTTTGTAATTACATGTACTGTAATACCGGTATGTTGTTAAAGTTCATATGTGTCAGCCTACGACTTTGTGAAAAATTGCTCCCCTAGGCACACTCCAACAGACATACTAACTTTATCAGTGTAGGTTTCATTTACTGAACACACATATTAGAACATTATAACATACCAGGTATATGGTAACGCTGTACCTGCACTCAGGAATAGGGAGTTTACAATGATACACACCATTGCATCATTGTGGGGATTTGCAAATTAAGAATTAAAACCACGCTTGTTTCACACATACATTACGAGTTTACTCAATTTGGAGACCAACAACATGTGTTATGCGGACTCTGTTAATGTGCGCCTACCAAGATTTACCNTACGAGTTTACTCAATTTGGAGACCAACAACATGTGTTATGCGGACTCTGTTAATGTGCGCCTACCAAGATTTACCCGCTCACATAAAGTGTGTTGAAAGTTGTTCATCTGCCAGGTACAATCACTTAATAATTGAGATTTTTATGCTTGAATTCCTCGAAAATGGTGGTATTTAGGGTGATAACATAAGAACTTTCTCGTNTGAAAGTTGTTCATCTGCCAGGTACAATCACTTAATAATTGAGATTTTTATGCTTGAATTCCTCGAAAATGGTGGTATTTAGGGTGATAACATAAGAACTTTCTCGTTACTTTTAACGCGCTGATTAATAATCCGTCATTGAAAAACCAATTCAGATTAGAATCTCGAAATTTTATACTTCGTAGAGGGAATGGAGCCTTTTTTTTTTCNATTGAGATTTTTATGCTTGAATTCCTCGAAAATGGTGGTATTTAGGGTGATAACATAAGAACTTTCTCGTTACTTTTAACGCGCTGATTAATAATCCGTCATTGAAAAACCAATTCAGATTAGAATCTCGAAATTTTATACTTCGAGAGGGAATGAAGCCTTTTTTTTTTTCTGTGACAATATTTTATGAGAACGATGGGATTTGCAGTGGTTGTATTTGCAGTGGTTGTAGATATTATTTTAACTTAACATTAAACTAAGGATCATTGTTCAATTTTAAATACTTTTTTGTAATATTTACATTGAACTTATATTTCAGATTCAACTTCAAAGGGACGTACCGCCCTAAGGAAGCATTTCAGACAACGATTGTATGTGTACATATATTGGTTGTGTATCTTTCCACGTACCTATCAAAATAAACACTGCCATGTGACTTTCAGCTGGAGTTTACTTCAGCTGGCTCATATGTCCACTGCATACTCGTTGAATAAAAAACAAAAATGATAAATTTTGCAACTACCATTATAAGCATGTGGTACGCGTTAATTTCAATAAGTAATATTGGTTTGTGAATATCGACCGATGTTCACGATTTTTTTTCCCGTTATACAAATAACGCAAGAGACGTTTCGGACGTTCACGTTTAAATACTGTGAACATCTGGTGAGTTCGCCCATTAGAGAAAGGCATACCTTTATAAAAATATAGTGTATTTATTCCTTCATACATAAGACAGCATGCCTTAAACAATCGTCAAATTACCTCAGAATTATGTTTAACAACATTTACGAGTAGAAGTATATTGTATAAATAGCCCACAAATCAATATTTTAATGCAAAACTACGCACAAGCAAATGGCGGATGTGGTTAGATTATGAGTAACGAAAACAATAGTCATGAAACTCTGTGGCTGAATAAAACTTATCCATTATTTTACAGCATGTTTACACAGTAATATTTGTCATTCGTAGCAAGTTTCGTGAAAATTTGTACAGCCACACAGTTTTAAAGCACGTAACGGTAACGTTCGCTAAGGCCTACTGCTTTCCTTTCGAAAAAAAACTATTTCACTTATAAAATTTTAATGTATGCACTGATATGAATGTAACTTCACCAGAATATTAATAACACAATGCCTAGGCGATTGCAATATATTTCATGAAACGGTTTTCACACATTTAAAGCAGAATCTAATTTCCCCTTACAGTAGAGCCTCAATACATTCCACTGATTCACCAGTAGGTAACACCTCATTAACTGAAGATTCAGTAAAACAATTCTACTGATTGAAATCACTGATTCAGATTTAGAGTGCAAATATTGCGCCAAACAAATTTCAAAAAGTGGAGAAAGATGGTCCTCTTCGATGATAACCAGCTCTCGAACTTCCAGGTTCCAGATTTATGTGGTTCACTTGGTGCAGCTCTGAAGAAGACTCAGTTACTCCTTGGACCAGCGAGACCTGAAATTTTGCACGAGCTGCTGTGAGTGCTGCCATCGGGATAGCTTGTCTGTGGGTACTTCTTGTAGGTGTGGTTCAACTGTGGTTCTGGTAGTGAGTGCATCACCGATTAGGAAATGGTAAGGGGTAAAGGGGGCTAGGTCATTTGGATCACTTGAGAGTGGGGTCAATGGACAGGAGTTGATGCAGGCCTTAACTACGTTAAGTACATGTAATTTCTTCATATGTCTGCAGTGCTGCTCCAACAATTCTCCGCAGATGATACTTGAGGGATTTAACCGCAGTTTCCCATAGACCACCAACGTGGGGAGATCGAGATGATGCAAAGTGTCATTCAATATTTCCTGTGGCCAACGTATTTATTATGGCACCTTGGTGTTCTGCAGTCTGGTACAGTTTAGTTCTCTGTGTGCTCCAACAAACTTTAGCATTGTCACTGTAGATATGGACACAACTCCTATGCCGCGAAATAAACCGTTTCAATGCAGCCAAAAATGCAGCAGTAGTGAGTCTTGTCACAAGTTCTGTGTGTATAGCCTTAATACTGAGACACACATGTACGTATGGCCATAAAGACCTTGATGGGGTAAATTCCTAGTTTAAGACTTTACCGAACAAGCACAGGTCCACAGAAATCTTTGCCTGTGTGCAAGAATGGTCTATGTAGCTGCAGCTTTTGGAAAGGAAGTTCACCCATGAGTTGCTGAGCCATCCTGGACTTGTTCTTGAAACACCACATGCACTCATTAACTGTCTTGCATGCTNGGAAATTCCTAGTTTAAGACTTTACCGAACAAGCACAGGTCCACAGAAATCTTTGCCTGTGTGCAAGAATGGTCTATATGGCTGCAGCTTTTGGAAAGGAAGTTCACCCATGAGTTGCTGAGCCATCCTGGACTTGTTCTTGAAACACCACATGCACTCATTAACTGTCTTGCATGCTAAATCATGACCCCTTAATGGCCAGTATTTTTTGTCTAATCCCTGAAAGCAAGGGTTGTGGTTCAGCATGAAGGTGTCTGACATGTTCATCTGATGCGATGAGTTTAGCTACCTTACTGTTCTTTGAAAGAAGGACAGGGTGTTGTTGGTCATAATCAACCAATGACTTCTGGATTCTTCCCCCTACCCTAAGCAGTCCCGATTCGTGACGAAATGGATGCAACTGTTTTGTTCTGCTTCTTGTGCTGATCTGCCTTCCAGCCTTAATATCACAGATTTTATTATGAAACCCTTCACCTTGTTCAAGTTTGATTACCCTTTCCGGGGCTGAGGCTAGTTCCGAGACCTAAAGGTTGAACTTACAAAAGATTTGTTTACAGAAAATAAAAATTCAATTTTTTGTTTAGACTTTGTTAGTGTAAATATAGAATTTTTTGTGAAACTCGCAATTTTAGGGTAGTTTTCAACATTTCATGTTTTTAACATTCCATGTTTATAGATCAACAGTAACACTTGGATAAAATATGACTATACCATAGGAATCCCACAAGATGCGTTGGTATCATTTAACTTGGCAAGATCATGACAGTGAGTGGCAACATTACATACACGAAACAAACAACGTGCCATTTACAAAATCCTGTATCAGCTAATGAATGAACGAATGAAAATTAATATTACAATGTCTATTCTGACAGCATTGCCTATGCACATCAGAAAAGCAGAAAATATGCAGATAAGAAAGAGTTCCTAGATTAATCAATACATTTTCTATTACGTGGTCACAAAACAGCTGTTGCTAGTGTTACGAACTAAACTTCGTGCTAAAGTAGTAATGTAGAGGTGTTAAAAATTAAATGCAAATTAAAATAGTCCGTATTCAAACGAAACACAACTTCAAACATTGGGAGTTCTCTTTATGTCGTATCTCCACTCGCTCTGCCATCCATACATGCATGATATTAATTCCAAAAGCCTACAGAAATATGGCAGGGTATTGTTCAATTATTTTTCAAATAATTTGACGGAATATATTTTGAACTCGTGTCGTTTCGAGCCAGTAATAGGAGAAAACTGAACTTTTAAAAATACGGGATCAAGAGGCAGGCTAACGTGCTGCTATCTGTTGATGAACACGCTTGGCTTACAACACGCTCTGCCACACAATCTGTTAGCCAACTCCCGTCACACTACCAGCCAGAAAAAAAAATAGCTTTCTTGTGTGTAAAATAACAAATTTACAAACGGATTAATGGATATAAATTGTTTTATTTTTCCGTGGGCTCTGTATACTTTTTAAAGTAATATATTTATTTCGGTGTATAGTAATTTTCATTACCAGTAATTTATATTGGGCGGTAATTGTTACTTCAACGTCCATTACACGACATGTTCTCTTCCCACGAACCCATCTCTTTGCTGTTTTCGTGTTGTTACTATACTGTATTACTAGAACGAAGAAAATGGGATGCGCGTGGGTAGTTTTTAAACAATTCTTACTTTATTCCATGACACATATTTCCAACTCGAGCTGTTTAGTCTCAGTCATAGCAGAATTACTGCTTTGCAGAAGTCGTTGGTGAGTTGTTGGCGGATGAAAGTGCGTTGTCAAGCAAGTTCCCCAAATTAGCTGCTCTAATAAATTAAAAAAAGAGTTAACAAATATTTTATTTTTGAAAGGTTTTATATTTTTACTTTTATAACCTTCGATAGATATCAGACTATAAATCCCTTAAAATTTGTTTGTCATCACAATGGCAAGTGGATTACCTGACAGCGCGTTGATAAAATATATAGCCACCACTTGACGCACCAGCTGATGGTGAAAGGATACATAAACGGAAAGTAAACATTGGCGCTACTTTCGTCGAACTGTCAAAATCTTCCCATGTTACACGAGAAAGAAAGTACAGAGTTACAGTGCTTTAGTTTGGACGGCCCTTGAGAGCCAACGAGGGTACAACGAGGTGAGTATAGAAAAGCGCCGGAATACGACGGCGGGAGAAACGGGAGATCGCCGAGTAAACCCATCGACCGGTGGCATCGTCCTGCGCGGTTCCCACGTGCGAAAATCCGAGAGCGACCCCACTGGGAATCAAACTCGGTGGGCCTTGGTGGGAGGCGAATGTTTTAGCCACTGCGCAACCGCTGCCCCAACTCGGTTTATGATAACCGAGTTGGTTAACATGTGGCTTGGAGGAGTTCGCTGTATAATTTCGGTCGTTCCGTCTTCTTTTATTCTTTCTGAGCTGTATCATGCGAATTAAAAACATACTTTTAACTTTATTTACTTATTGACAAGTCTCCACATGCAAATCCTTCGAGAAAAAGCAGATATGCTCTTCTGAATAGCACCACTTTTCTGGGCCACATTGATGCGACCAGGCCCTAGTCAACCTCTGCTGACGCGCTGGATAACGAGAGTAACCGGGCTGTTTCTCGGTAGCACACACCAAAACCATTCATCAGAAAGGGGAGCAACTTTCCAACTTTCCACTTAGCTGCGGGCTGATTGCGGATTCGCGGACACGTAGCGAAAGCAGCTAACACGAATCGCGTTACGAGGGAGGTTGCCTTAAACACTCATTTATACTTAAATTGCGTGTCACCTAGTCTAAACAAATAATATACTAGCTGGTAGGTGGATTCAAATGCTCATAGACAACGCCGAGCAGACAGAGCGCAGATTGTACCAGCAGCCAATCAGGGTGCTTCTTGCCACTTCAGTGTCATCAGCGTCGTATGCACTGACAAAGCTGAGCTGATCTCAACTTTTCGGCTCGCAGACCACGCTGGCAACACCGGTATTACCCACAATTCTATGCGTGGTGTCCACGGCGAGCAAAATGGCTACCATCAAATACTTATTTGGGTTATGATCAATTGCGTGTATGTAAGACGTCTGCATAGAATATGTACATTTTGGTGAAGTAATCATTTTTTTTAAGTAAATTAAATAGTTTTGGTGTGTATTTTGAAAGTTTAAAGGAAAATAGAAGCGTTTAATTAAAACNCAGTGTCATCAGCGTCGTATGCACTGACAAAGCTGAGCTGATCTCAACTTTTCGGCTCGCAGACCACGCTGGCAACGCCGGTATTACCCACAATTCTATGCGTGGTGTCCACGGCGAGCAAAATGGCTACCATCAAATACTTATTTGGGTTATGATCAATTGCGTGTATGTAAGACGTCTGCATAGAATATGTACATTTTGGTGAAGTAATCATTTTTTTTAAGTAAATTAAATAGTTTTGGTGTGTATTTTGAAAGTTTAAAGGAAAATAGAAGCGTTTAATTAAAACTAAAATCTTTAAATAAAATAATCTATAGTTTAATTCACGACACTAAATAAACGTTAACGATTTCATACACGTCTGAACGTCTAGGATGAAATGTACAAGATGCCCATAAATATCGTCGTAAATAAAATTGTGCAGATGCAATGTCACGTATTTCCAAACCACTAAGGGATAATAATCAGCACAACACGAACCGTATTCTCGTTGTGCTAAAATCTCTTTCCTATAGGTTGTTCACGGTAAACTGAGCTCTTTTGAAAACAATGCTTAAGATTTACTTGCATGCATACTGTGTATTCTTCCGCCATATATAAAATTTACATTGCCATGAGCCTGATCACTTTATTCATGCACCATACAATCAAAACTACACAATTATTAGGAAAAAAAATTACAAATTTGCAAATTTTTACTTTTATGTGCTTTAAAGTAAAAACAAAAATCATTTACGTATTTACAACTGTTTACCTAATCATTTAAATCCAACGTTAAGCCGTGGAACTAAATTCCCTCCGTCATTACCAACTTTACTAGGCGTATGCCAGTCAGCATGCCCGTTAAAATAAGTGCAGTTAGGGACAGTGACATATTTCAGAGGTAGAATCTCAAAAGTGCTCAAATAACCGGGAATAGACTATACAAAAAGAGATATAGGTTTATTATATACAACTTTGGCCCACTGGGGAAGAGCTTCCTGGGCCAGGCGATACCTATTCTCAACAGGTAATGGGTGAGAGCATTCTCGTCGTTGACATCCGTTTATTTTCAGAGTAAGGAGATAAATCCCTGATCCATCTTATGTTTGTGGCTAGTCATATATTCCGATGTCGTTAGGGCTTCTTCTTCCGGCTGGTGTGTACAGTTGTGCGCGTTGTGGATATATCTGTAGTTTGTCACTCGGTCTAAATATTCTGTCCAGCGACGCCTATAGTAATTCATTTTATAATTTGTAGAAAATTTTCGAAAGTATTCTCATATTTCTTAATTTTGTAGTTGGTCGCAAGGTAAAAACTTTGCCCCTGTTGCATATCTCTTTTGCGACCGCCAATTTTTCGCTTTCGTATAAAAGTGTAAGAACAACTATATATATATATATATATATATATATATTTTTTTTTTTATTATTGGGTTTCTTTTCTAACTATCGATATATTGTGCTTTATATGTATTGAGATTTGTACATGTTTTGGTTAATTTAATTTTAATTGTTATGGGTAATGCTGCTACTCAAGTATTGAAAGTAAGTTTCCACGTAAACTTTTGTACATAACTTGTAGGCGTATATGGAGAAAATAGTTAGTTGCGAATTTCGTCTTTTTCAGCAAATAGCAAGCAGCTTACAGAAGTTTTGTTATTGGTAGGTGTTCCTACATTACTCAGTGTGTTGAGTGGAGACGTGACACACTTGTCTTATTTCCGGAGAACCAGGGTTTTATCCCGAGACGCGCGAGCCTGACTTACCGCTTCGCCATCTTGAAAAAGCACTGAAGATAACGATCTGTGATTGTTGTATCCTTCCGCCTCTACGTAGACCGTTTGTGTACTAATGCCCAGTTACAGAACGAAGTCCACCACTNGTGATTGTTGTATCCTTCCGCCTCTACGTAGACCGTTTGTGTACTAATGCCCAGTTACAGAACGAAGTCCACCACTTTTTCCGAGATCATTTTTTCGTGATCCAGGATGAGTGGCCAGAAACGTTGCGCAAACAAACCTCTATCAAGAGATGATCTGAAATCATTTTGACCTTGATTCTGAACCGCTAATTTTTTNAACGTTGCGCAAACAAACCTCTATCAAGAGATGATCTGAAATCATTTTGACCTTGATTCTGAACCGCTAATTTTTTTAGGTTAACATCATGATCTCGAAATCATTTACTAACGCGTAAATTTGATTTGAAATTAGTGTTTCAGTGAAAACAAGTTAATCCAAATATATGTATCTATTACTGAAAAAGTTATTATCATAAGTGTAAATTATACTTTTGTCTTTATATTTTAAAAAATGCAAATTTCTTCGTTTAAAAACTGTGAATGGTCTTAAACCTACAGTTTGCATAGAAATAATCCCATTTACAAATTTATAATTTGATAAAAATATTTCATTGAATTTTTTGTTTGTAAGTCAGTAAATATAATCAGTCAATTATTTTGGAAAATTATAAGTAGGTTATGACATTTTGCAATATAGAATTAAACCCAAATAAAATTTACAAATCAAAAATTTTTTAAAAATTAAAATTTTTATGTGACAACCTTTTTATCTAATGCGGTTATTATATACTTATGTTAAAAATATTATTTTTTTGTTTGTTTAATAGCATTCACAAAGGAAAAACTAGTTTCATGAGAGACAAAATTAATATCATAGAGAAACCGCCCGAATTATAGTTCATAATGTCTGTTTCTTTAAATAATACTCTCGGAGGAACACTTGACTAGCGTCACAATACAATGTATTCTGACCAATGGGAATTGAACTCCATTGTCATACAGTGTTGTCAGCTTTAATATTCGGCACAACCTCGGTTCATATGATCAGAGATCAAGGAACCTCAAAATGTGTTTCTGCAACACCTGTAGCTTTAATACGTAGAGTCAGTAAAAAAAAAGAAAGTATTAAAACACATTTGACAAAAATAAAAACGCTTATATTTCCAAAATAACGTATATGATTTCATATTGTGCATTATTCAGATAGGTACACTGAAGAGTAAAAAAACTGGTATAGGCGTGCGTATGCAAATAACAGAGGTATGGAACCAATCAGAGAAACGCGATGCGGTCGGCNAACGTTGCGCAAACAAACCTCTATCAAGAGATGATCTGAAATCATTTTGACCTTGATTCTGAACCGCTAATTTTTTAGGTTAACATCATGATCTCGAAATCATTTACTAACGCGTAAATTTGATTTGAAATTAGTGTTTCAGTGAAAACAAGTTAATCCAAATATATGTATCTATTACTGAAAAAGTTATTATCATAAGTGTAAATTATACTTTTGTCTTTATATTTAAAAAAATGCAAATTTCTTCGTTTAAAAACTGTGAATGGTCTTAAACCTACAGTTTGCGTAGAAAAAATCCCATTTACAAATTTATAATTTGATAAAAATATTTCATTGAATTTTTTGTTTGTAAGTCAGTAAATATAATCAGTCAATTATTTTGGAAAATTATAAGTAGGTTATGACATTTTGCAATATAGAATTAAACACAAATAAAATTTACAAATAAAATTTTTTTTTAAAATTAAAATTTTTATGTGACAACCTTTTTATCTAATGCGGTTATTATATACTTATGTTAAAAATATTAATTTTTTGTTTGTTTAATAGCATTCACAAAGTAAAAACTAGTTTCATGAGAGACAAAATTAATATCATAGAGAAACCGCCCGAATTATAGTTCATAATGTCTGTTTCTTTAAATAATACTCTCGGAGGAACACTTGACTAGCGTCACCATACAATGTATTCTGACCAATGGGAATTGAACTCCATTGTCATACAGTGTTGTCAGCTTTAATATTCGGCACAACCTCGGTTCATATGATCAGAGATGAAGGAACCTCAAAATGTGTTTCTGCAACACCTGTAGCTTTGATACGTAGAGTCAGTAAAAAAAAGAAAGTATTAGAACACATTTGACAAAAATAAAAACGCTTATATTTCCAAAATAACGTATATGATTTCATATTGTGCATTATTCAGATAGGTACACTGAAGAGTAAAAAAACTGGTATAGGCGTGCGTATGCAAATAACAGAGGTATGGCACCAATCAGAGAAACGCGATGCGGTCGGCAGATAGATAGGTTATTGCTGCTACAATGGCAGGTTATCAATATTTAAGTGAGTTTGAAAGTGGTGTTATAGTCGGCGCACGAGAGATGGGACACAGCATCTCCGAGGTAGCGATAATATTTCGATGTTCGCGTACGAACATTTCACGAGTGTACCGTGAATATTGGGAATCCGGTAAAACATCTCATCTTCGACATCGCTGCGGCAGGAAAAAAATCGTGAAAGAACGAGACAAACGATGACTGACGAGAATCATTAAACGTGACAGACGTGCAACCCTTTCTAAAATTGACGCAGATTGGATTTGTGAACTGTCCTGCAGGATTCATGGTGTGAATTGCCTCCTGCATACCTTCAGACATTAGTCGAGTCCATGCCACGTCGTCTTGCGGCACTTCTACGTGCTCGGGGAGTGGGTTGGAAGAGAGAG
>NQII01000485.1:554581-622340 GCA_002778355.1 Clitarchus hookeri | reverse complement strand
TTTTTTTTTTTTTTTTTGTCTCTTCAGTGTATATGGCGTGAGTTGGTTGAGAAATTGACATCTTTCAACACAGCTAGCTAAAATAACTATCGATCTGTTTATTTAGTGTTGATTTCAATTAGTTTTAAATATTCCATAACTACAACATAACTTTGATACCAGAGTTTAATTAAAACTGGTTCACAGGTTTTAAATTTTATAGATCGGACTAGCAACCCAGCCCTGCTTCGCCCGGGTACAATTTAGTCTTTACAGCTGTACACTAATAAATAAATTGGGAAAAGACAATTACAATATTGTATGATAGTAAATTAGTCAACTACTATCATATATAACATACATACATACACGTCACGCCTTTCTCCGAGAGGGGTAGGCAGAGATTAACATGCGTCACTCAATTCCACTCCAGTCACATTAAGTGTTTGACCCTGTGCCTTATTTATGGTCATACCAAAACAAACTCTTATTGGAAATTGGATTCTTTTAAAATTATAAGGCAAATCCGAGGGATTCATTGGTATTGTAGGTATTGAAACAGTTTCCCCAGTACCGCAGTCAGTTAGAATAGTACCTTCAATGAGATAACTTTTTTAACTTGTTATTTGTAATCTAGTCCCATTACATAATTTCGGTGGATTTATATTTTGCAATAACTTGTAATAATTTAAAATCAGTTTGTGTGGTTGCATGCCAGAAGGATTCAATGAATTAAGAAATTCTGTGGGATAGTGCACAGCTTCTTCACTGCCGAGTACTGTATCTACTGAGTAATAGACATGTGTTTGCGCATTCAATTTTGCGAGCACTAATTCATTAATTTTTTCGACTTGTTCATTAGTAGGCGATAATATCGCTCTTTCTTTGAACAACGATAGTGTATTATTTGAAAGGTCGTGTATTTCAGGATAAACGTTATCTACCAGTTGTTGGTGGTCAGTGACTAAAACACATGTATCACTACTGAGAGTAATTTTTCCACAATCCATTGGAAGCTCTCCATTTCCAACTTTCAGTAGCATCTGAAAACATAAGTACTCTCATGTTGGTTTTGAGTGGTAGTTTTGTTACGTTGGGCCGAATTGTTTGCTGTAAAGGACATTTCTTATCTATATTAAACAGTTTTAATTATGAATGAATTAATTTTGATAAAGATAACTTCTTTAAGGTTAGAAAATATAGTGAATTTTGCGTTTGTTTTTACTGCGTAATTTAAATTGTAAATACGCTTATTACTACGTACCCATTAAAGATAAATATATGCTACCACTGCCTTTTTTTTTGCAGATAATTTAATTTTACACAATTCTTTCACACGTGATTTTGTTAATTTCTAAAGGATTAGGCAGCGTATTCCACGAGAGCGCGCTGATGGCAAACTTTTTTCCCGACTTGATTCACTAATGCCATTAATGCTCAGCTCCTATAAGTGTCAGGGCAATTTTTAATACACACAAACCTTCCTCGATAAATGCAGATCATAATCATAAAAACCGCATCCAAATCCGTTCAGTTGTTCTCGAGATTAGCGCAGTCATACAGACAGACGCGCGCCAGTGACTTCCTTTTTTTTACTATGTATTGTATTGATACACACACATGAACACACACAACAGACCCACACACATACACGGACCCACGCACACACACGGACCCACGCACACACACGGACCCACGCACACACATCGACCAACGCACACACACGCGGTCATAAGCACACAGACGCGCCCATTAACATAGACTACACTCACAGACACATACGTAGATCCGTATGCATAGTTGAGTGTAGCGTCAGGTCAAATACTAAATATTTTAACCTTTAATTTGTATGCAAAGCGTTTACTCAGTATTCAGCTGCCCGTATAATGTTGTCTGAAAATTAGCACTTTAATTAAGAGAAAGTTCCCCAAATCGAATAAAATTCAGTTTTACATATAGTCCATAGACAGCAAGGTTTTTTCATAATCCTATCCTTCCTTCGGAAAGTAGGGAAAACTTACAGTCTCTCTCTATAGGTTCGGCCGTTTTCGCGTAAAGCGCAAACACGTAAGTAGAGAAAACTTATACTGGTTTTGATATAATAGAGTATGTAACTTATTAACTCCAATAACTTCAACTGCAGGTTCGTCACGGGGAGGTACGTAGAAACACATACGTGACGAATGATCTAAAGTAATTCCTGAGCATGACAAACGTTTCTGAAATTTATATTAAAAACCAGGTTTTTTTTACAAATCTCACGGAAAGTGTTTCTAAAAAAGTGAAATTATGATTTTGATATATAATTATGCAGACACTGTGTATTGTTATCATTTTTTAAAAATCGAATTTGATATCACGTATACAGTCAAACCGAAGGACACGTGAGTGTTTATCTTATGCTTGTAGAGAGTTGTACCAGGACCAAAAGCTGAATTTAGCTGGCAACTGGCATAAAAATGATATCACTTTGCTAATTTGACTAAATTACATAACATGTAAATGATATTAAGCAACACTGATATTTGAAAAACATTACGAAACTCACAAATCCATATATGTTCATAGGCTTGTTCTAATTGGTATTGCGGCGCCACAGGTGGCTGGCTGATCATCTCAGACACGGTTCGCATTTCCCCGCCACCGTTCATCTTCCTCGTTTCTGGCATGCGGGCCACACAATTCTGTTCAGTGGCAGCGTACTGGGCAGCAGGGCATACAGCGTCTGCAAGTTACGGCACAAATATAAGATAATCAACATTTTGCCATCCATTGCTCTTAAAAAAAAAAATCTAAGTGAGCTTGCAAACGTAGAGGCCTACTGAAACTGAGGCAGCCACATGCCTTCAGCTTTTTTTTTATTAGTTTTATGATCTACCTTTTTACCGTATTCACGATGACCTTTATACATTCGCGTCACGTTTCCTCGCCGCACTTGAGTCGCGCTCGTCTCGTTACACTCCCCACGCTTCTTGTGATCCCGGTAGCCTCGTAGGCGTATGCGGTTAGCACGTCGGCCCCCCGTCCCTGTGGATCCAAGCCTGGGTTCTCGCACGCGGAAAACGTGGCTGACGCTGCCAATGGCCGTGGCGGATTTTTATCGCGGTGCTCCCTAACGCATTCTATTGCGTTAGGGAGCACCACTAACGCATTCCATTGCTGCTCTGTCGTGGGGTCTCGCTCCACGGCTCACTTGAGGGATGGTGGGGAAGTACGAGTCCCACCTCAGAAGCCTCTCACCACATGGGTGTTACAACTGCCTTAAGATGCACCATTCCCTCTGCATTGTTTTGTGTTCCGAGCGTTATATGTAAGCTACCTGAAGCAGCGAACAGAATGCGCTCTTTCATAAGACAGAAGTCAACAACTTTGCAGAGAAATACGCTGGAAATGTCACATTTGCAACCAGTTCCTGACGATACTGTCTACCGTAATGCAGAGATGCAGCAACTCTGGGGAGGGGGAATTCACGTCTCCGCCGCATAATGCATTTATTAAAAAAAAAATCCTCAGTAAATAGCACTACCAGCTTGTTTTGGCTCTTCGTTAGCGATGCTTCGCTAAAGCTTCTCTGGCCGTTTAAGGATGATGAACCCGGAAGAAAGCGTACTGGCTTCTCCGAAGCTCAGAGCAGAAGGAAAATGCGGGCGCAAACGTCTGCCTGCGGTTGTTGGCTAGAAGTGTTTATTGCTGCTGCAGTGTTTACTAAACACTTTGTACGTACTTTAAATACTGGCTGCCAGATCTATAGAAAAGTCAGCATAACAAAAGTTTACTTTTGTGTATTTATGTTCTATTAAAATTGCAGTTTGTGAGTTAATGATGACTGAAATTGATTAAATCTTTCCCTTCGTAAGGTCTAGTCTACTCAGGCTGGGGACGAAAAGTTTCCTTATTGGAAAAGTTTGGTGCAGGGAAAATTTTCACCGCAAGGAGCGCTGGTGTTCCAAAGAGGTAGCTTTTAAGCTATGGTAATTAGATAAATTATATTTATTTGTGTGTGAAAGTTCGTGTCTGGCCCGAATTATGATATATATATATATATATATATATATATATATATATATATATATATATATATATATGTGTGTGTGTGTGTGTGTATTTCTCCAGCCAAATATTAAACATATTTTGTAACTATTACTCACGCCCTCCAATGGTCTTGTATAGTTGTAAACAGCAAGAATACAAAGTTGTCTAGCATTGAGTGTTCATAAACAAGCTTATTAGAGTGAAAATAAAGTTTCAATTTGAGAGCGAAATATATTTATCATCAAAAGTAATTTTTCGATTCGGTTGTCACATTCAAATAAAGTATAATGTATAAGCTAAAGTTTCGCTAAATACAATCTCACGACCTAGTATTAAACAATACGTGGACGTATTTTATTTAATTTTCACTCTAGTGCAAATAACAATGTTATACTTTATACAGGTTCTAACAAAATACAAATCGAAAGGTATTAAAAAGTTATATTTATTTTATAAAAATTGCCAACATTCATTTTGGTTACATGTAAAACGCAGAAAATCTTATACATATAGGGAAACACACACACAAACATATAGGTTGATCCACCTGACGTGGACACCCCCAAAATTTTCGGAACGGTTGCAGATCATGAAATGCTGTTTTCGCTAAATGAAATTACGTACGGGGGCAAGTAATTTGCCGCAAAGTGACTGTTCGTAACACGTGTATTGACACAAATAATTAAACCACAAATTATTTTTTACCTGGAAACATACATTTATTTCAACGGCATCTGAAAGTACTTGTAAAGAGGAATTCAGAGATATGGCATATGCAATGGAAAGTAACACTGAAATGCCAAAAAATAATGTGCAAATATTATTAAATTAAGTGGTCCGGTAACATGGGGCAGTGGACCTGTACTCACAGCTGTAAGCAGCACGTGCCATTATTCATCCTGGCGGGACCGCTTCCTAATAGCAGCGCAGCACCAGTCCCCGTAATCTGTTATGGTAAGTGGTATTGCAGTGTGTGGCTGTATGTACGCAATGAAGTTCACGAATGAGGAAACACTGGACGCTCTACTGATTTACTGTGAGTGTGGCAGAGATGCCAAGCAAGCCTTCCACATGTATGGTGAAAGGTATCCTAATCGGACGCTCATCTCACGTCAAATAATAAGAAGAATTCGCACACGTCTCTTGTCACGAGGTGATTGGAATTCCACAACACGAGCGCGACGAAAGACTGCTACGGGTGAGACGCATCAACACGATGTGTTGGCACATGCCGATGCAAACCTCCACATGGGTACACGAAACTTTCCATGTTCGTAGGAATAAGTAAAACAAGTTGTGTTACAGATACTGCGCCAACGAAAACTCAATCCATATGACGTGGCTCTTCATTAAGTATTACATGAAGGTGAGTTCCAGCAGTATATTCAGTTTTGTAGGTGTGTTCTGATGTCTGTAAGGGATGACAGCAATTTTCTGAAGAACATACTATTTACCGATGAAGCGACCTTCACAAATCATGGGCGCGTAAATTTACGAAATATGCACTACTGAGCGGCGGAGAATACGCGTTGGGTCCGGCACGTGGAGCACCAGCGACTGTGGAAAGTGAATGTGTGGTTTGTAATTGCTGGAGACTATGTCATAGGGTCATACTTCATGCAAGGGACAATGGTGGGCTGTATGTACGGCCATTTTCTCAGAGAGACCTTACCGGCACTTCTGGAAAACATACCGCTCGATATACGTCGTGATATGTGGTTTCAGCATGATGGTTGTCCTGCGCATTTTGCTTTGGTGGCGAGACAAGTGTTGCATGAAACGCTTCCAAACTGGTGGTTAAGGCGTGGTGGTATTTTAAGATGGCCAGCTAGCTCCTCCGACCTCACACCTCTCGATTTTTTCTTGTAATGTACACTGAAAGATAAGGTGAACAACACGGTTCCTACGACGCCAGAAGACATGCAGGAACGCATTGTTGCAGCTTGCAGAGGCATTACGCCAGAAACACTTCAGGCCGCTCGTCACTCACTACATGTGCGTTTACAGATATGGATTGCTGTCGATGGTAAACACACAGAGCACATGCTGTGAAAAGACTTAATGTNCTACATGTGCGTTTACAGATATGGATTGCTGTCGATGGTAAACACACAGAGCACATGCTGTGAAAAGACTTAATGTAAAGCGTTTAAACCATAATTGTGTTTTTTTATACTATGCATGCAGATGCGATTGCGTTTCTCTTAAGGTTGGTTTGTGCTATTTTTGTTGTGCATCTGCGTGCACTTGTTACTCAGTACAGTTAATGACTAGGAAAAAAAATCTCCTGAATGACGTTGGTATCTGAGTAAAATTTAATGTATTTATATCAGACTTGCACTCAACATTGCCCGTCTTCCCGCCACTGTGGTGCTCTCATTTGTCCAATATCGTATTTCGTGCCCCTTGCCCCATTAAGGTAAGTGCTACGTTGCTTTCAAAGAAGCGGTCCTGCCAGGATGAGTCACGTGGCGTGTTCTTTGCTTACAGCTGCTAATACAGTTCCACAACCCCACGCTACTGGCCCACTTAACTTAATCATATTTGCACATTATTTTTTGACATTTCTGTGTTACTTTCCATTGCATATGCTGTATCACAGAATTCCTCTCTACACGCACTTTCAGATTCCGTTAAAATAAATGTATGTTTCCACGTAAAAAAAATTGTGGTTTAATTATTTGTGTCAATACACGTGTTACTAATAGTCCCTTTGCGGCAAATTACTTGCCCCCGTACGTAATTTCATTTAGCGAAAACCGAATTTCGTGATCTGCAACCGTTCCGGAAATTTTGGGGGTGTCCACGTTAGGTGAACCATCCTGTATATGTTACTCTAGTACATATGCAACATCAGAGCTACCTGGCGTAAACAAATGTATTTGACAAACTATTAGCATTGAGTGTCCCAACCTGAATACAATAACCCTTATCATGTCTGCTTTATAGTAAGGAAGCCGCCCCCCCCCNAACTCTTTCACCGCTAAACATCTTGGAAATGGCGTAGTCATTGGAGGGGCAAAGAAAAAAAGTCAGGACTGGTGAAGGAAGTGGCCGTGGCCTGTAGTAAGTAACCATCCCCACATGAAGTAATTTCAGAAAACCAAGGAAACCAGAAAGCAAGATAGCCGGATCGAGAATCAAAACCTCCTGTATGCGAGTCGAGAGGTCACCACTACGCCATCTCGCTAAGCAGTAAGAGTTAGTGCAAAGTAATACACTGAAGAGCCAAAAAACTGGCATAGGCGTGCGTATGCAAATAACATAGGTATGGAACCAATCAGAGTAACGCGATGCGGTCGGCAGCTAGATCGGTTACTGCTGCTACCATATAAGGTTATCAAGATTTAAGTGAGTTTGAACGTGGTGTTATAGTCGGCGCACGAGAGATGGGACATAGCATCTCCGAGGTTGCGATAACATTTGGATGTTCGCGTACGAACATTTCACGAGTGTACCGTGAATATTGGGAATCCGATAAAACATCACATCTTCGACATCGCTGAGGCCGGAAAAAGATCACGAAAGAACGAGACAAACGACGACTGACGAGAATCATTAAACGTGACAGACGTGCAACCCTTTCTCAAATTGGCGCAGATTGGAATTGTGGACTGCCCTGCAGGATTCATGGTGTGAATTGCCTCCTGCATACCTTCAGACATTAGTCGAGTCCATGCCACGTCGTCTTGTGACANGGGGGGGGGGGGGGCTACACGATATTAGGCAGGTGTACCAGTTTTTTTTTGGCTCTTCAGTGTAAATTTATGCTTGTAACGATTTCTCAGCATCACGTGACCGACACATGGAAAGCTGTCATAAGATCAGTGAAATATTTCATTTTTACACGTTGTGGGAGGACCCCAAATGGGTACGAAAAAAAGCTAAGACCTCATGGGAGACGAAGCTAATGTCTCATGATTGTTTTGTGGAGGAGAATTTATTTACCAATCGGAAAACCGACCCTTGTCACATATTGCTTTATGGCGTGGCTCACGACATGCTTTGAGACACTTTCGTAGCTCAAATCCTGGTTCGTGACATGGTCCATGACATACTGTGAGGAATATTTCTTACTGTTAGCGCCACAACTGCTGGCGCGTGAATTTACGGGGAGTGTGGCGCGACCGGCGAAGAGAGACGTAGCTGCGCGCTCAGCCTGCCGCAGTCTGATGCTGTGCTAAAACATTTGTCTCCGCATATCAGTTGCGGGTAGGTCGATGCACGCCGAATGTTTCTGTAACAGTTTGTGCACAGCCGGCCCGTTACTAGTAATAGATGCTGCCGGCTGTGCTGTACCGTCGGCCCAAACACAGTCATCCAGAGAGGCGAGCCGCCAGGACTTATGATGCTTACAGTAACTCTCATCAGGGTTCCCAGCATTATTCGCGGACTTACTTGGAGGGATGTTGTGTAGCTTGCGTATTTATTTGCAATATGAATCGCGAAGCGCTTCTCATAACTTCTGATATTCACTACACGATTCGTTGCATAATTGCGGTAAGCGAGATGTTTTACGAATTTTTTGCTAAGTTTCTGCGAAGTTTCACAAAGTTTTGCGTGAAGAGGTTAGGAATGAGAATAGGTATCACGCGACATATGCCAATGAAACCATTGTCAGGTTTTGCAGTAAAACCTTGTCTGCTGTTCACAGAATTCTCCTGAGCCTACTTAAAAAATACAATTGTTTCCCAGTAATAGACTAAGCCACAGAACCATGTTGCACAGTGGCCATCACATTCACGCAGATATTTATACACTGACAGATGCTACCTACACCAGAGAGGTACAGTACAAAGAACACGATGGCCACCTTGAATATGTGATTTCAAAGCCACCAGCAATGCAAGGGTTAAATTCCTTGTATTTTGCTTTTTATATTTCATTTGAAAGAAAAAATACTTTAATACCATTTGTGAAGTGTGTTTCGAATACCGCCAGAAAATATGCTTGTATTTTGTAAAAGTCGCCAGAAAATAACCAGGTCGCAGAGTAATAATGTTGGTCCAAACCAAGAAAAGGCACCAGCTTGGCGACTGATAACCTAAAGTCGTTGTAAACATTTATATCGCCTCTTCTTAAATCATGATACAAAGTAACAAAACACCAGCAATTCACGTTTGAAGATTTAAAGGTTGGACCCATTTCGTGACTCCTGCATGCTTTTAATTTGTATGTACAAATAGTACATGCACAAAAATTTATCTCGACCATCCATGAAGACAACTCGATTCCAACTGCATGGGTGGTACGGAAATACACGATGCGCCATCGCCGTGCCATGGACATGTCATTTTCTCGACGGCATGTGCCATGGTGTACCCCGGTGCTGCCGCCGTGCCATAGACGGCATGGTGCCATGCTGTCTACAGCAAAAATGGTAACGTCTGAAAGGAGCATAAGGAACGGAGTGCAAATATGAGGAATACATGACACATGTGTACGTAGTATGAAGTACAGCAAAGCACATCCTCGTCAAATGCTGCCGTTCGCTTTGTCCGTGGTGCTCCAGCATTCGGCCACATCACTATTGTTGAGCCTTCATTCCGTAGTTCTTGATGGAGCCGTGCAAATGTCGCGCAGGAGGGTAGATGAAGTGCTGGATAGCGCAGCCAGTACAGCTTCACTGCTTGTCTTGCATTTGTGTTGGCTGCTCCGTACACGTGGTGCATGCCGGCTATCTCCACTTGTGTAAAACGTTCCATACTTCCACAACCAGCTGCAGGCACATTCTGACTTGCAGCAGCCAAGCTCACCTCCATGCATGCACCAATTACATCATCACCTGTCTATTCAGCCATGTGCGTAGCGCGGGTGGTGGTGATGTTGCCTACCCCCGCAGGCCTATATCACACATTCAAAATTTTAGGTGTCATTTTCTCAAAAACTGTTTCTTGGAGCGAGTTCGGCAAGAGAATTTCAAACTTTGATTTTCAATGCGGCATACCCCCCATACTATTCACCACACGATAGTGTTTGTCAATATATACCCTACCTTATTTTTCATAATGAATCACCTCCCGGAGTTTGGCACATGAATTCTGATCAATGTTGTATAGCCGAGCCACCAGCCCACCCCCAAAGCGAATTATTGACTTTATGCAACACACTTACCCCCTCCTCTGCCGCCTCCACACACATACCCATCATATCCCTCGTTGCTCCACTTCCCTCGCCATTTGCTCACCATAACTCGACGGCCATCAACATCCATGCATGCCACCAACCTACCTCCCGACTCTCGGTCCCCCTCACAATTAACTCGCCAAAGCTCGACACCCTCACAATTCATTCAATCATTGTGCGTCCCCCAAACCATCCACCAGCACCACCAACCAAACACACGACTCTCCGCCCCTCACTGTACGAACCCCAACTCCTACCCATTACCTGCCAACACACAAACCCTTCCTTTCATTCCAGCTAGTTTCCACCACTCAATTTACTCACTATAGTTCGACCGATTAGTCGGTTCCACTTCACCCTCACCAATCAGTTGCCATACCTGATACCTCAACTGATTACTCGCTGATTGGTATGATCGGTTGGTCTTGCTGGTCGGTCTCGTTCAATGCGATAGACAGTTTGGCATCAGCTGGTCTTGGCAGGAGCCTCTCTTAGGTTGTGTCATTCTCAGGCAGAGTCAGTCTTGGGCAGAGTCTGTCTTGGGCAGATTCAGTAGTCCTGGGCAGATTCAGTCTTGGGCAGAATCATTCATGGGCAGAGTCAGTAATGAGCAGAGCGAGGGGCAGAGTCAGTCATGGTCAGTTATTGTTAGGCAGAGTTAGTCTTCGGTGAAGTCAGTCATTGGTAAATATGGTTAATTGGTATGGTTTGTTGGAATAGTCAGTTGTAAGTGAGATCATTTGTGAATGTTTTTCTATAACAGCAATTATAACAAAGAGCAAAAAAAAAAAACTAAATTTGTGAGGCAAAATTGTACAAAATTCATTTTGTAGTAAATCCAACAAATGCACTTCAAAATTAGATTTAATGCATTTCACGCCATTCCTAGCACTTAGTCCTTTAATTATCGTGTACAAATACCATTTTAATTCTTAAACTTTCATAACTGCAGTGAACATAATATTATATATTCTATGAAAAATACTTTAAAATAATAATATTTACATTTATAAAATACATATAATAAAACTTTAAACGTGTTTATAAATGAAATTTTTCATGTTTTATATAGCATGCACAAATAGCCTTAAGGTCGCTGTGCTACCAGTTTCAATAACGGCATGCATACTCCTTCCACCTTGTGTACTCTCGCAGATGGATACATATCTTCAGGCAAACGGCGTAAAGGTGTAATTACAGCAGGAAGGGGGTGGGGGTGGCGTGTTAAGAGTGCGCGGGACACTAACAACCACTATGGAAGTCAATATAGAAAATATAGAAAAACCAAGAAAGAGTAAATCTGCATAAATGTGTTTACTAATTTTGTGAACAATTGTTTCACCAGAGTGATGTATTTCTGTCAAGATATTTCTGACGCCGTAAATATTTATATGTTGTTGCGGTGCGTATGATTATTATGCAAAATAAATGTACGAGTATGGGAGAATAGTTGCTCAAGAAGTTGGCAGAAACCGTTATCTAGGATTGCCTCTTCTTAGTTTTCCAATGCTGGCTTCCGAAAACATGTGAATTTCAATTGACGTGTTTAGAGAAAATATATGTCACGCGCCCTCTTAAGGGGCCCTTTTACATGTCGCTTGAACTGCGTTGCAGAGTGTTTTAAATGCATGTTTTTTTAATACGAAACTACTAAATATATGTAGAATATGTTGATCTGAGAAAAGAAAACGANGTTTAGAGAAAATATATGTCACGCGCCCTCTTAAGGGGCCCTTTTACATGTCGCTTGAACTGCGTTGCAGAGTGTTTAAAATGCATGTTTTTTAATACGAAACTACTAAATATATGTAGAATATGTTGATCTGAGAAAAGAAAACGAACTTAGGACTATGCCTGCCGATTACTTTCAAGACACCACGCACATTATAAACACCATTTAGGAGCACCCCAACTCAGTTAAAATCGACTTTTTCAAAGTGCTATATCGCAATATGTTCGTGTCAGATTCAGAAGTATTCGAGGTGGATTCACTGAACCTTGCTACAGACTTTCCACCAATAAAATTATAGGATCATCACCTAGAGTCGCATAGGTGCACGCAGCACGACGAGAAAACCGCACACCAGTTCAGAGCCCTGAGCATAGCGGCGAAGGACGCACTTTAAGTGCGTGGCAGTGTCTTCCTGAACGCACCCGCGCTTCTCGGCCTTAAAACTCTCGCCTACATGCGCTTGAACTACGTTGAAGTGTGTTTGAAGTACTAATTTTTTAATGAAATTATTAAACGTGTGTCCAATGTGCTGATCTGCGAAAAGAACACACACTTCAGGCGAGGTCTCGTGAGTGCTTTCAAGACGTCATGCACATTACAAACACCATTTTAGAGTACTCCAAAATGGCCAAAAGCAGCTTTTTCAAAGCACCGTATCTTAAAATGTACGCGTCACATCCATTGAAAACTACTCAAGGGCCCTGCATTGAACCTTCCTTCAGACTTTCCACCAATAAAATAATAAGTTCACCGCTGAAAGTCCCCAGTAGTATATAATGTACGTGACTGATGATGGAAGGGAATGGTAACTCGCAGAGATGAAGCAAAGTTGTTCACGCTAGAAAACGGGAAATAATAAAGACCCCGTTACTGATGACATTTACCATGGTTCGCCTTTAGTAGAGCCATTATAAATTCAGTAAAATTAGTTTTTTTTTAAATTAAAATTTAATACTGTTTAAGATCTATTTTTTAAAGAACTGCGTACGTATTTACATATGGAACATGTTTACATACCAGCATTATAATTACATCGAGACAGTGTTTGTGGAAAAAATTAGGCCTACAGATATTTTCTGTATCTTATTTATTCGCTTTTCACATTACGAAGTGCTGTAGGTAAAGGGTTTTGTAACTAAAACTGTACATTTTTCTTTTAATACTTAGGGGCCTATCACATTCGGCAAAACCTGTCCACGATGATTGAAAGTTTTGTGTTTTTTTACGGTGTAAAGTGCTATGTGTGCATAAACAATGTGTATTTATTTATTTGCCAACTTCATTAGTAAATGTATCACTATCAGTAACAATACTAATATTCACATTTATCTGCCTCAGTTTTAATGAACACGGATAGTCACCCAAAGAAAAAAAATGCTCATACACTGTGCACATCAGTAAACAAAAACCTATCTTAAGGTCAATGATGTATCATTCCTGACAACCAGCTTGCCTGGATCATTCCTGGCAGCCAACTTGCCTGTTATCTTATAAAATTTGTGAACTCAGGCGAGAGTACAATGCCGCTCCACCTCTTCTTTAAAAATAGCGCCATATTATATTTTAATGTGAGAGAAATTCTCATACGCTATCAATGATGGGTTTTAAAAGACGTTATTTACGATGCTGTTGCTTGTGTTGCTTGATACCACTTCATTTCTAATTACAAATTATACTTTGTGCATTCCTGTAGGCGAAAATTATGGGGGAAGAGCTAGTTTGTGCCCAATCAGCAGATTCTCTCAGTATGCACCGGTGGGCTGACGTCACTGGTCGCGCCATCTGTTTATTAAATTGTAAGATATATTCAGTCAACAGTACTACTTTGTAAATATTGCTGTCAACTTTATATATTACAGTACACTATAGGCTGTTCACGATAAAGTGAGCACTTTTAAGGCCCTAGTTACTTTTTCCTTTCAGCTAAATTTTATCATTTAACCGCCTTTATACATATATACATATATATTGCCATTTAAGTAATAAACACAGCCTATATATTCCACCGCACTCGGAAGATAATATATAAGCCTAAAATAAAATATATTTATTGACTCTTATTCCAAATGAGACGGCTTTCAAAAGTGCTCACTTTACCGTGAATAGTCTTTATTATATCTCACACCATTTGTCGTGATTATTAATATTTACAGATTTTAGTTTCTCACATAATTTGGTAATGTAGTTTACCTGGAAATCGTATGTATTTTACTGCACACCTTCATTTATTACATACTTTATTGAGATTCACTACACTCATTATCTCAGCATTTTGTTGATGCGCACTCATACTCGTTAAAAACTAGAAACTAAAGACAAAATTCTGAATAAATACTTTTTGTTAAATCCCATTACACGAGCCTATGTACAAAATTTGCTTTAAATATTTATGTGGCTGTTTTTGTAAGTTTGTGTGCTTTATGGTTAACTATGTTGCAGTATGGTTCATTACCAGTGAGCGTAAGAACGCGCGTTATTATTTTAATGGGAAATTTTGAAACGTTGTCTCTAGGGTTGTGCAGCGAATATTTTCCATCCCGCTCGTATATGGCCGGCGCGCGACGGTTGTCGCACAGCCATTTCCTGTATGAATTGGACACCCCTCAAGGGAGTTCGTGCGCCCTGATATACTGTGTACCATATAAGGAGGCCACATTCTTGACAGTTGACAATCGCCGGGCCTTTTCGTTTATGTATCCATTCGCCATCAACTGGTGTGTTAAGTATATGCTTTGATGCTCCAAGTCAGCGCGTCCAGGAGGTGCTGCTACGTGTGGCAATCGGTGAACTGCTTGGGTGGCGCTGCATTCGTAAACGGAGCTTGGTGGACGTGTGTAGAGTCGTTCGTAAACGCTGTACACGTAATATATGTTACTTTAAAAATTATACAGAGCTCGCGGGAAAACAAAACCATTTGTATATGCGCGTAAATACGTTATTTTAAACAATAAAACTATAATATGTTTCTGGGTGTAGTTCGGGATATGGATAACAGATAGCGTGGAAGGGCATGTTGTAACAGATGGCGCGCCTGTACCTCACAATATGGCAGCACATGATTGGAGGGTCTGGAAACTTGAAAAACGTTTCGATTTTTTCGTTACATTTGAATACGGATCGTTTTATTGTGCATCTCATTTTGAACACCTATACATTACTATTTTATCAAGAAGTTTCGTTTCTAAAACTAAAAACTGCTGTTTTATGACCACATAAAATAAAATGTATTAATTAATCTACGAACTCTTTCTTATCTGCGTATTTTCTGCTTGTCTGAATGTTCGTTGGCACTGCTCTCAGAATAGCCAACGTAATATTGATTTTTGTTCGTTTGTGCATCAGCTGATACAGGATTTTGTAAATGGCACGTTGTTTGTTTTGAATACCTGAATTTGCCACTCACTGACTGTCAGAATGTGGCGTTCTTATATGAAATGAACTATAACTGCCGGCCACTAGGTGGCGCACGTGGGTGAAAACTGACCCTATTTGCCTTGGTATGTTAAGGGGGGACGTGGCTTGGGTCGCGGGAGGGTAAGACAGCCGGAACCCGCTGTAAGCGCAGTGCTTAACGGGAGTTGGTTCCGGTGCGGCGTGTAAACACTCTCGGAGGTGGTCGTCCGAAAGCCTGCCTCGAGAGCAGATCTCTCCCCGCTCTCCTCCAAGCCGAGGTTTCCAAGTAACTGTTCATTTTTGGTGCTTCGCGAAGCCTGTTTCACACGTGCGCCGGAAACGCTGAGCAGGATGCTGGACAGCCAGTCAGAAATCGCTGTAACAAAATCCTGTACATGTGACATTCCATTGGAAAAAAACAGTTCCGTTATTAGCTACTTCGCTGCTTAAAGCTACGGCTTAAATTTATATCGAAAATAAAGGCAAAGCATCTCAACAAATATAAATCTCACAAAAAAATGTACTTCTCATCTGCGTAGATATTGAAACTCCTCTTGTTTTTGTTTTAATGTAGGTTATAATAGTTACTTTTATTGTTATTTAACTTTCTAAAGTCTCATTTAGCCTCTCTATGATTACTTTGACCTCATTCTTTTTACAGATTACCGAAATAATCATACAGCATTTTGTTTTCTTGTTACTTTCCGTTGAAAGTTTATTTTGATTTCCATTCCATTGTCATTTAAACGTATCGTAGTTAAAAATTATTTAGAGAAATAAATCTACGTGGTTATAACTTAACACTTACCCATGCAGTTATTTTTAATTCTTCAAGCCAAGCTTCCTTGTGAAACGGAAATTTTTTTTACTATGAACTGCCATTCCAATATTCTTGGCCAGAACGAGTCCTCTTTTTCGCATGAGCTTTATCGAAAATTTGAACTCATGCTGAAACTTTGGTATGAGATACGCGAAGTCCTTCATCATAGAAATAAATGAATGACTAAACCAGTTTTACATATTTGTTACGCAGATGTTGTAGCTAACAATTAAAACCATGTCCGAATTCTTTGTTTGGTAATTTAGAATTTAGGGAATTTAGGGTATTGGAATTCGAACGACATTGACTATTGGTCAGTAAAGAAACCGCAATACTGAATGCAACGACGTTTCTTTGATTCTTAGGCAACGAAAAGAAAAAATAAAAATCGCAAGTACTTACTCTTTAAAAATTATAACATCGTTTTATTTACTCGCTTCCGTAAGCAAAACCTCCATTTAAAAATTAATGTTATGAGGTTATGATTTTTTATTTTTTTTCTTCACAATAACAGTTTTAAATATAATTCCATCACAAAGAAAATTAGTAAAATCAACAATATTACGCACTTGTGATTCATCAATACGTTTTCCTTCTTTGTTTTTTGTTTGGATTTGCATAACTTGCTTTATAAAATACATGAAATAAAACGGAAACATAAGCAGATGCTGTTGTGGAGGTATTTGGGGATTTAGCGTGCTTCTCCAGCTCAGTAAATTTCAACCCCAAATCCCCAAATATTAAGGGCCTAAACTGGGTAAAGTGGTCAATTTAATAACCTAAATAGTACGTAACAATCAATGATTTTGGGGATAAAAATAAATAAAACTGTTAAAGATTTTATTCTGGTTAACTTAAAACGCGTAACATTCACAAAAATGTATTTTAAATCTCTGCTATGGCTATGCCTAAAACCGAACACCAAAACGGCAATACAAAACATGAATTTGTTGACATTTGAAAAGTCAAGGGACCTGTCCGATTGGGCTATTTATTTTATTTAAAAAGAGCATCCGTGGGAAAATACTCAATTTTTCTATTGAATGGGCAGCATGCACATTTGTTTGCTGGCAGTTGGTTTTCATTCATTTGTGTGTTAGAAATGTATTTACAAAATATCACGATTTAAAAAATAATTTTGAAAAAGTTATGATTGAATGAAAGTTTTGCGTTTGAAATGCCCGCCAAAACGCGTTTGTCGCGCCTGCTCACTCCATGACGTCACAAGTTAGATACAACCTCGACCGCCGCGTTTGTTTACTTCAGCGGTGATGCATATTTGGTTAAATAGAAATTGTTTGAAGTAATGAAAAGAGAAAATAAACAGTCATGTATACCAATATCATCTAAATGGTTTATTGTACCGCAGTGTACTAGTACATCTCGCAAAACCCCTGATAAAATATTTGTTAGTTACAAAAAACGAAACAAACAGGAAGATGTGTTTTAACGTAGTTTGGCGAGACATTGATGATGTTTCACCAAGATCAGTTATTTCTGTTTGCGAAGAACATTTCGACGTACGTAATTATATTTAAGGTGTTTATTTTTCCCCTATATAGCCAGTTTTAACACTGAACTTCTTAATATCTACTATTTACATCTGACCTAACCTTCATTACGGTACTATGGTATTGTTTAATACGCATCATAACGCGTTTAGCAATTCGTATATGATGTAGACGTGAGCATAAAAAAATATGTTAACGTATTTCATAATAGTAAAGACATATAAATATGTTTACAAAAAAATTAAGCCACACAATGTAAAATTTACATTTTGTAAGTTTATACAATCCAAGTTAGGCCTTACATACACAATTTGGTATAGATATTTTTTATTAATTTAATATTACTTCTAACATTCGTTTCAAGAGCACAGATATCAAATTTAGGCTATATTCACATTGCATGCCTAAATAATAATATGTCGCAATGTTAAGCCATGAAAATTAAACATTAAATTATTTGGGTGGGGCTCAGAGTCCCTCTTGCAAAAAGTTTTATCTATATTATGCAGTATTTTTTAAACATAGCAATTTCTAATAAATTTTAGTTGTTTTGATTTTTGTCTAGTCAACTTTCATAAGCCTAACAATTTAAGTTAAATAGCAAATTAATTTTTACTTTCATACGCATATACAAATGTGTTCGTATCATTTTCAACAATATTTGCGAAATTTGCAAGTTTCCCCTTTATTATTTTTTTTTTCCGCTCGATTCCTTAAATTAGATAAGAGTACTTGAGACTCCTCAATGCATGAACTACAGTTCTCAGAGCAGCAAATATGTTTCGAGGCGTCTCGATGTAACAGCCATATAGTCCTCAAAGACGCAAGGCGGACTAAAGGCTCCAAGCCAGGCCCGAGAACCAGGTAGGACAGTGGCCATGTTTGTTTATGTTACTAACACCAGCCACTGTGTTGAATGTGGGTGACCTTGACTTTGGCCTGAGTGACCTTGAATTCCAAAACTTAAGACAAACTGATTTTTTTCACTAGGGAAAGAAATTACATTACTGATCCCGATCACCAATTTGGATTTCTGTGACCTTGACATCAATAATTAACTCGAAAAATGGAGAAAACTCGCAATAATAGAGAAAAATTAGTGAAAATTGGGGAGGGGGAGGGAATTACACTATTGACCTTGATCACATTTTTTTTACACGATATTGATCCCAGTGACCTTAGAAACCAGATTAAATAAAAAATAATAATATATCGAGAATTCGAAAAATTTAGAAAACCTTTTGGGAGAAGTTAAAAAATTATTTTTCAAAGACCCTCATGTGTATGTCTTCATC
Organism: Clitarchus hookeri; assembly: GCA_002778355.1. Taxonomy (NCBI): domain Eukaryota; kingdom Metazoa; phylum Arthropoda; class Insecta; order Phasmatodea; family Phasmatidae; genus Clitarchus; species Clitarchus hookeri. The sequence continues at coordinate 603,452 of NQII01000485.1, read as the reverse complement.
GCTCCACTCCAGGATTACATTCTCATAGGATAGCATAACACAGAAACTCCTTGGTATGGCGACCAGCAGACGACTGATTGGTCGGTTCTCCCTCCACAACTGTGCCAATTAATCATTGGCTATATAGTCAAACAATTTGTCCACCTCACTCAACTATCCCCCTCTCTTTATTGAAATATTGGTTTTACATAACACACATCCCCTCTACCCTCCTCGTCACTACCCACACCACTATCTCACCCTCCCGACTCTCCACCCACCACCCGACTCTCCACCCTCTCACCATTTACCCGCCATAGCTCGACCCTCTTCACCATACATCCATGGCACCAATGTACCACCTTATTCTCCACCCCCTATCTCTCACAATCTGCCCCCTCAATCCCTCACCCCTGGACCCTATCCCTCCGCCCTCACTCCGACTAATTTCTTTCATTCCATTTACTTGTTCGATCACTCCAACCCCACCACTATACCTGATTGACTTAAGTTGCTCCCCACCCCGTCAACCACAATTTACCCACTATAACTCGACATTTACCACTACCGCTAGAGGGAGTTAATGGGGAAAATATTTTGTTGACAACACATTGTTCGCTTGTGATAGACTGCTGAGTCATGTGACATCTCGACCTCTACAAATAAATCATGTGGCCAAAGTCGCATCATGTCACAGTTCTTCATCAGATGCAAGAAGTGGCATAATGCTTTTTCTCCCTGATCTTTTTTAGCATCCAGTCTGGTAAGTTATTTTTTATTCAACTCTTCCATCGCAGTAGGTGGAGTATTATCGGCCGTGTTCGTAATTACACATATATTTTCCCACTAAAGAAGAAATGCAAAAGATTTCAAATACTTGATCGGGACCAGCGAACTATTGGAGAATATATACCAAAACGAAGCATTCTTTAATGATGTGCCTGCGATCTGTGCTCCGACTTCGTCTTCGGTGATACTGTCGCTGAATCCAGCTAGACCATCTAAGTTGTCGATGATACCATTAGCAAACCATTAGGGCTAGGCCCTTGAAACTTGACATGCACAAGACCAGCACAAGCTGAATCAGCTCGATGTAGCACACTATGGTCTATGCCCCTTTTGTAAGCATAGTTGGTCACGAATTTCGAACAACTGCCTATAGCAACACTAAATTCAGATAGTACATAATACTTCAGGCACCGACATGCCATATTTGGAGAGAAGTGCTTTTATAAGCATAGTTACACTAACACACTGACAATACATTTACTGTTACATATTAGTCGATGTATCTTTCCATAATCAATTCAGTTTAGAGAAAATGCTTCACCATATTTTATACTAACCATATCTTCAGGGAAAAAATCAGTTATTGTAAACATTCAAACACGTTAACAACCAACAAGGCTATACAAACTGATATCAAGGTCAACCAAGCAACTGAAAAGACCGATCATTAATATACCGACCGTCCATTAACATCGACCGACTATTAATACCGACCAACCACATCAAACACCCATATCAACAAGGCAGGCCAACCGACAAGACCAACAAATGGGCACGATCAAACAATAACGTCGACCAGACCAGAAAGCAATACCAGATGACCAGACCAGACTGTCCAACAAGGCTGATCTGACCAACGAACAAGACCGACCGACTAAATATCCATACAGACTGTTCCTACCAGCCAGCCAAACCAAACACCCGTACTAACCAACCAGGCCAACTGACCACCAAGGCCAATTAGACATATCAATGGATAAGACCAACCATACCAAATGTCCATACCGACTGACCAGACCAACTACCACCGACAAACCGTACAGACTGTCCATACCAGCTGACAATACCAACAACCCAAACACCTATACCAATCAACCAGGCCAAAATGACAGAAAGACCGACTGGGCATTCCAATGGGCAAGACAAAGCATACAAATGGACCATACCAGCCAATACAAGCCAACCATACCAAATAGCCATTTTAACAGACCATATCAAATGCCCATACAAGCCGACCACACAAATATTCCATACTAGCTGAACATACGAACCAAACACCCCAGTCGACCATATGAACAGTACATACTGGTCAAACATAAAAACCCACCATACCAGTCAACCATACTAACCAGTCATACCAAGAAAATACATACTAACTGCCCATACCAGATAACTATATGTACCGACCATACGAACAAACAATACAATCTAACAATAACAGCAAAAAAACGAACCATCCATGCCATGAAACCATAACAAATAGTCAACCGGCCGACATACGAACTGTCCATACAGGTTGGTCATGTCAACCATCCATACCTACCGACAACACGAACTGTCCATACTGGCTGGTCATATGAAGCATATCAGCCCAGCCGACCACATAAGCCATCCATACTGGTCAAACATACAACCCAACTTTACCAGCCAACCATACAAAACCAGTCATACCAAACATCCACAGAAACTGTCCATACCACGCATCCATACGAATCGACCATAAGAGCCAACCGTACTAACCAACAATACCAGCCAAAAATACAGACATACAATACCAGTCATCCATACCAGCAAACCATACGAAACGACCATATCAAACCACCATACCAGCCTACCATACCAGCCGAATATACGATCTTACCATACCAGCTGAACATACGAACCAACCTTACCAGCTGAACATATGAACCAACCATACCAGCTGAAATAAGTACCAGCCATCCCAGCTGACCATACGAACCATCCATACTGGTCAGCCATATAAACCGACCATAACATTCAAACACACATACTGCCCATACCAGCAAACCTACGAATCGCCAATACCACCCAACTATATCAATCGACCATACCAGGCAACCATACGAACAAACCATACGAGCCAGCAATACAAACCAACCATACTAGCACACTAAATGAAACGACCATACCAAACGACCATCAAGACTAACCAACCATACCCACCAGCAATGTATAGTAACCATACCAGCCAACAATATGAACATACTAGTGTAACAACTATCAAGGCCAGCAAATTAAACCAACTGGCTGGCCATATCAAGCAACCAACCTAATCGACCATACGAACTGGACATTATAACCATAATAGCCGTCCATACGAACTGACCATACCAGCCGACCATACGGACAGACCATACTGGTCAACCATAAAAACCAACAATACCAGCCAAACATATGAACCTACCATACTAGCCAACCATACAATCAAATCATGTCAGCCTACCAGTCTAACGACCATAAGACCAACAATTCATTCCACCATATCATGCCGACCAGGCATCAGGCTATACAATCCGATAATATCAGTTGACCAGGCTAATCGGGCCAAACAAACCGACCAGCCACATCGGTCAACCATGCAGACTGGCTCCACCCAAGAATGACTCCTGCCAAACTAACTCCTACCAAAATTACTGCTCCCAAAACTGACTATAATACTGGACAAGAGTAAGCGATAAGACTGACAAGACTAAACGATCATAACAACTGATCAGGCCAACCCAGCACACCAACAGGCAAGATCAACCGACTGTATCAACCATCCACACCAACAGCCGATGTTGGCATATCTCGAAATATATAGCTTAATACGAATATCATTGTTAACCTATTCACTTAAAACTGAGCAAAATACCTCACTTATCGCGACATGGCTCGCGATAGTCTATGAGTAAAGTATCATATTTTTTAAACGCAATACATGGGAGCACTTTAAGAAAATTCCATGTACCCTGTTCGTGCAAGAAGAGGCACCGAATAATGCATATTTTCAAGTGATGAAGGCTGGTTGGCCGATGGTAGAAGACCTATTCCACCCCAAAAACACCCAGAGACCTCAGCTTCGTCTCTGACGTAGTTGAAGATGGTAACAACCCTCCATCTGCAACCCTGAGGCTTTTAATTAGAATTAAGATTGGTATTTCTGCTCACTGATAGGATAATAAATTTAATAATAGGGATATGCAGTGTGTGTTATTATTATGTTGTAAATATTATAAGGAGAATTTAGATTTAGTTCTTTCATTTTTGTCAAATATGCACCTGGTGACTTGTAACAATGGTGTCTGAAGTTATGTGGAGACATTCACTTTTAAATGAAGGTAAGCAATATGCTAGTAATTGGTGGTATTTAAATTAATTAATTATAATAGCTGTAGCCCAAAAATAAGGACAGTTTTGTGCAAGCATTACAGTGAATGCTAACGAGAAAAATGTCTGCCGAACTGAAAGCACAGCGAGCATTACTGAGGGTATACATAACCAAATAACGTGAGCACAAATGTAAATAGATTGAAAAAGATGTAAATAACCAAATAAGTAGCATAACATAAAATGTGACATATGCAAATGGAACTTTTAAAATGCAAATTAGTAGTGTAAAAAAGTGTAAACGGTGTTAATGAGAATGAAAATAGCCACATACCTAATGTGAGTGAATTAGTAGATATTAAAAAAGACACAGTAAATGAAAATGTATAAAGGTTAGCAGACACAGTAAATTAAAATGTAGCCAAGAAATGATTGTGCAGATAGAAAAATGAAATTCATTGGCGAGTTAGTGAATATGAAATTTGACTGTATGGACAAGAAAACTGACAGTATAAATGAAAAAGTGGACTGTGTAAACGAAAGACTGGGCGGTGTCGAGAATGAAATGAAACAGAAAATTAGTGCCTTAGAGAAGGAATTACAGCAATCTTTCCTGAAGCGGAGTCGTAAGTATGGTGGGATTCTGAAGAGTGTGACTTCATTATCAACAAGCCAACAACCGATGAAAGTAGGGATTGAGGGCAGGTCATTGAAGCCAGTATATCAATCTCAGAGGATGGTCAGCAGCTCTGCAGCATTAGTGTCATGCAGCCAGGAATGGGGAAGGGTGTCGCAATTAAACCCGCATCTTACGGTGGTCAAACTCCGTGGTGGGAATATCAGCATCAGTTTTAAATAGTCACCACCATCAATGGCTGGTCAGATAACAGCCGACTTACTACTTTGCTGTTCTATTAAGAGGCCCTGCACTGAGTTGACATGGCCGAGGTTACCCAGGGCTGGATGAGTGTTGAATTGCCCGGTGCCATAACCCAGTGGGGAGTTAATGATAAGGGTCGTTCGGTCGACGGCCCAGGGGGCCCAGGATATCTCCATCAGTTGGTTGATATTGTCACATACTTACTGTTGCATTATTTATACCTTATGACGAGACTGTAGGCCATCTCGTACACCTGAAATATACGAGTACTGTGAAATTGTGGGCGATGCTTCAAAGGGTGTAGTACACTACAATGATTTAACACAGTTGACTTGGTAAAGCGGTTTATTCACTGTTCTGGCTATAGGTGAATAATACATGAAAATGGAACCAACACTTACAGTCTGTCGGTGATCTTAGCGGGAAATAAATGTGGTATTATGTTGATACGCAATTGCGTTAAGCTCTCCGGTGAGAGGGCGGGTTACTCTCCCCTCGGTACTTAAAATAAATAAAAGAAATGCTCCGGTTAATTAATTTAATATTGCAGTGAAAATATTCCAGCTTAAATTATGGTACCGAGGGGGCTCACGGAGCAGGGTGACGAGAACCAAAGTCAAACGGCGATTGATGAAAAACNGTTACTCTCCCCTCGGTACTTAAAATAAATAAAAGAAATGCTCCGGTTAATTAATTTAATATTGCAGTGAAAATATTACAGCTTAAATTATGGTACCGAGGGGGCTCACGGAGCAGGGTGACGAGAACCAAAGTCAAACGGCGATTGATGAAAAACATAATGAACACTCTGTGATATAATCGTAATGGTGAAAAAGTATATAAATTAAATGAAACAAATTGGTGACCCCTGTTTATTACCAAATGTCTCTTATGCTTGAAGTTGTAAAGTTGATGGAGCATGTCACCACACTAAATGATATGTTACAATGATGGAGGCCTTTATAAGCAATCTCCCTTTTAGAAAACATAATAACTTTTATATAAATTAACATTAAACATAAGTTTACATTTCTCATAAAAATTGTCTGAATTTCACTACCTGTGACATGTCTGAATTTCACTGGCTACAGTGTTACCAGGTGGCTGTCTCCTGAAGAAATGGACGAGTCCACCTGGGCAAAGGAGTGTGGAATGCCATACTCGCTTGCTGTTAACACAATAAAACACATCACTGACTGTAGCTGTGAATGCAGTGACTGTGTTTAATGTGTTTGTAGAAATGCTGCACACTACTGGTGACACTTTGGGGGACTTATCACTTTAGCTCCGGCCTTCAAGCCAGTTAGACGCAACTTGTGGGTGCGTTGCGTCGTAGGTCGCTGCGCGAGCTGCTGCAAAGCAACAACCAATTGCCAGAGCGCCCAACGGCTCTGGCTTTGTGGTAAACACCATTTCGGAATGCCTACCTATTTATTAAAAGAGTTACCTCTTGTAATAAATAAGTAGGCTGGTCTCTTGAGTTACGTAATCCTTAGCGACAAGAAGGTGCAAGTTCCGTTCTTGTCGACCTGCACTAGGCATTCTTGACCTGATGTAGTTGGGGCGGCCCGGTGTACCTGGTGTAGTTGTTGTGAATGCGGTGGTCATAAAGGGCACAAGGAGCTCGTGGACACGTGGTTCACGTAAGAGTATACTAGAGCCACATAGAATATGCCAGAGTGACATCGACCGAAGTACCCTACATGGGTGTCGGTCTTGGAGCTACTTTACAGTGATGTGTTAGGAACAATAAATAATAAATAATGTATGTCTCAAAGAGTTTCTTGCCCAGCTAACACAGCAGACATATGAGTCTTAAGTCATAAGGCATGGCAGATATGCGACCACAAATAAGAACTTACTAAACCTCAACTTTTGCTATACCACCTGGCAGATACTTACGAAAACGTTCAACTATCAGTAAGTCAACATGCTAAAACAAAAAATAAAAATAAAAAAACAGCTAGCAACCGAATAACTACTGTAAATGAAAAAGTAGCATCTCTGATTCTCTCAAAGATTTGATAAAATGTATAAAGCAATGTTTGAGAATAGTAGAATGAGCGGGCAGATTAGACATTAAAATAGAACTGTGCATTTAAAAAACTATACCTTCAACTAATAACATACTTGGATATGTTTAATTTACCAATCAACAACTTATATAGATATTAATGCCGACAATAGCTAGCCAATATTTACGTCTGAACATGGAAAATATTATTTAATGAGCACTTCTCTATCATACAGAGTATTCGTGGTGAAGTATGAGCAAACTGAAAAAAAAAAAAGGATAATTTAATAGTGGTGCAGAAAAGTTTTTAATTATAGAGAGCTGTACACTGTTTAGATTGTTCAGACGTAGCTGTAAATGAAAATGCTGGTCGTCGTTGACAGCATCTAGCCGAACCAGAACACGTAAAATCAAAATTGTAGACGTCTCCACAGCTTTAGTTGTTCCTCTTCTATATCTAAAATTCTTCCCTAAATAATAAGTTCACTGGCTTATTTATATGTGCATACATCAGTCTAAGCACACTCACTTGATACAAACACGGAAGGAGAACCATACCTAACATTTAAAATACGGCTGTCATCCGAATACAAGACTTTTCTAGATTTTAAAGCATTACCACACCTTCGTACTAACACATATGCCTGGTTTTGTTGCAATTTGGACTCGTTTAGCAATAAATTAAATCAAATTCATAGCTGAGTACCTCAGACAACCACAGCCCTGGCGAAAAATCCAATATATCTTTAACTTCTTTAAACAGTTTAAAACATCGGCCGAGAAACCAAAAATTTTCAACAATCTCGTTTCAAATAAACAGTTTCTCTCATGGGCTAGCTAGTATCGCCTCACATAATCATAAAATATAATTTTGCATATAACAAAATTGTGATAACTTTCTCTCTGAAGAAAAAACTAAGTTTTACCAGTTATTTTTTTTAAAAAATAACTTCCTATTACATGTAAACAAATTGAACTTACATTTCTGATGGCTGATAAACTTCTAACCTACATGAAAACATTGTCAAAAACATTAATAACTCGTACTGAATCCACCTATGGATTTACGGTTAGGTACACAAATTTACAATCTCACATTACGTATAACTGGTATATCAGATCTAGACCATCAAATGATGAAAATAATAATCAAAATAATTATAATTTTTTTCATGTGTTACAGTTTGCTCCGCTAAATTTTACTACAGATATAAGTTTCTGATAGAATGAAAATTAAAAAATTTAACTGTAACACAAATAATCTGCTGTTAAAGTATTAGTGTTCATCCTGTTAACATGAATGTTCATAATGTTGAACAGCAGTGAGTATATGCAACACTGAGAAAAATGGCAAACCTTAAGCAATAACATGGTTCTCAACATTTACGTAAATCCATACTTGTTAAAGCAGAAATTAATATGGTTTAGGTACTATATTAATGCAATATGCTAAAGCAATTAACTCAACTGATTCAAAAGAAAAAAAAACTCATTTAAAAATGCGAGTCTTAACAATGGTGCGTATTTTATGGAGCACATGGCTGTACTATCCGCATAGCAGGTGTTCTCCTTAGGGAGGAGTCCGCAGTCTCCGTTGCCACTGTCGAATTTCACGAACAGTACAGACGGGAATCGAACACCGCCACACATTCAGTATTTTCCAGTGGGTTGTACTCCAGAAGAAAAGTATTTAAACAAGTACGTGGATGCAACATTGAAGTCCGTTGGCTTCCGTTGACATTAAATTTGCGTGTGTGGTGTAAGAAAATGCTTATTTCTTCGCTCACCCACTAACAGTTCGGGGTAGCATGTGAGCCGAAAATAACTTAATAGGACGTCCAAAGGCATAAAACACTTAAACATTTGCAGATGTTCATTATTAGTTCACTGCAATAATTGCACTTGCCTATTTTCAAAATGGCCTACTCTAGTGTTGGCTTGAAATGGGTTAATTTCTCTACATGAACACCAACATATATGATCAATCAACAATAGCATCGCACGAGAAAAAATACATTAAGAGGTATATAAACAACATTGGAAAAGTGTATTTGTTTTGGTATATATTGTTATCAATTTGCATAGATGTTGAATGGGATGGCTTGTTATTTTACAAGTGTTATAATTTGTTTATCGNCGAGAAAAAATACATTAAGAGGTATATAAACAACATTGGAAAAGTGTATTTGTTTTGGTATATATTGTTATCAATTTCATAGATGTTGAATGGGATGGCTTGTTATTTTACAAGTGTTATAATTTGTTTATCAGGTGGCATGTTGTTAGCATTATAAGGTATAGGTAGGAATCTTTATTCTTTTAGATTTTTCTTGTAACTTTTAATCAGAAGGAAAAAGGGGAGTGCCCAAAGTAAAAAAACCAACTGTAGTTGGCATTTATTGCTATGTAGAATTTAATTCTTCAGTAGAGCTGAGGTCGCTGCTGGATTCGGTTGCGGAGTCTTGACTAGTTGCTTAGGAAGAATGCTGAGCTGAGGTGTCGCTCTCATTGTCGCTGTATTCTTCTTCGTCCTCTTCGTCGTCTGCTGGAGGCACTTGGTTAGGGGCGTTTTGTAGCTGGTCGCCTTTGCTGGAGTGCAGGAGACATTCATGCCAGCGTTCTTGAAGGTGGTCAGATGATAAAAATGGTGGTATAAGATCTGATATGAAATTTTCAAAGTTTCCTACTAATAGTTTTTGGTGCTCTGTCATTTTGCCAGTAAAAGATTTGTTGACTTTCAGATGGTCGACGAGGCTTTTTGTAGATGTTAGTTTGAGCAGGGTCCATCGGTGAGTGCTAAGGTGGCTACCAGTGATTTTGCGCCGACCAGCATAGAAGGTGGTATAGAGTGGTCGATCTGTCTCAGGGGTTCCTGTTATCCAGACCGATGCCGCATAGGTGAAGTGTGGTAAAATGAAAGCGGAGAAAACTGTGACTCTGGTGTGTAGGTAAATTCCACTGGCTGACGCGATTATATGGTTGAGTTTACTTATTGCTCCTATTACTTTGCCGGTTGTTTCCCTATTGTGCTGCTTGAATTGCAATTTGGGATCTAGCATTTCATCAAGATGTTTAACTGTGTCTGACCAGTTAATACATTCTGTTCCAAGTAGTAGAGGTGGCGGTGGTGGAAGATCTGCTGGGATTCGTGAGAAGTGGATTGCCTTTGTATTTTACAGGTTTAGCGAGGTGCCTGAAGATTTGAAAAAAATATTAATTATCTGGAAGGTGTCTTAAAGTTTTTGCGAGAGTTCGGTTTTATTTTTGTCAGTACCCAGAATACCATCAGCGTAAATAGTGATTTTGATGTTTCTTGGTACTGGTAGTAGGCGAATGAATAGTGCAAAGAGAATGGGGCTGAGAATTTCACCTTGTGAGACTCATGCTTCTGCTGGGTGAGGACTGAAGAGGTGATCTCGAAGTTTAACCTGGAAAACTCTGCCGGATAGAAATTAATGGATGAGAGGGACGAGGTGTCTTGAGATCTATCGCTGCTAGATTGACGATGAGATGGCCATGGTGGACTGAATCAAAAACACTAGCTAAATCAAGGAGGAGTGCAGCTGCTTGGTGTTTGTTGGCTATGATGGGGAATACCAAATGAGTGACTCTGGTAGGATGTGTGGTAGAATGCGACTATGCGGAAACAGAATTTGTAGCATGCCAGTAATTTTTAGGTTTCCACAGAATCTAGAATTCGTTGGAGGATAACATTTCTAAAATTTTCGAGAACGGTGGAAGCAGGGCAATTGGGCAGTATGATGGATTTTCTGGCATTTTCCGTGGTTTTGGTATGGAAACGATGATTGTGTTCTTCCAGCAGGTTGGAAAATATGATGTGATGATAAGGCTGTTGATGATTCGAGTGAGGTAGATAATGGCTTTCTGTGGAAGGTGGAAGAGTACATTGGGTATGCTGTCTTCTCCAGGAGCAGAGGAGGTATTGAGGGTTTTCATTCCTCATTGTGTAGGCAGGTAAATTTTCTTACATTCTTTACAACATTTCGAAACAAAATAATATAACCTCATCCTTTAGCTCACATTTATTAGTCGACAAGCCATATTATTTAATTACCCTGGATTTTGCCATAAAATTTTTCTGTCTCGATCTCGGTGAATAATTCTAATAGGTGTGCTCATAGCGCAAAAAATCACATGGTGTGGAACAATTAGATTATTTGGGTGGCTTTCAGCTTCGCCGATAACAAATATATCTCCCATGTCGAATATTATAATTCTTCCCTCAAATTAAATTAATTAAAATAGCTGCGGCATAGACAACTGTTAACCGTAGGGCGAAACAATCTGCTTAACGTTTTTTCCTCTGCGTGTTTACATTAAGCTGATCCACAACCTATGTAATTAATCCAGTGTATGTGGTGGATGATTTACTTTGAGAGCACTGATTGACGTGGTAGAGGCGACCCACGGCTGGTTGAGTGCACAATTGGCCAGCGCCATGATTCAGCGGAGAGTTAGTGATGTGGATCGTTCAGTCGACGGCCCGGGGACCCTGGATGCCTCTGTCGAAGTTGTCACACAATTAATATTAGACTACTTACATATGTTCAACTTGTGGCGAGACTGGAGGCCGTCTCGTATGCCTGAAATACACAGAGTTGACAAAAGTCATGGGATAGCAATATGCAAATATACAGATGGCAGTAGTATCGCGTACAAAATGTATAAATGAGCGGTGCATTGGTTGGGCTTTCTTTTGTAGTCAAGTGATTCATGTGAAAAGGTTTATGACGTGATTATGGCCGCATGATAGGAATTAACAGACTTTGAATGCGGAATGATAGTTGGAGCTAGATGTATGGGACCTTCCATTTCGGAAATGGTTAGTGAATTTAACATTCCGAGATCCACAGTGTCAAGAGTGTGCCGAGAATAACTAATTTCAGGCATAACCTCCCACCATGGACAACACAGTGGCTGACCGCCTGCATTTAATGACCAAGACCAACGACGTGTGCGCACAATGGTCAGTGTTAACAGACAAGCAACACTGCGTGAAATAACTACAGGAATCAATGTGGGATGTACGATGGACGTGTCCGGTAGGACAGTGTAGTGTACTTTTGCTGTACTGGGCTATGCCAGCAGAAGACTGACTCGAGTGCCTTTACTAACAGCACGACATCGCCTGCAGCGCTTCTCCTGGGCTCGCGACCATATCGGTTGGACCCTAGATAACTAGAAAACTGTGGCTTGGTCACATGAGTCCCGATTTCTGTTGGTAAGAGCTGGTGGTAGGGTTCGAGTGTGGCACAGACCCCACGAATCCATGGCACCACGTTGTCAACAAGGAACTGTGCAAGCTGGTGGTTGCTCCATAACGGTGCAGGCTGTTTTTACATGGAATGTCCCGGGTTATCTCGTCCAACTGAACCGATCATTGACTGGAAAGGGTTATGTTCAGATACTTGGAGACCACATGCAGCCATTCATGGACTTCATGTACCCAAACAACGACGTCATTTTTATGGATGACAATGCACCATGTCACCGGGCCACAACTGTTCATGATTGGTTTGAAGAATATTCTGGACAATTCCAGCGAATGATTTGGCCACCAAGATCGCCCGACATGAATCCCATCGATCATTTATGGGACATAATCGAGAAGTCAGTTCATGCACAAACTCTTGCACCGGCAATACTTTCGCAATTATGGACGTCTATAGAGGCAGCATGGCTCAATATTTCTGCCGGGACTTCCAACGACTTTTTGAGACCATGCCAAGTCAAGTTGCTGCACTTCGCTGGGCAAAAGGAGGTCCGACACGATATTAGGAGGTATCCCATGACTTTTGTCGCCTCAGTGTTTATTAGAAAAAAATATGTGGATGGAACTACAAGCAGTGTAACATCCTATGTCTCCCGGGGGACAATGAATCAACACTCACTGAATTTTGTAGAGCTTGTTTACTCACATACATGATTACATGTTCAAGAAGTGGGCATGTGAATATTAAAAGAAATGGTCACAGCATGTACGGAGTGCCGGTGACCTTAGCTTTAAAATGATCTAAGTCAGCATAGTGGTTATGCGGATATGCGGTAGCATTAAGCTCTCTGGTGAGAGTGCAAGTGGTTCTCCCCTTGGTACAGAAAAGAAAGAAAACAAATGTTCTGGTTAATTAAGTTACTATTGCAATGAAGTGATATCAGCCTAAATTATGGTACCTAGGGGGCTCGTGGAGTGGACGACCAAGCTGCTGGTCTGACTTGGGTGCTAAGACGAACAGAACAAGTGACATCGGCTTCCGCCACAAGTGCCGTGAACCAATGTCAAACACCGAATGGTAAAACATGACATAAGCACTATGTAAGATTATTGCAATGGTGAGAAATTTTATAACATTTATTAACAAATTTCTGTAAAGGTTGATGTTAAGTTGACAGAGTGTCTCCGACTTAATAAAATGTTACTATGATAGAGCCCTTGATAGGCAATCCCTTTTTATGAAAACAAAATTCCCCTCTTATAAATATACATCGAATACACTTTTACGCTTTCTTGTGAAAAGTCTCTGTATTTCACTGGCTACGATGTTGCCAGGTGGCTGTCTCCTGAAGGGATGGACTAGTCCACCTTGGCAAAAGGATCTGGGTTAACATGCTCGATGGCTCTTAATATAATAAAACCCACCCCTGACCTGACTGTAGCTTTGAATGATATGAAGTTGTGGGAAATGTATAGAAAAAAGCTATGAACTATTGGTATCACTTTGTGACCCTTAACACTTCAACTTTGGTCTACAGGCCAGTTGACGCCACTTGATGTTGTGCTGCGTCGTATGTCGCGGCGCGAGCGGCTACGATGCAACGACCAATGGCCCGTGCGCCCAGCAGCTGTAGATTTAGGGTAAACACCATTTCTGATCGCCTACTAATTTATTACAAGAGTTACCTCTTGTAATAAAAAAGTAGGAAAACCTCTTGAGTCACATAGTGCCTGTTGGCAAGAAGGTGCAAGTTTTGTTCTTGTCAACCTGTACTATGCACTCTTGCCCTGAATTTACTGGTGCGCCCCGGTGCAGCTGTTGTTGTTACTGCGCGGTCATAGTGGGTACAAGGAGATCGTGGACGCATGGTTCCATCATGATATTATACCCTCCCTTTACTTTGCCTGTTTCAGGACAGATTAATTCATAACAGTTACCATGAGAAATACATGCTACTCGCAGTGAACCAAATTAAAAAGGCATTAGCTTTTTTGAAATTTATTCCCATGCTTTACTAATGTCATGTGCCCTGACAAATACTAGTTGTCCGATCTCCAATGTGGTTTTACGAGATAGTTTAGCATGTTTGTGGTGATGTTCAGCGTCTAGCATTAATTTCTTTTTCGCAAAGTTTAAAATTTCTTTTTTCAAATCAGTCTAATTGACATTTAATCCTTTAGAAGTCTTCGGTGGTATTTGTAGTTTGTGGGTATAAAATATTTCATATCGCTGACATGACAAGGGTCGTGGACTCATGCACCGTGTTGTTCATTACATATTAAATTACAGGTAATTTATCTCGCCAGTTTTGATGTGCATAGCAGCACAGAGGTCTCAACATATTTCCTAATGTTTTCATTCTGCGCTCGATGGGATTTCCCTGTGGATGTCTCGCAAACACAGTGGTGAGCAAAACATTCAGTGTCTTTGTGCCTTATTGTCACACTTTTCCCATGAATTGTGTGCCCTTATTAGACAACACACACATAAGCTGACCCACTGCTTAGATGAACTATTTCAGCTTGTTAAGTACAGTTTGTGCATTCGCTTGTACAATGGCATAGAGCTTCGTAAACTTAGAGAATATATACATTATAACTAAAACGTATTCCACTCTTGCATGTTATGGTGGTAAAGGGCCAAACAAATCAACTGATACTAAGTCGAATGGCCTCGCAGGTATAATGGGCTGCAATTCAATCATCAAGTTCTCTTGAGCATGTTTACATCGCTGGCACAGGTCACAGGTTCTCACCGTGCTCGTTACCAATTGCTACATTTTCTTGAAATAAAATTGACGTCGAAGAACTTCATATGTTTTTCGTATACGTACATGTCCTAACATTCCTTGTGTGTCAAGCACTAACATTAATTGTAGTTTTTCCGATATTACAGACTTCCATTCATGCTCAAAATATTTTCGATTTCTGTCATTATAGAAAAGTACTCTGGTTTCAATGACATGATACACTGTACGAAGTTGGTACCTGGCTGGAAACTGCGACAATTTCAGATATACGGTACTGCAAAATGAGTCATCTCGCTGAACTTGTGGTAAGGTCTTGAAACTTTCTTGCCAATTAACTGCTGCAGTGGGTAGTTTCTTTATTGGCGCTACTAGATGTTAATCTGGCTTTCTGTCAATTCGAACTGGTTCTTCGTCCAGGATACGACTCAAAATGCCCACGACTAGTTTGTTTGCCCCTTTTATGGGACGGTATTCAAGGTCAAATTCCTGTATTAAGAGAGCCCATCTTGTTAGCCGAATACTTAAAATTTTCCCAGTTTTCAAACTCAACAGTGCCTGATGTCCAGTTTGCAAAATTACCTTTAAGCCTAATAACAAATCATGGTACTTTGTATACTCCAGACCATACCTACAATTTATTTCTCAGTAAAAGTATAGTTTCTGCTCGCTATCGGCACAGTCTTTTTCACTCCGTTTTCATCCATCTGGGTCAATTTTGCTTCGAGAGTAACATTACCTGAGCGGTCGGGGATAGTAATGCGGACTTCGTCCGTCGACTACGTTAAGAAATATCACAATATCACACAATATTTTTACTTCGAATAGAATATGCGCCAGCTCACTGGGCGAGCACAAAGTCAGTTCTCAGGATCGTGGGCCGAACGACCATGTTGCTATATCCCCTGACATACTGTACATATTTACACGAAAACGCAATATATTGAGGCTCCCCAGCACTCCTTAATATTACCTTTTTACCTTATAAATTAAGGATGCCTCCTTGAGGCATCGACGACTTCCTGGATGGGTCCAGGGCCCGGAATACAAAATCAAATGATAACTCACAGGTTTCGGATCACTCAAGTAAATTGTTTTGCCGAATATTGTACACAGTTACATGTACACAATGCAAATTAAAGCGGACCTGACTCACAAGGCCTACCAGCGACCGTTACTGTACAAAATGGCCAAGAATGGCACGAAAACTTACAATAGTAATTAAACCTCAGGGGCCGGTAAAATTGAGCTAACGGAGGTATGCTGCAAATACGAGGAAGACTCTTAGTAAACTAAATAAAAGTTCCAGTAAATTACGTTAACCTATTGTAATTCAGTATTCAGAACAATGTATGAAAGTCCCCCACAAAGCGACAAACGTGCAGCACCTGAGACCCCTGGAATCAGACTGCCAGAGATGGTGCGGAGATGGTGCGGGTGAGCAGCGTCCTTGCCGAGAGCTCGCGCTGCTCCGCGAGATAATTTAATTAACTGACCTCATTAATAAAGAACTTGAAACATATACACATGAAACACTGAAACATTCTGAGTGAGTTTTCTTAATCCTGTAGAGAGTTAAGGGTTCTAAATCAAGCTTTAATTTAAATACAAAACACGATTATTTGGTTCTTTGCAGAGCATGTGGGAAATTTATATCTGTTAAGTTTTGGAGCACTCTACGACCAGAATGGTATGGTCGAAAGAAATACTAATTATTTCCCATGTCACTAATTGGCTTGATTAGACACACAATTGCACTCGGAAAATTATATAGGACACTTCAAATACCCTAGTCTTGCTATTCTACTACTCATTAAATATATGTGTGGCGTGCATTTATTCTGCGATTACTTAGCAATCTCCTTAGGGCGAATTTCATTAACATTTGCGCATGGACGATAAATTCTAAGGCTCTTTACTACACATTCTAACACTTGATTCCTATTCTAATTACACAGATCTCTTTATGGACACCACAGGTACTCGGTATCGGGTCATGACTCGTTCTCAAGTGAACGATGCGGACATGCATTGAGACGCACGAAATGCGTGTTCCGCATCGGGACGCACGACTGTGTGTTCCGTGGGCCTCACTGTTGCAGCGACCGTGGGCCTATGACGTGATGACAGTGACCTTGCCAAACCATGCAGGAGTGGTCTACGTAAGGTTACAAAACTGATTTGTAAATAAATGCTATACTATGCATGTATACTTTCTCTAACCAATTGGTAATGTAGTTTGATTAAATTCAAATTGGCAAAAGTATATTGTACACATAATAGTGCTTGTCATTAAAAAGTTAAGATATAAACTATAATTTCCATCGTTGTGTACCATGTAACTTTGACATTTATGTATGATTCGGTGTAGATCAATGTTGGGTACACGCGCAAAGGACCAATAAGCCTTCTTCCTTATCTTAAATTTTGTTTGAGTGCGATTTGTTTCATGCCACAATCATAGAGTGGCTCAATATTCATGATTAACATTGGTGTAAGGTGTTTTGTAACTGTGCCAACAGACAGCAGCAAGGTCTATGTAAGATGCATCAACAATTTTAATTGATGAAATTTGAATTTTTATAACTAAACAGAAAAAACTTTTATTTCTGAAATTTAAATTTTTTAAATAAAGCTCACAAAATTATGCCTTATTAAAAAAATTAAGTTACTTCCTTATGCTAATAATTAATTTTATTGCAATTAATATATATATATATATATTTACATAGCTAACTCATAATATAGAATAAAAGCACGCAAGTTAAGTAAACCCATATAAATTTATTTAGCATATTTTTTTACTTCACATGGAATTTTAAATGTAAATAATTACAGGTTGCTTAGTTCCAGCCTATATCAGTTTGCAACACCCTAAATATTATGTTTGGTACAATTTGCAATGAAACCAGACATTTGCTAGGTTTTTAATATTGAAGGTTACCTACTTAGGGTATATTTGCTACTCTTTCACCAAATTGCATCTAAAGAAATATTTTTGTGCTGGAATGTTACCCCTGACCATGCAAAGTGCCCTGATTTACCACTGCAAAACTTTTCCATTGTCAGTCGTTCAAAAACTATAAAATGCTCTCTGATTGGTCCATTGTTGGTGAAAGTTCAAGATATTCGAACTTGCTATATAACAAACCACAAATAAGTTCAATACCAACCACCTATTGTGCCAGAACCTTTACGGGTTAACAGAACCTTTTACCAGGTGTTGTAAAAGTGGCCCTAAAATTAATCACATGCAATTCAATCAATTATGGTTTTAAATAAGGATTTCACACATGCATATTGACGCAGGACAGCACCCTGCCTTCTACACTGTTTGCCACGCCATGCATACACCTCATAAACCGGCACTTTGTGCCCTCAGTGCACAATGCAGTGGGGGGTGCTGTGTAGGGCGTGAACAAGAAATTGCTGAGGGTGCGTTTTGTCTGACTCGGCACACATTAATTAGAAGACATTTTAATATCACATAACTAAAGGCAAAATAAAGATTTACCAGGCATGTGGGTGCTCAAAGATGCCCCTATAAATATTTCAGTGCTTTAATTATGTTTATTTGAAAATTCGCTTATTTTTCATCTCGATTGTTTTACCCTCAATTCATGCCATCCACATTTAAATTGTATTTGTTAATGTACAGTGTAATATTTTGTATTTATCAATTCATGTTTTATGTTAAGGTTCATGGCCATTTAGATGTGCAAGTATTTTATTTCAACATAAAGTAGTGCAGGGTGAACCACACGATGCCATAGTCCGCGCCTCGCGAGCTCGTCTGTCGGTCGGTCACAGTCAAGTGTCTCAAGGGGTCAGCATGAGTCGCTTCGCACTCTGGGTGCTTTCACGTTTTCGCATCAATCATCTTTAGTTGCAATAGTCTTATGTAACTTACTGTAACCAGTTATTTTCTGCACCCGAAGACACCACCTCTTCTTCCTCGGGAATAGCATCGCCCAGAAAAATTAACTCACCAATAATTCATTTTTTTGCACACCTATGTATCTGGAAGGCCGCAGGCCAGAACCCATGTAAAGTTTTCACATAGTGTGGTGTAAAGTTACGTGCAAGGATAATTACTAGCCAGTTTTCAGGCTTCGTATTTTTCATTAAAAGCACTGCGTTGACGTGAGCCACGCATCCACGAGTTCCTTGTGCCCACTCTGTATCCTGAATTCACAACTACACCAGCTACACCGGGCCGCACCAACTGCATCAGTCCAAGAGTTCTTAGTGCGGGTCGACAAGAACAGAACTTGCACCTTCTTGCCGATAAGGATTACGCAACTCAAGAGACCGTCCTACTGATTTATTACAGGAGGTAACTCTATTAATAAAAAGTATGTGCTCAGAAACTGTATTTACCGCAAAGCTACAGCCATTGGGTGCACTGGCAATTGGTCGTTTCGTCCTCGCAACTCGCATAGCTGAATACGATGCAACGCACCACCGAGTGACGTCAACTGGCTGGTAGGCAAGAGCTGAAGAGTTAAGTTCCCCAAAGGGTCGTCTAGCAGTGTCCAGAATTTTTATGAACATATTGAACACAGTCACCGCATTCACAGCTACAGCCAGGGGTGTTTTTCATTGTATAAATGGCAAACAAGTGTGGTATTTCACACCTCTTTTCCCAGGTGGACTCGTCCATCCCTTCAGAACGCAGCCACCTGGCAATGCTGTAGCCAGTGAAATTCAACGTCTAATCGGAAGTGAAAATCAAACCCTTTTAGGATAAAAGGTAATAACTTATTTAATTTGTATTTGTGTAACAGTTATTATGTCTTTCTAAAATAGAGATTGCCTATAAAGGCCTCCAACATTGTAAGAAATAATTTAGTGTAGTGACTTTCCCCGTCGATTTCATAACATTAACGTTAACTGACATTTGTTGTTAAACGGGAATGTCACCAATGTGTTAAATTTAATTTGTACAATCTTTCATCATCGTAATCACATCACAGAGTTCACATGTTATGTTTAATTCATTCGCAGTTTGAGATCGGCTCTCGCCACTCGTGACGAAAGCCAATCTCATTCGCCCCAGTTCGTCTCAGCACCTGAACAAGACCAGCGGCATGGTCGCCCGCTCCGCGAGCCCCCTCNACGGACTATATCGTCGGCGCTTCAGTACCAGCATGTAGGCTGCCATCATTTTCACTACAATAGTTATATATTAGCCAACCGGAACATTTGTGTTATTTTAATGTTCTGAGGGGAGAGCCAACCGCTCTCTCAACAGAGAGTTTAACGCAATTGCGTCTCAATCTAAGACCACGTGTTTTTCACCGTTTAAGTGCTGAGTCCATTACCATGCATCATTCGTGCATTATTCAACTTTAGCAAGGACAGTGAATAAACCGCTCAACCAAGTGAAATCAGTGTCAATTCATTGTAGGGCATCTTTTGTAGCATCACCCACATTTATTTAGCATTGGTCAGGCGTGCGAGATGGCCTATAGTCTCGTCATCAGTTATAAAAGTGCAACAGTAAGTAAGTGACCACTCATCGACCAACTGACAGAGGATTACCAGGGTACCCACGGGCCATTGGCCGAATGACCCTCACCATTAGCTTACCACTGAGTTATGGCGCCGGGCAATATATAATCAAACCAGTCCTGGGTAACCTCGCGACCACGCCAGACTTCGAGCGTTTCGAGTCCCAGGTCCCTTAAAACTCGCTTTCACCATAATTTCACGTAATTATCATAATAACCAGCACGCTCAACACCTAACTTTTATCAGTGAAAGGCATGTGGGCCGGCCTAAATAGACCCACTTCATGCGATGTTTCAGGCAAAGGGAACGCCTTGTTTTCCTGTCCAGAGGGACTCATCCAACAATTTAACCGACAGACTTACACATCTGACGTACGGCCCACCACACCCTGAGATCATCATCATCAGCAGCAGCAATCGACACAGCCTGCCCATGGTGTCTGATGCCTATTCCGGTATCTAATTCCAAACCCACCTAACAATGTTTTTCCCCGTACCTCAATACTTAAATTAACCCAACACCAACCAGCCAACAGGTGTTACCATAATGCCAGTCAGGATTCTGCACCCAGTCAAGCAGCAGTGTAGGAGTTTCACTCTGCATGACTTCCATCTACAACTTCAATTTCAGCGGCAAACAATTTTAATTGCAATATAATTTAATTATTTGGAACCTTTACATGATTATGTAGGCAGTGAAAATGTATTTGCCCTACTTGTGCATATTTTCTTGTGTATTAAACTCATATGTTGTTTAGGACACTGTCCCACTTTCAGAATATATTTAGTGAAACTTAATGGTGTGTGAGATGGACATGACAAACAAATGAGCGGGACTTTACTGGTGTTGTGGAGTAATGTATAATTTACCTACAGTCGGTTCACGACTGGAAGAAACTTTTGAAAATCAACGTTTGAAAAAACACCCTAGCTGTTAGCTACATGCATATAACATTACAAACAGCAGCGAGCGCGGATACAGATATGCCTTCAGGTTGCCAGCACAAAGAGAGGAAATAGTTCCAAAGTTTTAACGTAATTGTTAATTTATCGCTTACAAATGGGTGTCGAAAAGAATTTTATCGTAGTATGCCAATTATTAATGACATGATGCGAACGTATTTAGATTTGAACGTCTTTTGCATAGTTACATGATCCCGCTCAAGGTGAAAGTATAGCGGCCATTTGTTTACAAACCAGTGATCCTTGTGTTGTTGACTGGGTGTGGTTGACACACGTGCCAGAGACTTTGTGCGATTATCTTGTTTAACCTATAATAATTAATTTATTGGTTTTTTTTACTAATATCCGCTCTTTATTATTTGGTTTTTAATAACGTATGATTTTAATTTGTGATAACTTTCTCTTCTCGTACTGTTTCCTTTTGCTTCTGCTGTATAAGAGATTACTCGTAGTGCAGTCTCACATGTTTAATATTTTTAANTAGTGCGTTCTAACGTGTTTAATATTTTTAAAATTTATTTCAGGTTTGCTTAAAATTTTATTTACTGTATTTTACGTTGTATGTTGCGGTAGTTTTTGTGTGCAGTCATGAGTTGTAGCAAGGCGAAGAAAAGAGAATTCACCACTCATCAACGTCAACAGGACATCATTAACCTCACCGAATCTTTGTATTCACTAATAAGGCGAAAGGAAATTAAATCCTGCAACGTCGCGGAAAGAGCGGCAGAAATGTTGAAACTCTCCAGATCCACAGTGCTAAGGTATGTTAAAATATATATAGTATTAACCAATGCATTTCAAGTTGTGTGTGTTAAGATCAATTATGTTGGCCTACGAAATGTGTTTACAAGAACATAAAGAAAATTAGTTAATAACTTGATAACGTCGTCGAACGTTGTCTATGTGTCTTTTTAACGTTTTTTTTTTTGGGACTTATTAAGTTTAGGGGCTTTTCTGTAAAAAATAAGACTAATTCACGGAAAATGGTATATTTACACTCTACTAATGATGCGGAACACGAATATACCAGGGGCATTAACGTCCGGATAATTTCGTAACATGTGCCCACCTAACCTAACAGAACCTAACCCAACGGTGGGTGAATCACAATTTTAAATTTTTTAACTAACCTAGGATTTTTAGATTTTACACTAACCTAGGATTGTAGGGTTATATAGACTCAAATGTGAGTGTATGAATCACCTAACCAAAAGGTGGTATTACAATGTGTAATTAAAAATAATAACTACTTTGTGTACCCCTGCGAGGGATTCTTCATAAACAACCCAATATATACAGTGGAAATTTATTAAAAGACAACTGACAATGGTAAGGAAAATTGCCTCTATAGTGAGTTTGTTCTAGCCAATTAATTTTATATAGGTTATGGAGAGATGGTGCATTTTAAGATTCTGAAGAAACTGCTTGTTTTGTATTAAGAAGTTACATTGCGGCATTGATTGCCATTGCATTATTATACATCATGAAATAGATTACAGTCGATATAACTGGAACTTCCCCTACTATTAAACATATATGTATCACTTCACTAAACATGAGAGGACATCGTAATCGATGAAAGCACAGTCATAATCTTTTAAGTAAACATTTGGGATTAATGCATTTCCCCAACACCGCTGTTCTACAGCCATTGTCTTTTAGTTATTGTAAATTATCAGTGTCATATTTTTCACTTTCAGTGCTACACAGCCAACCTAATTTGCATAATTTAAAAAGGACCATAAATCAGTTTCTGGGTCAACTACAGTTACTGATACCAAAAACATACAAGGGTTATCGTCATAGACAATACACCATATCACAGCACACAGGTGTGAGCTCCAACCTTTTGTTTTTGAATAAATAGAATGTTTATATTGTTTGTGACATGTTAGATTCTGTGTTAGTCAACACAGGTATCTGGAAAACAGTTACATGTAATATCATAAAAAGTTTAAGAATGTCTAGCACAGTAGTTATAGACTGTCTTATCACGTTCACATTATATAAGTCTCCAATCATACATTTGATATTCAATAAATACTATGCAACCAATGAACCAACTATTTAAAAGTTTATGTGTTGGAAAGAATTGTGCTTTATTTAAACATTCTATACAACAGACATACTGTTGGCAAAATTCAAGGGTAATACATTTTAATTTGTTTTATCGTGTGGTGATTTCAGCTGGAGAAGTTCCCCAACAGTAGCTGGAGGAAGGATGCCATCATCAATTGACTGCAGGAGCACAACATTCCGTTTGCTGTATCCTTTTTTTTGCAAAATCTTTTTGTGTAGTGTTAAATTGTAGGGTAATGTTGTTGAGCATGCTTTATAGCATTATATGTAAAGTAGCAGTCTACATCAGAGAGCAGCTAATGAAGCATGTATTTTTTTTTTTATAATTGGTTTCTAATTTTTGGAGTGGAGATGTCACTGTGTTGAGTTGTTTATGTAGTTTTTCTTTTGATCTATGGTAATTCTGTAGCATGTTACCGGTATTTCTAACTAACTATTAAATAAATAAACAGTATTTATAAGTACTGCGGCTTATGCCTTTAAGATGTTTTAACTTAATGCAAACTGGAGATGTTAGGATACACCATTGTCAGCTTCTTTACTTATTGTAAACAACAGTTCTCTCTAATATTTTGTTTACTGGAGCCACATTTTTTAGTTACCTTTAAATTGTTATTGTCATTTCTTTACAAAATCTGTGGCACACTTATTTTGTTCCTCCACTAAGCATTTACTTAGCAAAATGTTTCAATTTAATTGTTTGAACATTAGACATTAGTGAAACCAATGTCATTTCGTATTAGTTTTAAGTTAGATGTTTGTTTGGAAAAATATTTTAAGATAGCAACAGAGGTTAACAGCATTAAATACGGGCCCGGAGACCAACTAAAACATAAACACAGCGGCCTACCACCGGCTCACTTATTTGAACAAAGTCTGTCGGGTTGCATTTTTGTTGCAAACCCACTATAAGAGTTATGGGAACTTCGGTTCCCGACCTCGTGACAGCACGGCCATCCGGGGGCTTATGAGAGATTGGCGGTGCAATGTTTATATTGTTGGATGGACTCCTTGAATGTTGACACATTTCAATGCAAAGTATTGTGCCACATCTATAATATGTAATCAAAGTGAAAGTTTTTCTCCCCCACCCAACACCCCATTCGAAATCAAACGTACACACATACGAAACATCGCATTTTTAATACTCGCATTTTGGGTTTATAGAATGAAATGTTTTTCACTTGCATCGCATATTATTTGTGTGAAATTCTCAAGATCAAAAACCTTATGCTTATGGAATATCTATTAATAATATATACATGACTTTTATAATGGGTACGTGCATGTACGAACACATGTACACACACAGTGGAATGTAAATATTGCATGTAAACATTGCCATGTGACTGCCACATGGCAGTCACATGGCAATGTTTGTTTACCTTTGGCAGAAGGATACGAAATGTGCTTGAAAGTAGATATTTAGCAGGGTTTCAAGAAAGTCTCTTCCAGTCGTGAACCGACTATAGACAGATATTGGATTACATGCACTACTTACAGCTTCATCTAATGAGGACTCCATGGTCCCACAGGGCATTGGCAGAATGACCCTCATTTAACTCATGCTTCTGAAATATCGGCAACATTGCCATGACCACCAATCTGACGTGAACCAGGTACGTCCCTTGTCGAAGGGAGATGGTTTGGGCGCTCGGTGTTCCTCGAGTTGTGAAAGTGCCGGGTGCCAGCTCAGTGTTGAGCAATGAGATGGGGTCGTGCATAATCACCCTATGGACTTGAGGTAACACACCGTCAGATAGTAGGAAAATGCGAGCTGTATGGCCACTGCGCACGCCTGGATTAATGAACGCACTTGTTTATATGCAAGATGATTATTTTATTCAAAACTTTAACCGAAACCAACACGTGGTGACCGCGTGGTAGTACAAACACACTAAATGGTTTAAGATAAATTAAGACGCGTGACGCTGCTCTCGCCTCGGTGCGATATAACATAAAAACACAAGTTATTTCGTGGATGATATGATGATGCGATTACTGAGTGAGATTGCATCCTCATAGGCTAGTACCGAGGTTCTTGTGAAACGAGAGACTTACCGCATCCGCCCGCGTTGAAGTGATGAAGCCTACTAGACTGAGAACTGCGCCGGCTTGCGCTACCTAAGTGTGGTCGAAGCCAAGCAGTGAAAAGATGAAACATAAATACGACTTAAAAATGCTAATGAGATGTAAAAATGGTATACCTTAGATTAACATAATCAAACACAATTACCCCATACAATTTACATAATAAACACAACTACCCTTGCACAAATACACAAAAAATCAGGGTTATATTAATATAAACTAATTGTATCGTAGCAGCCACTGTATTGCCAACTTAATAATGTCACATGCCCCTGGCTGGCTATGTATGTGAAGACTGTCTTGACACCCGACAAATATGGTATACATAAATACTGAAGAAATACATATAACACTAGATAACTGTACTGATGCGCTCTGATCAATAAATAATAATGAATAAATTGTTAAGCTCTGAATAATTACTGACACTGATTAAATTAATGACACTGGTGCACTATCACACATGGACAAATACACTTGATAGACATTGAATACACTATCACTCTTGCACACATGCCCGCTGGTGTGGTGCATCTGGAGTGGAGAACACTACGGCGGCAGTCACAGTGGGCACAAAGGTACCAGTGAACGCCTGGTTCACGTCAAATCACACAATGTGTTCGTCTACGAGTCACTGCTATGATTTCACAACAGGTGCAGGACAGTGTACAGTCTCGCAGATCCAGCCACATTGGTGTGATTGGACTAGGGGAAATAATAAGGGCTGACCACACTAGACATGGTCTGCATCTCAGTCGTGCTGAAAAGGGGAAACTAGCTGACCTCATTGTAGGTAGGATTCTTACAGACCTTTGATCTATTTTTAAAAATCCAGGTAATTGTTGGAATTTTTTAGGTTAAAGAAGTTCATGCCCATAAGGTCTAACTGATGTAACAAACAAATTTTACTTTCACTCTCAATACCAGAAACATTCAATAATTGTCCAAATATTAAAAAACCTCCAATTATTAATTAAAATAATTTGTATTTATTCCAAAAGAATATAAGCGGGTTAACAAAATTGTTTAGCTTTCTGTGTGCTTGGACAAATTATCCGCAGAACGCAACTTGGATGTACAAATTTTATTTTTAACAGTAATGCATTTAACTGAATCCGCTGCTAAGCAAATTAAAATTCATTGTTGTTCCCTCTGTTCTACTTATTGTAGAAATAGCATGTCTAAGGGTGGTATCTGTATTTCCATTAAAAATAATGTAAGCTTTAAAAGTGACATGCATTCACTATACAAAAATCAAGGGCCGCCAGAACCAGCAGCAGACATGACAAAATGAATCACTACAGGAAATACCACACAATTTTGAGTAAGATCATAAAATCTGCATAAAAGAATTTTTCTGTAATCTCATTCAGTATTCTGAGAACAAAATAAAAACTACATGGAATATTGTTATATATATATATATATATGAAAAACAACAGAGCAATGTCCAGTTGTAAACCAAAAAGTAAATAACTGTATATCCTCAGGCCCTAAATTAGTCGCAGGTACATTTAATCCATCTTACTACATAAATGTCCTAGAAAACGGGATTAACAAAAATATTGAACAAGATATAAAACATATTCCTAAACTCCAGGGTACTGAATACCCTGCTATAGCTTTTGCATACACAACTCGAAAAGTAGTGGGGAAAACAATTAATTCTTTGCAACCAAAATTATAAATGGCTATGGTGGCATTAGCTGTAGGTTATTAAAGCAATGTGATTTTGGGTTCAGTGTTCCATTGAGCCATATTTGTAACGCTATCTTCAATACAGGATTGTTTCCTGGCAAACTCAAATGCGCTATGGTAACATTATTGTATAAGAAAGGTGACAATACCGAAGTAACCAATCATATACCTATCTCACTTCTTACCTCCTTCTCAGAATAATTGAAAAACTCTTTGCAGGAGATTGCTGCATCATTTTCCTTTAACCATGCAAGGCAAACTAACGACATCCGCAAAACCCCTTGATGATGGTCGGCGAGTTAACTGTTGCTGGTCGGTTGTTCGTCCAAGGGGCAGATGGTTGTCCGTGTTTAAGACGTCTATTTTTGGGTAGCTTTTCTGCGAAATTAAGGTTGGTAGGGGTGCTGGTTTTGCCAATGCTTGGAATGAATGAGTAAATAAATGAATACAATTATTTTCATCATTTGCACATTTCCTTAATGTTGACTCACCCATTACAAAGATAACTTTCTTAATCATACCCATAATTGATGAAAGTGTTTGGTAAGAGGATATAGGTATAGGAGAAAATACAAAAATCTTTTACTTACAGTACATGAGTTTGCATCCTGTACTAATTATGGTGGGTAAACATTTATTATTGCACTTATCCCAGTTAACAGTGTTCTAACTATGTTTTGCTCACTTTTATTTTGTTAGCGTATTGACGAAAAAAAATCTACTACTGTAACACGTGAGAGGTAGCTTGTGTACTGCCATGCGCACGTTAGCTGGATATTTCATATTATTGACTTTTGCAGGTTGATCACTTTATACGTTCTCTAAAATATTACTATTGTGCTGTTCTCTGCAGGGATTTACTGTAACTATTTTCAAACTCTCCCGATACCGTTGGCCAGCCTGTAACTTTCGTTATTGCTGTGACGTAATGTATGTTTCTGTTCGCATATACGTCTGGCTTGCAAGCCGACTATGACGCTCGAGAATGTGTTGACAGCGAGTAGACTCGTAGTAAGCAAGCGTCTGTGCGTGTGAACGTATAAAATTACACCCGATATGTGCGGCTGAAGTTTATGTTTTGGCGTTCTTGAATGACTGGCGGGTGACATGGCGTCCGTAAAAGTAGCGGTCCGGGTGCGACCTTTAAATCAGAGGTGAGCATATGACAAACTGTCTTTAAGATATTTTTGTAAAAAAATATATTAACTTAAGAGGATCCCTACAATGTTAATTTTAATTCTGTTGTAAGGCTTTGCATTTTAAATAATTAGTCAAAATTTATTTGTAGGTTAAATTTACTTTTCTTAAAAAAAGTGTTTAACATTTTTATGCAGGCCATTTACTTCTTTGTTATTTAGTTTATGAACTAATCTGGCATAATCTTTTTAGTGAAGCCGCCTTAACATTTGGATAGTTTCTAGCAACGGCGCGAAGTCACCTGATTGTTTTTCTAGGCCAAGTGAATGTCATTCTGTATTTGAACATTAAAAAATTTTAACGTTTAAGTTTATTTGTTTTAGGGAACGAGACATGGGAGCAAAACTGATTATCCGGATGGAGGGAAAGAAAACAAGAATAATGAACGTAAAGGTAATTAATGTGCCAGTTTTTTATTGCCAAGGGTTGTTCACTTGCAACTATAGTATTATCTGTTGACCACTAAATGCGCTGTACTTGTAATTTTCACAGGTCGTAGCTTCTGATTTTAACAAGCATTCTTTCATATAAAAAAAACAGTCTTATGTTCTCGCCTTATATAGGATCAATATGAATGGGGTGAGTGGAGCCAAGGCTAAGCACGAAACTTGAACTGTAGTATAACACACTAAGAAGAAATTATTCTGAACAAAAAAAAACCTAGTAAAGAGATCAGAATTGTCATAGACAACGCAACCCATTGAGGTTTTTTTTTATGGCTTATCGCAGACAGCGGCCAATGAACAAGCGGCATCTGTCTATTGATAGGTCAAATTTTATTCCACGCACATTCTTTCCAGATCTGGAAAATATTCGTAATTGATGTAATCTTGCGTGTGTTTTGATTTTTGGCTTTCATTTCCCAGGTCTCGTGATTAGAAATGTAGCCATGTTACTGCACAGGCAAATTTTCGGTATGCTACTTTCAGTGCAAGTTTATTTTCGCGAATGCTTATTTATATCTGCATAAGATTACACATTCAGTACGTACAAAAAGTTTTGTGCGTATACTTAAGACATATGATTAGCAGTTTTGTCATCTATAAGACGTTGGCTTCTCGCAGCTTCTTTTTTTCCGGTTCGATTTCAGGCGCCAAATGCTGCTTTTGTGCTTGCAGGCACGTCTGCGGAATTTTGACAACGCTGATACCATAACTTATCCTCGGCTACTTGGTCTCGTAATCAAACTCGTGTCCAAGGGAATGGCCCAGNTTTTTTTCGTCACAAATATTCTTCAGTAGAATGTAAGGAAAAGTAACAATCAGAAATAAAAGTTGCTAGAACATTTTTTTTTTTGAGAACTCCTCGTGTAACCTAATACTAATGAATTGGTACACGAGGTGGTTAATCTTGCAGCATACCCCTAAGACTCATTTTTACTTTCGTCAAGTTTCCGTTGTTCCTGTTGTATTATTAGTTGTTCGGGATATAATTTTCTTTTTAAATTGCATGTCCTCGTGCAGTGTTTTAATGTGTGTAAATTAATATCCATTTGCAGTAGCCACGGGCGTAGTACAATGAAAAATTACATTGTTTTAAATGAAAGCCCTTCGGCGTAGCTAGAATTTCAATAATGGGCAAATATTAATTTTTAAGGAAACTTTTTAACATTTACATATTTTGTTTTATTAATTGGATTCATTTTCACACAGGAAATACGGATATTTATGTCATTTAGAGAGTGTAATGTACGTGGCAAATTTATTTGATTTATAATTAGATCTAGCGTAGTTTCGCCGTCGCTGTGCTTATAGCCGAATATGAACTCGAAGCTCTAAAAAAAATTTGCTAGGGTGGCTCTTTTACTCTTAAACTCAGTTATATCTTTAAAACATCTCTTCCATTTGCCAGGTAGCATCTCCGCTTGGCGGCGTCGTATGGGAAGTAGGCACTAATCTTATTTATGAGGGGAGATTGTCAAGTCCTCGATTGAAACCTCCACGACGACGGATATTGTTTTCTATACTTTTTTAAAAATATTATTTTTAAGCGTATCACGAGTTTTCCCGTGAGAAGACATGCTGAGTGCTAACGAATGTAGATAGAAATGCCGAAACGTTTAGGGCCGATTCACAATGTGAAGTTCGTAGTCAGCTTTGAAGCAGTTGTCAGCAGTCGAGCCTTGTTCACAATGCGCAGTTCACAGTTTGTCAGGCAGCTAGTTTAATTTTTATAGATTTTAGTTATTTGCAATTAGTTAATGTAAAATTATTATTCTAAACAGTCCACGTATGCAAAGTTTTATCAGAGCCTTTCATATGTCGAAAAACAACCGAAGACCGAATCGTAGGATAAGAGAATTTTTTTCTACCGATTTAATCATAATTTCAAAGCATCATTGAACATCACGATTTTCAGTGCTACCCTGGGCAGAAATATCGTCCTGAGTCTAGTTATGATAATGAACACATTGGTAATGTAATAAACGCCAAACGCGGAAACGATATTTCTATGGTTGACAAGTCTATTATCGTTCTTACTGTCACTAAAACTCGTTTATTGGCTGAAGCCACGTCAAAACACATGCTTTCGAATGTTTTCTCCAAAGGAGAAATACTAATAATTGAATATCATCTGTATGATAGAATAAATAAAACTTTTACATAGGGTAACAAGCGAAATACTGTTCGCACTACATGATAAGTTACATCGCACCTGATTGGACGAAATATTCCTGCAGTCTGAGATCAAGTTGACCCATCTCCGACTGCTGACTGAACATTGTGAATCTGGTCTTACACTTGCGTATCAGGGGCCACGGTGGCTGAGCGGTTAGCCTGCTTGCTTCCCACCAATGCGAATCGGGTTCATTCTCGGCTGGGTCACTCCCGGATTTCCGTATGTGGGAATCGCACCGGGCGATGCCGCTGGTCGGCGGGTTTTTTCGGGGATCTCCCGTTTCCCCCGCCCTTTCATTCCGGCGGTGCTCCATACCTCAATCATCCTCATCGGCTCTCAAGACCTCGCTGTTAAGAGCCGCCCAAATCTCTTCTCTCACGTTTGCGTATCATGATCATTAGTGGCGTGACTGTAAAAAACTTCTGATTTTGGCGTGGATGTACCTAGCGTTTTTCTCTTCCCCTCCTTCCTGAAAATAATTTATTCCGAGTTGTGTGGTTCTTTGGCTTGCACTAGAAAAAAGGACGACTTTGTGCATCCCAGAGATGTAGTTGAGGATTTAGCCAATCTGAAACGCTTCAACCTCAGCTTTTTTTTTTTTTTTTTTTTTTAAGAAAAAAGGAGGGGATAACGATAATTGTAGTTCAAGTGGGTAAAAATAAAATAAAGATTAATATAGTGCAGCGTTTTTATCTTACATAAGCCACTGTATTAATATACAAATGTCACATTTTAAGTTTTACTTTAATAACTAAACACCTGAACATCAAACGAACGAAGCTAGCTTGACGTTGCACCGTGTAGGTAGGCAGACAGGCGCCGGAAAATAGAACAGGGTGAGGATGGAAGTCGGAGGGGTGCATTGCAATATTACCAAATGCAACTTAAGTTGCAATGGTAATTATTAAGTTTAGGGGCTTCTCTGTAAAAATAAAAATAATTCACGGAAAATTGTATATTTCCACTCTACTAATGATGCAGAACACGAACATACTAGGGGCATTAACGTCCGACTAATTTTGTAATATGTGCCCACCAAACCTAACAGAACCTAACCCCACGATGGGTGAATCACTATTTTACAGTTTTAAACTAACCTAGGATTGTTGGGTTTTAAACTAACCTAGGATTGTGGGGTTTTAAACTAACCTAGGCTTGTAGGGTTTTACACCAACCTAGGATAGTAGGATTTTACACCAACCTAGGATAACATTACGTCCTCTTGAATATGAACAAGGTAAGCTGTGCAGAACCTATTAATGCAACTTTTGTTGGCCTAGGACGTTTCATTCATAAATGTAAACAAACTGTCTATACTGCTCATTTCAAAATTTTGTTAAATTTTTTTTAATATGGTGTACTTATTTTAAAGCTACGCCCCTAGTATATTCGTGTTCTACGTAATTAGTAGAGTCGAAATATATCATAATTTTGAATTATTTTTGTGTTTTTCAGATAAGCCCCTAAACTTAATAATTACCAAATATTTCATTGTATAACTCTTTTATGGAAAAAAAAAAAAAAAAAAAAAAGGAAGAGATAAATATTTGCATCTTAGTTAATTCGCAAGTGCTATTTAAAAATCGCGAGGGGGAGGTGTTTTCTGAACCCCCTTATTCTTAGCTTGCTCATGTAAAACTGTCTAGTAATGCTTAAGACACAGATTAATTTTTTTAGTGAATGCAGATTATGTACCGTAAGTCATTAAATATTAACAGGGGTGTCCACAAGTAGCCCAATGTGTGTGGTGCAAAATAAATTGGTTTATATTAAGTGGGATACTTTTGATGTTTTTTTTAGAGGTTCTTCGTGTTATATAGGACCAATGTTGCTTTAATTTTTAAATTTGGATATGCGTCAACATAATAACTTGTAAGTATTCATAATTGTCACTTGTATTATGCGAACTCTTTATCATTTTCCATAAGGAATCACGTCCCGAAATATTTCTGGTGAGTTTCTGACCATCCTTCGTACGTTGTACGCCCATTCATTGCAGGGGTTGAAGATTGACAGTTAGAAGGATGTGTTAGTAGTTCACCTCTTAAATCTCTTAACTCCCACCTTTCCCCTCCATCCCAGATTTCGTGTACATAAGCTATGCGTAATATTTCTTAGTATGTTTTAGATATTCAAACTTAAAAGTTTCAAGTTAATCTTTGTGGTCCTACTGTTCAAGAATACTAGTAACATTTTGATTTGCAACGTAAAATGGTTTGACAGATATCATAGCTATTGTAGATTAGTACGGTTTCAAGACGCCAGAGAGGCGTATTAGAGTTCGTCAGGGGTGGTAAAAATAAAATAACGAAATTTAATTTTTAATTAATTCACTATTTAATGTGTATCTCAACTCTTATAAAAATTCTTATTAGTGTGTCTATACTGGTCAGTCACTTAATTCACACTCATTATTTACACATATTCATTCTGTCTATTGCCATTCAAAATGTCTTTACACTCACGCGTCCAGTTCAATAGTCCCGCCCGTCAGTCGCACTCTCCACTGCACCGATGTTCGCAGTCACTGGTCACTGGTCACTTTCGCCGCCACTCACCGCTCTGCTGGCTCATCGCTCCGCTTTTTTCACACACTTGTCGCTTAAGAACTCGCGTCACTCATTGAATTTTTTATTTATTTCTTCCTGGCTCAAAATTACGAGGATTTATTGATAAATGTTACAATAGAAGCTTAGATAATTACCTTACCCATCATTATGGATATAGCATTTTAACTATTAACGCGTATTTATGTAACAATTAACTGTATACAAAATTTTATATAATAATTAATTCCCGCCTTTTAATGACAACCAGGGAACACAACAATCGGGTACAGAAATTATTCTCTGTACTCTCTTCTAATGTATTTACGTCATCCATATCTTCACCACTTTCAACTCATTCCTCAATGTTATCAGATGAAATTGGGCTTCTTAATCTTTTACTTTTGGTTTGTGTTTTCTGAAGTTCTTTTTGAGTTTTCTTTTCCGTTCTGATGTTTGCTCTTTCTTCTTTTTCCTTTTGTTTTTGTAACTACTCTTCCTCTTTCTTTTGATGATACTTCTGCCATGCCGCGGAGGTTATTGCACATGGTATTTTCTCTTTTGGTTTTATTTTCTGTGATTTTGAAAGCTGGCGATCTGGCCAAAATAAAGCTCTTTTGAGTGGTGAAGGGATATTTCCAGGTAGGTTTGATTTTGGACTAGATGTAAGCATTGTAGTTGGGTTTTCGCGGTTACATGCTGAGTAGGAGTACCAGCTGAGGGACCAGGATTAGAACTGGGGTAACTAAAAGTCTGGATAAATTCGTTACGAATTTCTGTTTCCAAAGCAGGTACATCGCTTTCTGTGTTATCTTCTATAACTTTACCCGCAGTTGATTGCATTTGTGACTGTGGTAAAATATCATTTGTAGCTTCCTCTGAAACAGGTGTGCCACGCACTACTACCGATTCATCTTTGTCAAAGTTGTCTTCATTAGTACACTTTTCCAATTGCTTTTTAGTGTTTTTCCATAAGTGAAAAAATGATTTGTCCTCAACAGCATCTGTCCACAAGTCCTGTTTATAATTTCCATGGAAACTTGCGAGTTTCTCGTTAGGAATATTTGATTATATGTCATGCTATTGCCAGTTATCACTGTTCCTTGATGAGGTGCTGTATTACCAGCAATTTTGAAAGTTGTTTCTGTAATCTGGCCAATACATTTGTTCAAAACTAGAGCAAAATTTTCTGTTTTTAATTTATTTCCAAAGTGCTTAACCCTCCATTTTCTCACTTCTTTTTTCCATGCTGCTTTTAGAGGGTGGAAAACAGCCGCATCCATTGACTGAAGTAGATCGTTGAATTAGAATACAATGAGATCAAATTCTATTTCATTCTCGCTGCAGAATTCAGAAACATGCAATGTTAAATGTCGCATGTATCCATCTATGAAAAGAAAAAAAGGGCGCTGTGTGTTATTTTCAACCAAACATGGAAAAAAAAAATGGTAACATACTCATAAAAAACAGGACCACACATCCAGCCACTTTCAGACTTCCAATTCCCCATGAAGGTGGAACACTGTGCAATATTGCTTGGGATTCTTTCATATGAAAAAACTATCATTGGTGGTGCTGTATTCCCTGCTGCGTTTGCAGTAATTAATACTGTTAAATTTTCTTTTTCATCAGTGTTATTTGCCGAATAAACATTCTTGTTACTCTTTTTTGTTATAATTTTTCCTCCATTTGACAAGAAAAAATGCAGTTTCTTAAGCATTAAAAACTCAAGTGGGTTCATTTGTAATGTATACAAACTGTTTCTCCTCTAAATATAATTTTATTTCTGCAAACCAGTTTATCTGTTCTTCAGTCACGACAGATCGAGCAGAAGTAAAAGCTGAACAGTTCCCTCACGTAACTCAGGATGTCTCTTGAAAGATGTATCTTGACACTTTCTGCCTGGGTGTCCATCATTAAATGGATTAGGCCTTTCCTTGCTTTAATTATATGTTGGACACTTATCACACAGTAGTTATTTTGTTTTCGGATACTGCAAACGAGCAGTATGCAATAACCACTGCTTGATAATTTCTTCCTCAGCATCGGTGAGCACTGGAGGTGGCCCTAATCGACACACATTTTGAGATTCACTACTGACCCTGTACACCAGGGTTGCTCGAGGTACATTAAACTCTTTTGCCGCTGCAACAGCTGAAGTCCCATTTTTAACTGCCGCAATGACCTCTAACATTTGTTCATGGGTATAATTTCTTTTCGGACCCATACCTGCAACAAAAAAACTTCAGATACCTGATTGTCACTCGACACATTATTCCAGACTTAATTAGTAGGCGTTAGGGCAGTATGTTAAATAGTTATACGGCATATAAGTGATGTTATATGCTGAATGGCATGAATTTATAGAATTTTGTTAAAGATATATTAGAACAGTCAAACATTTCATACAAGGCTAAATTCACAAGTACAGAAGGTTACAATAAAATGAGCCAAATTTCAAAGAAAAAAATTATAATTGTTTCACGTTTGTTTTTTATGCCTATTTGTTTACTAATGATAAAAAAACTTACGTAAGCTATCTTTAGTGAGAAATAAACATTACATTAACGTAGAGTACAGGTATAGGTAAAAGTGATCCAGCTATTGACAGTCATCATGTACCAGATATTGACACCATGTCAAAGACTGGACACAAGCTACATAGAATGATTTTGATCAAAGTTCCTTGACAGTCAAATAGATTGTATCCAAGTACTAAATAAATTTAAAAGATTTGAAATGAAAATTATTTGTAGCAGTTATTGACAGTGTGTCAAAGACTGGGGCACTATTCAGATTCAGAGTACTAGTAATTGACATCCCCCAAAAAATCATAACGAAAAGTGAGGTTTGATTTAATAAGATGAAAATTAAGGGTAAATCATGTAACACAGATAAGTATTTTCGAATCAACTTACCTTGTGGATTTTAGTAACAAAAGCAGCAAATGACACATGTCAATAACACCAACTTTCATGGCTGATTTCCCTCAAAAACACTGGAGGAAAAAAATAGGTAGTTAAGCAGGGTTGCCAAAGAGTCCAAACTGGAATTTCCCTGTTATTAAAACGAAATATACTATGAAATGAGCTTATTGTTTGTAATTATGCATTAAGGTGTCAATGACTGGGTCATGTCAAAGACTGGTACATTTACCTTAAGCATACATTCACATATACATACATGCCCATGCACAGGCTATGACAATGAGAGGTGGTGGTGTGGTAGGGACAAAGCTATGTTTACTTCGCTATCAGTATCAGTTGTACAATTAACGTAATTTTCTGGTACTGCCCATTTATAAACCCCAAAACACTCATTTCAAAAATTTCTCACTGCACAAAATTTTTTAAAATTAAATTTCTACATCTCCCGCTTTATTCATTGTCCCTACCCCCTAAAAATAAATTGAATTTTCCATTATTTTTCCAGAAATGTGAATGGTGGTCGAAACTTCCTATTGACAAATCTATTAACAAGTAAGCAAATATAATCTGTTCACTGAATCACAGTTAGGATTTAGGAAACATCATCGTACAACTACCGCACTTCTGTTAGCCGTAGACGGATGTCCGAGACCAGCTGTATAGTAGATTTGTATTAGAATCGGAGCAAATATCTTCATGTTACCAACTTTATAGATAATACTGTACGAAAACTTGACAAGTGAATAAATGTTTTGCACGCTATAGTATTTTAATTTAGCAGTCACTTAGACATTGCTACATACAGTTATGCACGTACCCCAAGTCATACTCCTCGCGCTTTTAAATCTATTCAAGCTTTATGGATAATTAATAAGGCACGTTAATCCGATGTTGTTTTGTTTTGAGAGGTTAAAAACGTCTGTGCTGGTGCAGAAGAAACGCTTACTTGTAGCTAGTTTGCGATTATCTGAGCATTGCTAAAAATTAACTTTAAAAAATTCATCACTGCCCCGAAATGCATATACGCTCACATGAACACCTCCTTACGTGCATATAGAAATATTGACTGTGAGAGTAAATTATGAGAGAGCTTAACGCCAAAATAAAAGTGCACTGTTCAAACTGGCGTCAACTCAGACCGGTTCCGTTTCGTTTTCTACACATAAAAACTTAACTTACATAAATTTATCACATTTTAGTCACATAGACTATGCCATACAAGTGTACTGCTAGGTGGTATGTACGAGGCAGTGTTGATTTTTACATGTGAATGAAGGGCACGCAGTGGTCCAAAAGAAGAAAAGATGGGTTTAGAAGTTACCTGCAAACCAACCAAGTTAGGTTATATAAATCGCCAAAGGCAATAAAATTGTAAAATAAAACCATTTCTTTCGGAAATATAAAAAACTGTAAAACTTATTTGTACACAAGTTATAACCTACAATGCATATCGAACGTTGTAAAAAAAAAACTGTGTAACTACGTACGTTAATGTAAATATATAAGTCGGACATCTGAAGTTGCGATATCACTTTGCGAAAATCATTACATTACGTAGTTGTAGTTTAAGAATTACAAGTTATTAACTACCTCCGTATATGTTATTTCGTATGAAGGTACATCATGTGTATATAATTATATATACAAACTTTAAAATAATATAATTTAATTAGAATGAAGCATATTTCTAACTGTGAGAAGTCATGTCTGTATTTTGTACTGGTTTCGGGGTTTGAAAGTTTTGAGACATAAATGGCAGGCGCGACAATTTTCTTTCATCCTCAGTGGCACGAGCCGAGGAACCACCGCCGGTCGGTCGGGAGCGTGTTTGTAAGAGGACTGGCAGCAGCGTATAGCTCCGTGTTACACCTTGTTTTTCGTAACTTTTGCAGCTTCTGTCCCATTTAGGCGATTATAGTGTTACCTAGCGGGAAACTCCTGAACAGCGTGCGTGAAATTTTGCTTGTATCTGCCCTCGCTTCAGGTAGATAGCTCTGCACGCAAATTACGAGCAAATCTGGCGTCTGATATTCAATCTTAATATAGGATGTTACGACATCGGATATAACAATTTACATGATTTGCTATTACTGTAGATTTACCAGTTATTGATTACTTGATTACATTAGGAGTGAACAACGTATGTGGAAAGCTCAGCCTGGGTGTTGACCCACCTCGTGGATTTAGCGTCTGCCTTTCCGAGTTTGGACTCTTGTGGTTACGCAAACGACGGGCCGATGTTTCACTTCAGAAGCGGTTTCCACATAACTTGCTGTCGAGCAACGTTGCTTGATACTAATTAAAAGTAAATTTCCAGGCGTTGACTGCTAAAGATTTCAAAATATCAGAACTGCCCGTTTTTTATTTTCAGTTGCGATTCGCGTCAGTTGTGCACGAAAGCTGGTCCGTGGTACACATGCACGCTGTGTAGCTATGTGCCCCCCCTAAAATTTTGATTTGTCAGTAGGGTCCCCAGGCACTTTCGTTACAGGTCAACAAAGCATGTTTGTGAAACGTGCCTGTCTGCAGGCGACTAGTTCTTAGACGGCCTGGAGAAAATAGGTTCGGAAAGTCTTTCTTTGAACGCTACGGCCGGTCAGAATTTGAGTGAAAGGGGATGAGGGGAGGGTAGAAAAATATGGAAAATATTTCTACGGTGTTTACACAGGAATTCCATAATTCTGTTACAAGAGGGTGGGAGGATAAGTAAGGAAATATTTTTCTGTTTGGTCACCAAACCAAGGGAGAAGTTGAGTATCTGTGGCAGGAAATCGGAACATTTGTTTCTCGAAACGAGATAAATTCGCCCTGAATTTCGGTGTAATCTTTTATTCCAGAAACGTCTTGTTATTTCTGGTGAACGATAAAAGCGTTAAAAGGTGCTCTCATGTTTTCGCTATTGGGACGAAGTCTTACGTCGTGTGGAAAGCAAGGTTACTCCATGGGTCTCTCACATCTGATGAAGTCATCCCAGCATCCCAGGGGCACTACGCAACTCGCACAACACCATTTATCTCAATGCTACCTTTTATTATATTTCTGAAGTAATATAAAACTAGTTGTTTTCAGTGTTTTCTCCGAAATTAGGTTTAAGCTATGTGTTAAGTACAAACTTGAAGAATAAGGACATTTATAAATATTTCGATAAAGCCATTTTTATACCAGATTTCTAAGGATGTATGTCAGGAGAGAGAAAATTTGCCTTTAATTTGATATAGACATAATTTTTTTACGGGGGGCCGCGGTGGCTGAGCGGTTAGCCTCCTCGCCTTCCACCAAGATGAACCGGGTTCCATCCCCGGCCGAGTACCGGATTTTCGCAAGTGGGAATCGTGCTGGACGATGCCGTTGGTCTGTGGGTTTTCTCTGGTATCTCCCGTTTCCCCCGCTCCCTCATTCCGGTGCTGCTCCATACTCCTCATTGGCTCTCAAGAACTCTCCTCGCCGTTAAGAGTGGAGTGGAGAGATTAGGGTGGCTCTTAACAGCGAGATCTTGGGAGCCGATGAGGGTGAAGCGAGGTGAGTATGGAGCAATGGCGGAATGGAAGACCGGGGGAAATGGGAGTTCCCCGAGAAAACCCGCCGACCAGCGGCATCTTCCGGCACGATCGCTGTTACGAGCAGCCCAAATCTCTTCACTCACTCTTCACTCATAATGTTTTGTTTCTATTGCTAGAACAATAATGAAATTAGGTTTTAAGTAAACTGTGGTGTTACGGCTGCTTATTGCCTCTAACGATGGTGTGATCTCTGTTGGCAGTGCATCCTCTTGGGTTTCATTCTCATGTGTGGACAGGAGGCTAGACAAGTCACGCAAGACAAGTCTGGCATGACTCAGTTAATGGTTCGGAACCCGCTGTAATCTCGTATGTCCCGTCTGTGCTCATAACCGTGCTACTTAAATACATAACAAAATTGAGGCTGCTCTTTAAATTGTTTTTTTTTTCAAGAGTGAAAATTGGTAAAACGAAATAGGAATGGGGAAGATATTTTCTCTCCTTTAATATTTTGTCACAAAGTAACTGGTTTATAGCGTTAATCCTTTCAGTCATAAATAAATATACCATTTTAGCTGTTGCAACGGACACATTGCCGGTATTGTGATTCTTACAATTGGCCGCATCTTTATGAACTTACACAATGTAGTCTCAACAGTCAACAACGAATGATATCTCTCATTTATGAGAGACTTGCCTCATTGGACGTAGTTCTATACTGTGTAAAGTGCAGACTATTAGCGCTACTTCTTGTGCAACGACCATAGCCGTGCTCAGTGTTAGGCAATGGGAGGTGCGAACTGCAAAATGACAATCCATATTTACGATGTTAAAAATACAAAGTACAAATATATCTTAACATATTCATCACAAAAATCCTATGCTTTACTAAACATATTTTTAATTCAGTGGTCATGTCAAACACTCAGACTGTCTAGTGAAAATAAGAAATTGGCAAGATTATTTTATATTTTCCTAATGACATGATGCGATTCGGTGTGCAGCTTGCACCTCCTGTGCCCCCTCTGCGCACGTCTATGGCAACGTCCCAGATATAGGGCAGGTCTGAAAGGCCCAAAGCTCCCTCTTGCTGCAGTCTCACACGAGACTAAAAAATCTGGCTAAAGGGAGGACTCAGAAGGGCCTCACTATCACCATGGTGTAATATTTGATTTCTTGCTGTTTTAATTAAACTTTTGAGAATAAACATTTCTAAAATGAGAGTATATTCGCTGCACTTCTTTCCCTACCCTGAAGTACAGAAATAATGTCTGAAGTATTGACTTATATTTTTTTTCAGTTAACGTAATTAACGTTGATAATTTATTTTATAGTATGTAGGAAAATCAGCCAAGTCGGAGGGTATAATGTAAGACGACGCGTGTCGCGAAATAGAAATAAAACTGTGTGCGCATATTGGTGGCTCAAATTTGTACTGGCAGCTATGTCGGGCTCCTAGGCTGAGCACAAACTAGGGTCGTATTATGAAATGTCTGTCCCCCTTATAGAAATGTGTGCTGGTTTCGGGTGGTACAATTTTGAATATATCATTCATTTTTAGTCATTGGCGCCCGTAGAACTTAAGTCAAATTTTTTTCCTCCTTTTCAGTTATCAACCGATAGTTTTCTTTCAGTTTTGTTAAGGAACTGTCATAACCATCAGCAGTGTCACCAAAATTTATAGTCATAATATTTTTACAAAATTATTTTTTAAAATATTTTATTTTAGTTAAATTTTGTATTGTATTCGCTTACGTTAATAATTTTTATAAAGTTAATATTTTATATCATTCTTGTATGACGAGTGTCACATTGGGTGTTCAACAATACTTGTACATTTAGCCGTTCTTTCCCATGGTAGAGAAGATATATATATATATATATATATTTTAATTTGGTCTCGTATTGAACGAGTGTTTAGGTGTTGCAGTAGTTACTGGAGCTGTAATGAATAATACAGGCATTGTTAACGTAGTGTAAGTTTTTGCGTAAGCTGATATACAATTTCCATGATTTTCGAATTTTGACGAGGGGACACACAGAGAGCTCGCGTTTGCAGTCACAGCTCCGCACCCGACACTTCGAAGCACGGAAGCATGTTCTCGAGACTCCATGTTGCTGATCGTTCGCTGCTCTAGTTCATAGGCGCAGGATGTTGATCGCTATGTAGACCGCGCTTGTAGTTGTCGTTCCAGTCCAGGTGGAATGTCTTCTCCGCCGTGTGGAACCATACTACACTGAGGCGTCAAAAGTCATGGGATACCTCCTAATATCGTGTCGGACCTCCTTTTGCCCGGCGAAGTGCAGCAACTCGACGTGGCATGGACTCAACAAGTCGTTCGAAGTCCACGGCAGAAATATTGAGCCATGCTGCCTCTATAGACGTCCATAATTTCGAATGTGTTGCCGGTGGAGGAGTTAGTGCATGAACTGACTTCTCGATTATGTCCCATAAATGTTCGATGGGATTCATGTCGGGCGATCTTGGTGGCCAAATCATTCGCTATAATTGTCCAGAATGTTCTTCAAACCAATCGCGAACAGTTGTGGCCCGGTGACATGGCATATTGTCATCCATAAAAATTCCATCGTTGTTTGGGTACATGAAGTCCATGAATGTCTGCAAGTGGTCTCCAAGTAGCTGAAAATAACCCTTTTCAGTCAATGATCGGTTCAGTTGGACCAGAGGACCCAGTCCATTCCATGTAAAAACAGCCCACAACATCATGGAGCCACCACCAGCTTGCACAGTTCCTTGTTGACAACTTGGGTCCAAGGATTCGTGAGGTCTGCGCCACACTCGAACCCTACCATCAGCTCTTACCAACTGAAATCGTGACTCATCTGACCAAGCTACGGTTTTCCAGTCGTCTAGGGTCCAACCGATATGGTTACGAGCCCAGGAGAGGCGCTGCAGGCGATGTCGTGCTGTTAGTAAAGGCACTCGAGTCGGTCTTCTGCGGGCATAGCCCAGTACAGCCAAAGTTCGCCGCACTGTCCTAACGGACACGTCTGTCGTACGTCCCACATTGATTCCTGCGGTTATTTCACTCAGTGTTGCTTGTCTGTTAACACTGACCATTATGCGCACAAGTCGTTGGTCTCGGTCATTAAGTGCAGGCGGTCGGGCACTGCGTTGTCCATGGTGGGAGGTTATGCCTGAAATTAGGTATTCTCGGCACACTCTTCACACTGTGGATCTCGGAATGTTGAATTCCCTAACCATTTCCGAAATGGAATGTCCCATGCGTCTAGCTCAAACTACCATTCCGCGTTCAAAGTCTGTTAATTCCCGTCGTACGGCCATAATCATGTCAGAAACCTTTTCACATGAATCACTTGACTACAAATGAAAGCCCAACAAATACACTGTCCATTTATACATTTTGTACGTGATACTACTGCCATCTCTGTATATTTGCAAATTGCTATCCCATGACTTTTGTCACCTCTGTGTATAATCAATTCACCGTTACTTCACACTTTTCTGAAGCCCCGCTGAAGTTCTACTTTCAGGATATTCCTCCGCATCGTGCACACTAAGCTTAACTAAGTCTAGAAAATTACACCAGAGGACAACGCACCGAATTCGTGCGCATCCAGTTATAATAATAAGTTTCATGAGAACTATTTCTTACTAGGCGCTACCAACACACTGTTTTTATTCATATTATTTATATATAGGCAAAACTTCAATTTAACGAAGGAAAAAAAAGATACTTTTATGTTAATATAAATATACAACGCTTGTAATTCATGGCACATTTATGAAATAACTAAATTCATCATACATGGAGTGATTTTTCAGGTTTTATTCAGAACGTGTGAAGAAACCTCGAATAGATAATAACGCGACATCGCGTCGCCACCCGTTCCCGGGCCTCGCGTGCCGCTACGAGGTTGTACACGAGCGCTGGAGTGCCGCACGCAAGCTCGTCTGTCTCAACATAAACATACCGTAATTTTGCGG
Source organism: Clitarchus hookeri (assembly GCA_002778355.1). NCBI lineage: Eukaryota > Metazoa > Arthropoda > Insecta > Phasmatodea > Phasmatidae > Clitarchus > Clitarchus hookeri. The sequence continues at coordinate 559,380 of NQII01000485.1, read as the reverse complement.
AATTTACCTGTCATACTTCTTCCTGTTCTCATCTGAGTTGTCCTTGGCATCTGTATACAGGCGGCGAAGATACAGTCTTGAAATTATCTGGACACCCATACCTAACCGGAAATGAGGAGTAGCTTGGATTATCGCTAGAACCTTTGGAGGGCTGCACAGCGCCGCGCCGGTCAAATACACGAAATTATTTGGTCCGTGATGCTGTCACCCCTTTTGCAGAAATTCTTAGTTTTCGTGTCATAATTTCATTTTCTGAGGTATTATTGAAAATTTTTGGTTATAGAAGATTTACAATTTACTAGTTGTTTTATACTTTTCTATCTAATTTGAACTGTGTATTATTTCTTGCTTGCAAAAAGACAGTAACTTATTAGTAGACAGATCTAGCCAATACAGAGCCAGGAGTCGGAGCTGCGGAGCTGGACACCGCCATATTGGATTATGTCATCGCTGCCATTTTGGATTATGTCATTATTTAGATTATTTCATCGCTGCCATTTTGGATTGTCACAATTTTGTATTATGCCATCGATGCCATCTTGTTTTCTGATTACTCACCATCACTTGACTGACACCTTGTTTCCTGATAACTCACCTTTCTTTCATGCTCTATCATTCCACCTTGATGTCTGCTATCTTGGATTTAATTTTCTCATGCTCTGTCATTTCATTTTTACTTTCTCATAATCTGCCATTTCATGTCAGTCAGTCATATTAGATTCTAGTTTTTTAGTCACCTTCATTTCACCTAATGCTCTGTCATTCCTTCTCACCTTGGTTGCCTGCTGATTACCCTCGAACCACCATCTTGTTTCGTATTTTGACGACCGCAATTGTTTCTAGGCTGCCATCTACGATTTCACTTTTCCTTAGCCACTAGGCAAGTTCACTATAGGTCACAATTTTTGTAGGACTTAACCACTTGTATAATGCTTACATTTTTTCACATGTACCTCATACGTCTTTTTTTTTTATTAATGCACGTCTTTTCACCTTGTGCGTAGTACTTAACCACTTATATTGTACTAAACTGGTTATATAAAATTTTAAAATTTATTCAAATATTCCTTTAGTTCTTTCAGCATGCTGTAATAAAGTCGACTTAACCAAATACAGCTCAGAAAAAAAAACAAACCCACCACATTCTAGAAAAATCATAGATAACATACCGAGTAAAAAAAAAGCACATACACTAAGCAAGCTTATCCCTGCATGCCTCGCAACATTCCGACCAGCTATACCATTCACTCTAACCTAAGAAAATCTCAGCCATACAAACAAACTGCACCATTCTCTATAACCTAAAAAAGAACTCTGCCATACTTATACACTATCACAGCTAGCCAAGCAATTATACATTTCAGGTCGACCCATAACACACACAATTTCTACCATATGTTAACCTAACATAACCGACTTATACCAGACCACCCAATGTACCAACCATACCATTTTCTATAACCCAAGGGAAACTCAGCCATTACTAATCAAACATACTGCCAAACACACCATCCATACCATCTGCCATAACTCAAGTATACCAAGCAACCATACAGACCAGACCAATCCATAACCAAACACCCATTCCATCTACTCTGCCAATCAACACTAGACAAAATTTACTAGTCACCATATCATCCAATAATACATAAAAATACACCAGCCATACCAAGCAAACATACAGACCATGCCATACAAAGCCATTTCAAACATCACGACACAATCAAATTTTCCCATACCATCCAACATACCGACTGAAACCAATCAAATATGCTCACAATACTCAAGCATACCCCAACGATTCAGTCCGCACAGGTCTTACCAAAAAGTATACCTATTACCCATACCATCTGTTCTACCGACACCAGACAAAATATACCAACCCCACGCTATAACTAAAGCATGCCTCGATCATTCAGTAGACATAGACCTTACCAAAAATTTAGCTACTGCCCGTACCATTAGCTCTACCGACCAGCACCAGAAAAAATTATACTTCGCAACATACCACACAATAATTCACACATATATAAAAAAAATACTTGCTGCCACTACCATCCATCATAGAAAACAGCACCAGACAAATGTATTCGTCAACGCACCAGTTAACATGCCGACAAACCATCCATTATAACCCATAGGAAAAAACTCAATCATACTAGTCTCTATGAGAGACACAATAAATTATGCATACAAATACAGTACATATCAGCCCATAACAAAAACATTCTAACCATCTGTCAATATATCATATAACCCAAGAAAAACTTAGTGATTACCATACCACACAACTTATCATCCATACCATCTGCCATAACTCACTGTGCTAAGCAACCACACAGTTCAGACAAACTCATAACAACCATCATACACACTGCTCATACCTTCTGCTGTTTCAACAGACACCAGCCAAATATACTAGTCACCATAACACATAATAATAGTTAGAAACAGTATTTTCAGAAACAGTGGTGCCGGGGGAGGGACGAGGGGACGAGTCGTGGCCATCTTGGATGACGTCATTTCCCCCCTCGAAATTTCCCCTTTACCCCTCAAAAACGGCTAAATGTCCCTCAAAATTTCCCGAATTTTCCTCAAAATTTTCCTCAAATAAATATTGTTGTAATATAATATACAATGCAATATTAAAAGCTTTTATATTCTTAAGATGGCAATACTGTAAACAAATTTTTAGATATCAAGCTACCGTTGTTGTGTCATGGCGCTATGTGCCTTGTTGAAATTATATTGTTCTTTATAAAACCCACATATTTTTAAATCAGGCACGTACAACACGTTGTCTATGGTTGTGTCAATCCATTCTTTGCCATTTGAGACTTGTACCGCCATCTGTCCGCGCCCTTGTGCACTAATTTGCGTTCCGTCACCCAAGATTACGAATTTATTTGGTACTCTCATGAATGAGGTAAACAACTCACGTTTGCAACACATATGTTCACTTGCGCCGGAATCAATTAACCACTCTGTTTCTTGATATTGTTTTTCGAACGAGTTTGACACCATAGACGCGTTACTATCCTTGTTTTTCTTGAAGCGGCACTGATTCTTGTTATGGCCGGATTTATTACAATAAAAACATTTATTGTCCGGCCGGTTATTACGACTGTCTCGATTTTCCATTGAATTATTTTTACTTCTGCATTCACTTGCATAATGTCCAAACTTATTGCACTTGAAACATTTAATATTTCTCTTGTCCGTTTTGTTAGCGACGAAAGCTGAAGACTGCGCTGCTCCTCCTTTCTCATGTAATCTTTCTTCCTCGACTAATAATCTAGCTACCAGGTTTTCATAAGTTTGTTTATCATCCGGTGCCGGCTCATGGCCAATTGGTACTTTTCCTACGTATCCTTACCGACTCGTGACGTCAAACTACTTTCGTTTTAAGCTTAGAATACCAACTAACAAACTAGTCGGATGGGATACTACTTTTTTCATCGGAACGAAAAGTTAGAATAGGCTCCCTACCCATTCATAGACATTTATCACCAACTTTTCTCGTCCTTGGTTATTTACAACCCAACACCCATTTCCTTAACAGTACACTTTATAAAACTTCATCTGTTTTACTCTATACCATAACAGAATAATTACGTTTAACATATTGTACCTTCTCTGTACATCCTGTAAATGATACTTCGAACTGCCCCAACAGTGAAATCATCGATGGTCTCAATAGATTTTAGCTCCTGCGGCGTTTTCTTCCTCTTCTTAAAAGGGGTGGCTGTCTCATCAACATTTGTCTTGTAATATCTGAAACATTAATAATGAATTTCCAGATACTGGAACAAATATATGTGACCCATTTCTACTACAAGAAACATTTTAAAAGCACGTTCCAGTATCATGTCAGAAAGCCAAAACAATAAGCTACATACAAGGGAATGACATGAATTCCATAAATATTTATGAGAATGTTACTAAGACTACAATTATCACAATGTATCATGGTCCATACACAGGTCGGATATCACTATGAATGGACGTTAAAAGAATGTAGTATCTTTTGAAGAAACATGTTGTTAGCGATACCGTACATCAGGTATTGGAAAATACAGTTGAGAGGGGCTTCAACTAGAGTAACCAATACCTGGCACCTTTTAAAATAACCTAAACTAACACAGGACAGAGCACATCACTTTGTCATACATCATTTGTAAACAAACCCTTGTATGTTTTTGGTATCAGTAACTGTAGTTGACCCAGTAACTGAATTATGGTACTTTATAAATTATGAAAATTTGGTTGGCTATGTAGCACTGAAAGTGAAAAATATTACACTGATAATTTACAATAACTACAATGGCTGTAGAACAGAGGTGTTGGGGAAATGCATTAATACACAATTGTTTTCTTAAAAGATTATGACTGCGATTTCATCGATTACGATGTCCTCTCGTTTTTAGTGAAGTGATACAGATATGTTTAATAGTAGGGGAAGTTCCAGTTATATTGACTGTAATCTATTTAGTGATGTATAACAATGGCAATTAATGCCGCAATGTAACTTCTAAATACAAAACAAGCAGTTGTTTCTTCGGAATATTAACATGCACCATCTCTCCATAACCTATATACAATTAATTGGCTACAACAAACACTATAGAGGCAATTTTCCTTACTATTGTCAGTTGTCTTTATAATAAATTTCCACTGTATAGATTGGGTTGTTTATGAAGAATCCCTCGCAGGGGTACAAAAATTCCAACACAAAGTAGTTTTTATTTTTAATTACACATTGTAATACCACCTTTTGGTTAGGTGATTCATACACTCAC
>NQII01000485.1:477498-554491 GCA_002778355.1 Clitarchus hookeri | reverse complement strand
TGGGGTTAGGTTCTGTTAGGTTAGGTGGGCACATGTTACGAAATTAGTCGGACGTTAATGCCCCTCGTATATTCGTGTTCTGCATCATTAGCAGAGTGGAAATATAAGATTTTCCATGAATTATTTTATAGTTTTACAGAAAACCCCATAAACTTAATAATTACCAAAATAAAACGTTAAAAAGACACGTAGACAACGTTCGACGATGTTATCAAGTTATTAACAAATTTTCTTTATGTTCTTGTAAACACATTTCGGAGGCCAACATAATTGACCTTAACACACACAACTTGCAAACGCAATGGTTAATACTACAGATATTTTAACATACCTAGCATTGTAGATCTGGAGAGTTTCAACATTTCTGCCACTCTTTCCGCGACGTTGCAGGGTTTCATTTCCCCTCGCCTAATTAGTGAATACAAAGATTCGGTGAGGTTAATGATGTCCTGTTGGTATTGATGAGTGGTGACTTCTCTTTTATTCACCTTGCTAGAACTCATGACTGCACACAAAAACTACCGCAACATATAACGTAAAATACAGTAAATAAAATTTTAAGCAAACCTGAAATAAATTTGAAAAATATTAAACACGTTAGAACGCACTACGAGTAATCTTTTATACAGGCTACAAAAGCAAAAGGAATCTGCACGAGAAAGTTATCACAAATTAAAATCATACGTTATTAAAAACCAAATAATAAAGAGCGGATATTAGTAAAAAAAAAAAACAACGATAAATGAATTATTATAGGTTAAACAAGAATCGCACAAATTCTCTGGCACGTGTGTCAACCACACCCAGTCAACAACACAAGGAACGCTGCTTAGTAAACAAATGACCGCGCTACTTTCACCTATAGCGAGATTATGTGACTATGCAAGAAACGTCGAAATCTAAGTACGTTAGCATCACGTCATTAATAATTGGCATAATAAGATACAAGTCTTTTCGACACCCATTTGTAAGCGACAAATTAACAATTACGTTAAAACTTTGGAACTATTTCCTCTCTTTGTGCTGGCAACCTAACGGCATAACTGTATCCGCGCTCGCAGCTGTTTGACATGTTATATGCATGTAGCTAACGGCTAGGGTGTTTTTTTAAAGGTTGGTTTTCAAAAGTTTCTTCCAGTCGTGAACCGACTGTATATATACACACACATATATATATATATATATATATATATATATATACATATATACATATATATATATACATACATATATATATATTAATGTATGACGAAATTGAGTATACACACACCTCGCGCGCACCCTATTATACAATAACATAAATAAATGGTCGTATTAAAAAATTCTCGTTAAAGATGCCAAGATGGTATGAGACTCTGAGATATTTTGATACGTCAGTTTTCATAAAGTCTCGTGTAAATATCACAGATAAAACATTAGATTACAGTGCACGAGTTATAACGGCAGCGCAAATAATATATTTTCTTAACAAAAACGTTTGAAGCTGTACAAATATGGTACCCCAGTTTTGCAGAGTAAGAACGTGTCTTTGAAAGTACAGTGTCTGTACATTTCATTACATTCTGTTCCTTTTTTGCATGTTTGGCACGTAACCGATTAAACATGTTTGTTTTCCTACAATGATTATTTTTTAAACGCTAATAGTCTACCTACAAGGAAGATGTACAAGATTTGCAAACTCAAAATAAATGTTCAAATTGAGGTGTGAAAATAAGGCACTAAAGTTCGTATTTAACTTAGCACATTTGAAACCAACCTTTGAAAAAAAAATCTTGCCCATAACTCTTTATATTTATATACTGAGTGGCATATTCTGAGTAAAGTTCGCAGCTATGTAGGAAAAGCACAAGTTATTCCGTTCCAACGTCATATTAAGTGTGGCGTGTAAATTTTCGAACAGTAAATTTTGTTTTACGGGAGCGAATCAGAAAGTCACGGCAGTTTACAGTTTGCATAATAACAACGAAAGAGAGGCGCTGACGCACGACGCCACGTGCGCATGTGTTCCACCGTTCATTCGAGTGGCAGGTAGCAACTAGGTTGAGACTAAGGACGCTTCACTCGGCGAGTGCACCATCTAGGAACAACGCAACCAAGGCACATGGCGAAACAGTGAACACTGCAACCGATAGTGCGTTGCTGCAAGACCAACTGAAACCCTTAATCCGTCGCAAACCATTAAGAGGACTGCTGTACAAAGGAGTGCTACTGCTCCACCACAGTGAACGACCACATACCACAAACAGCAGTGGTAGAGTTTGCAAGGGCTTGGATTTGAAATGCTACCTCATTACTTTTACAGCCCGGATCTGGGGCCCTATTCTCTAACTTGGGCTTGCTTAAAGACAGTCAACGTGATCGTCTTTATCATAAAGAGGGCAATAACGATGGTTCCTCGTTACCGTCTTCATGTGGTATTCTGTAAGCCATGTCGTTATTGATATCTTTGTGCAAAGGTGCACGTTTGGCAACGCAGCGGGCTGTGTTCTGAAATCAACGATTTGCTTGTTGAATTATAATTTTTCCGTTATTACAGAATGCATTGTCACAAATCGTGTTGTTATAGTGACATTTTATCTATAAGTGAAATTTATTTCTTAATTCATTTTCTAATAACACTTCTAAAATAAAATTACTTTTTTATATTGATAGGTACAAGATTTCAGTGGTACTAGTTCATTTTGAGCATCATGAGACAGCAGCACTGACCCGTGGCCGAATCAGTCACTTTAAAGTTACGTTAAAGCGAGAGTATCGGAAGCGAATTTGAAAATATACTCCTTAAATGTATTCCAGACACAGCTTATTTGCGCGAATAGTAACAATATAATATTTCTCATGTTTAGGGCATTTCAAAACGTTTTCTTTTCTGTAAGACTTATTTGTATTAAAACCTCACCACGTCGGCCATTTTCGTTCCACTTGCGTTCTCAAAGACGCATTGTTGACCAGTCTTTAAAAAAATGTTCCTAAGAATATTACAGTTATACTTGATCGACACATCATCTAGTCCATGGATATGTTATAAGAAATTGGCAAGAAAGAAGATTCTGAACAGGGATTTCAGAGGGGCTCAATTAACAGCCATCAGGCATTAGATAGGACCATGCGATGTTTATACTTTCCAACATAGTTTTTATATACGCCAACGATATCTACGTAATTGCATTTTATATATTGTTTTCTAAAAAACTTTTAATATAGATGGCGATTTGTTGTAAATACCAATACCACCGATGGCAGAAATATGTGGTATCGATAAATCAATAATGATCATTAAAAATGTATGGATCAGAAGCAGCGTTACCTCTACTACTAACCCGCGTAACAACAGTACGTAAATATCTCTAAGTACTGTCTAGAGCAAAAGTTTGTGTATTAAATCGCAATAGCGATGTTAAGAAAAATGAATTTTGAGTGATATATATGGAAATGTTGCTCAGCCAGCTCCGCGTAGAAAATCTCCGGATTGTAGCTGTAACAAACCTGTATCTCCCGGGTTCTAAGTGCGTCATGGATGTCCTTCACGACCCATGTGATAGTTGCGCGTGCAACTCCCCTCCCCACCAGAACAGGATCTGAACTTTCGCTGTGCATTTATTAATCACTCCTGCAGTCTTGTTTTCTGGTTTTCTCTTGAGTTGCCGGAAAACCGTCTTTAGCTGTTGCCCTTCGGTTGTCTAAAGTGGCCCTGTAAGACGTTCACGCTAGTTAACATTGTGCGTTGAGTGGTCTAAACTAGAGAAATATGAGTGCAGGATCGCTTAAGATCACACAGGCACGCTCCCCAGCTGCCAATGACCGCCTATACGCGCTAGGTACTGAATTAGCATGTAGTCTTTCAGAGTGCCTATCTGGACTTTCATTGGTGACATTTTATGGCGTGGTAATAAATATAAAGTTGTGCTGCACAATTCCTGTACCACTATGATAAATTTGTACTCTGTAGGGTTAGTACTTTCAAAATCAACCTTTGCAGAAAAAATATTCCTCACCAGTTTTAATTTTAAATTAACGAGAAATCCTAGACTTGGAAGCGTTCACTAAGAAGGAAAATGATCCCCCCTCTAAAACACAATACCTTAATATACTATGCAGTACATACTTACGGGAAAACGCGCGCACGCATGTGTGCGCGTGTTCGTGCTCTCTCTCTCTTTCTCTCTCTCTTTCTCTCTCTCTTTCCCTCTCTCTTTCCCTCTCTCTTTCCCTCTCTCTTTCCCTCTCTCTTTCCCTCTCTCTTTCCCTCTCTCTTTATCTCTCTCTTTATCTCTCTTTCTCTCTCTCTCTCTTTCCCTCTCTCTTTCTTTCCCTCTCTCTCTCTTTCCCTCTCTCTCTTTCCCTCTCTCTCTTTCCCTCTCTCTCTTTCCCTCTCTCTCTTTCCCTCAAGTCGTATACGTCAGTTTACGAAAAGATTACGGGTTCAGTAAAACATATGTATGTACAAAATGAAACTTAATGTACGCGTAAGTAACGAGAAACGTTGCAAAGTACGCACACGGTCATAATAAAACAATAAACACAACTTTATGAAATACTCTATAACTGTGGAATTAGGTAATGTATATACATTATCACACGGACGTTCTGTAGGCTGTGGATGTAGCTCAGTGGGTTGTTGCGCGGGTCTGCGCCACTTAATATTAGGCTTTATAGTTCAAATCTCTATCGTCAAGTGAGTAGGGTAAATGCACCAGTAGTCGACATCCTAAGCTCGAAATCTCAGTTTTGCACTCATATTTCCGTTTGTTGTTAAACTCTCAACTTGCAGTTTCGTTTTCCTAGTTCATCTGCTTCTTATGTTACTCTAGTAATTGTCTCAAACTTATAAATTGTTTAACACTATTAGAAAACCTACATATTCCAAAACCCATGTTTTGCATTATTAGTTGACACTGTCGAAAATCGAATGTGCCAAAAGTCGACATGGGTGTTTGGAACTCATAAAGGGTTCAGAAAAACGTTAGAAACACTAGAATAGCTCGTTTTATTTTAACATGGTTGATTTTATCTACAATATTAGAGCTCATTCTTGTTAAAGGAACTGTCGTGTTAAAAATAACGTTGCATATTGTTGGCCCACAAAATAGTTTTAGGGTTGGTAAACAAAATCTGTACCACAAGGTAGGTAACGGAGTTTATTAAGTACATTAATTATAAGTAGTTCACAACTATTCATAATACACAGGCTCTTTATTTAGAGGGTTGTACCTAATACATGTAAATTAGAGACTAGTTCTTCAATAAAACACGAAAAAAACTATTATAAACTCCAGTACAAAAACACACACTCAGGAAAGTATATCAAAAATCTCCGCTGACTAGATGTGGAAACTGATATATAGTATTTAAAGAATCTCCTCCAAATATTAGTGGCCTAGAGATTCCCTATATTACTTGATTTGTATTTATAATTCGTAATTTCGTATCTCGTTTCATGAAAACGTTACGCAGTCTATTCAGAGGTTTCAATACGTATGCCCTTGCTTGCTCGTTAGTAATGCTCTCTATATGGAACAACTGTTTGGTATTAGGTGATTTCTTCTCAGAGTTTCTTGTATGAGTACCACAGACAGCTATTACAAAACTTCCCTCCTTCATAATTACAGAAGCCTGTTTTCCAGGTACAACGTGGGATGTTTGTATGTGTTCCAAGTTCAACGCAGGGTTTTCTGGTGGAATGTGGGGTATTACGGGATCTTCAATGGTTGAGACAACGTTAGATGCCTGCTGCTCTTGTTCAACTTGAGGGATTTCAACATCTTTCCATGGTCATATTGAAGAATATGCTGATGCTGTCCCATTTTCCTGGGCTAGAAGGAGAAATATAAATGAGTGTTTTAGTAGTCGACACATTGGATTCAGTAGTCGACACCCCCTGTCGACTATTGAATAAATGATTCTAACCTGAAATAACTATCTGAGCAGTTCAACAATTTTGATTTTAGCCACTCAATAGGTAGTTTATAAGCCCTGACAGAAAACATTAGGGGGATTCAGTAGTCTACATGGGTGTCGATCACTGCAAAATGTTAAGAAATGAGCTCTAGTAGTCGACACCCTCTCACACCTTGAATAATTAATGAATTCGAACAACCTAAGATGCAATTTAGGAGCAAAGCAACCTAATATGAAGATAAAATGAAAGCATTCACAATGGACAATGTTATTTCGGACAAATAAAAACAAAGTTAATCTTACCTTCCTTGTCAGCAGACCGTTGTGAACACACCACTTTGACGACTGATCAACAGTGCAGATTCAACGGTCACTCTTATCACATTTTACTCGCCGATATCCGCATGGCAACCATTGTTTCTCATACAGGAGGCAATAAGTTTGCCGCAAAAAAATAAGAGTATCGCTAAACAATGTTCTTAAGCCTTATTATTTGGTGTTAAAACCCACAGTGTCGACTACGGGTACACTGTCGACTACTGGTGCATTTGCCCTAATGTGAACAGGCACACATAAACCCCTTAAGTTTAGGATTGTGATAGTTTTGCCTTCTTTTGGCCTTCTCACCGTAAAAGCTTGTTAAATTACGGAAGCGCAATATCGATTATTATGCTCATTAAAGATACATATGCAAAAATACAGGGGCGCGGTCAGGTATGGAGAGGACGGGACATAACCCCCCTCCCCCCAGAAATTAAAATAAAATATTAGAAAATAAAATTGGAAAGAAATTGATAACTTTTATTTTATTTTAATATAAGAAATATGTGATCCCCCTTGAACATGGATGCTTATAGCATTTTGTGGTTCCATATCTGTATATTAGCCCATTGATTATAAATATATTTTAACTATTAATTCGTGATTTTACAGCTTTCGTATTTTGTCCAAAAATATCAATATTACCCCCCNCCCCCCCCCATGTAAATTCCTGACTACGCCCCTGTTTAAATAATTTGCTAATGTTTTAATGAGGGGCGTAAATGTCCGTCGCACATACATGTGAATACAGTACCTTGTTTTCTATACATAAGCAGTGCCGTTATTCATATCATGTTCCATATATTAATAGTACTTTTACTTAGAAACCTAAATAAATGCAATCTTCTATGGAAAGAAACAATCTTCTTACTTTTGGAAGCACCACAAATCGCCTATATATAACACTAGGTTGTATTTGTACCCCTGCCGCCCTCCTGCCTGTTGTTTTGCCTGCCATTTACAATTTTCTGTTAACACGTTAGGTAACGTGTGGATATGAACTGATGCGTTTTTTCTTCTCTGCTACTATAGAAACTTGTATGCCTTCTGTTGTGCCCATTAGTATAACAGAAGGTAGTAGAAATTGGGTATCGTGTAGTGCCGCCGTAAACGACTCACGCCTTTCGCAGAATTTAGGCACAGCAAACTTCATAAAACCATTTTTAAATATCGGAAGACATACGGTTTTGAAAATATGATACACTACATACTGCTAGTATCTTACTAACTTATTAAAATTAACACTGTTAAGTGGTAGGAGAATGCCAGTAAAGAGGAGAAAATATACGCTATGAACAGATACATTAATTGATTCGACTGCGTTAAACACCCCTGCGCACTTTAATTTAGCGTAAGCTGCTAAGTCTGAAGTAACGCTGGGTTTACAATAGAAAATTTAAGCGTTTAATTATGCTTTAAGGCATCTGCAGAAGAAACGACCGTGTGTTACCTCATGTATTGGTTTCCAATGGAACTTAGCAGGTCGTGTGCGTTGTTGCACATTCCTTAAGCATAGAAAGAAAAGTGGAACTTGTGAGGCGACGAAATAACAAGAGGTATGGAACCAATCGGAGTAACGCGATGCGGTCGGCAGCGCCTATATAAGACAACAAGAGTCTGGCAAAGTTGCTATCGGTTACTGCTGCTACAATGGCAGGTTATCAAGATTTAAGTGAGTTTGAACGTGGTGTTTTAGTCGGCGCACGAGAGATGGGACATAGCATCTCCGAGGTAGAGATAAAATTTGGATCTTCGCGTACGACCATTTCACGAGTGTACCGTGAATATTGGGAATCCGTTGAACATCAAATCTTCGACATCGCTGCGGCCGGATCAAGATTTGCTGTGGAACTGAATTTATGATTATTACTCTTCACTGTAAAATGCTATGTGATAAAAATAACTCTTACTATTTTCAGTAAATGTATATTAGCAATAGTCTTATCACACACACATACATGCACACACACACATATATTGCAATGTAATTTTACTTGTCTCAATATGTACATACGCGGATACTATCTTTACTTCTCACTCACTTCTTTTATGTGGTTTTATTGTTAAGTAACAGTCCACTGTGCAGTGCAGTTGCGTCTCGTGGATTTTCGCCGGCGGAGTGGGCGCTGCTTCAATTGTATACTGTATGCTCCGAGCACGTAGTTGCGCGCGTCACGTTAAGTCGTAGATACATGAAGCAGTAAAACGCGTTTCGGCAACTTAAGCCAGTGGTTGTTGGAATGGCTACATTGTCGCTCGTTTACACTCTCGTTCAAGAACCATCAACCCTCAACAGTCTGCTCTGATGCACCAGTACTATCGAAAACACCAATGATGTGTATATTATAGATGCATTTTTATATATAATTGTATAATGGATAATATAATTAATTTTGGTGATATGGACTAAGAATGTATCGGTATAATTTTGTTAAATTGTGTGATACCGCTGGTATCACACAATGTGTCGCTGGTAGTATACAATTGTTGATAATATTGATACCTTACAACATAAATGTTTTCAGTAATATTAGAAGACAAAATATACCAATATTTTCAACGATACTGGAATTTAAGTGATACTGACGATAACGATATTAACGATAGTATAAATTATTTCGGTATCATCAACGATTTCGGTATCATCGACGATTACTGTATTATATATAATACTTTCGATATTATCGATACATCAAAAATACCTAGTAACTATTAGAAAAAATATCAATATTAAATTTTTATGATATCGAACAGCTCTAGCTACAGCCAGAATCGCGTGAAAGTAGGAGCACTTTTTTTTTTGCTTGGCACGGAAACCAGCCCTGCTAGCTAGACGGGCATTCCTACACAGAACTGGCAACAACCTCGATCACCACGCAATAAAATATATGCTAGCTGATCCCGCCGTGTTTGCTAACCGGTTGTGTGTAAGCGTGACCTGTGTTATTACTTTCCTGCTGGCGAGTGTGGCTGCTTCACATTTAATTGAAAACTTTAAAAATTAATCTGTGAGAAAAAAATATATTTTATATATATATACCTTCTCGTTATTTCATTTATTTTAACGTAATCAATTACTGCAGATATGACGATCAAAGGCAAATATAAGTGATTTTATGTGTTAAACGTTGTATAAAAATTTTAATTCTCAATATGGTTGTGGCTGAAGTTAAGTTTTTTTTTTTTTTTTCGCGCTAGAGTAACAATTACCGTAATAGCAACTTTTTATTGACAGTTTAAACTGATCGACGCGTGGGAACAGGAGTCGTCAAAGTCCGTGGCGTTCAGTTGCGATTATCCGCCATACTTTGGCCATAAGTTCGCACCCCGGCGAGGTTGTTGGCCGTTGTTTAGCTCATTGTAATGGCCATGTGACGTAAGTCTGTCAGTTGCCCCACCTAGCTCATCTGAATTCTTGATGGGCCGGACAGTCAGTATCAAGTAACAGTTTTCGTTCAGTTCTATGTACACATCCCGCCGCAAACCCACGCAGTTTGCTCGCTGAATTTATGATAATTGAATTAAAATTAATGTTGACCAGCTTATTTTTACAGTCTCTGTTTCCCATAAATTTCAGCATTTCTGTGGAAAATTCACGCTTGCTGCACATATCGTCATTGCAGAGCACCGACGTCAGTTCACCTTAATTGCGACCTCTCTTACCGACGCGACCTTGGCAACAGGTTCTCCTACGGCATTTCGGGAAAACTTAATCAGCAGACAGAGTCCTTGTGCAAGTTGTTAGTTACCGCTCAGAACGTTCTCCGCTTCTCGAACTTTGGCGGGAAAATGGCCGCTTCTGAGTTCTCCGGAGCCGCACGAGAGAACCCTCTTTTTTATTTTCTCCTTGCCCCGAGTCGTTACGTGAGTATTAAGTTATTTTAGTAAGATTGCACATGATTTTGATTTCGGTAAATTACTGCACTTCTTGTAACGCACGTCTTTTCTGCTGCAACCACTACTTGGGAATCATACAATCATACGAGTAATTAGGGTAAAACCCTGCCCCCAAGGACAATGCATACGTAACTATGGTGAGACGTCCCTATCCAACTTGCACCCCAGACCAAATGTGAGGTTCGTGAACTGAAGGCTCTTTGACCTAATTCCTCACTGATCTTCAATCGAAACCTTTGATATAAGTTACAAGAAAAGTACTGTTAAAAGTAATATACATGCGTTGTTAAAACATATGCATTGACAGTCTCAAATTTGCAGGAACATTTTTTAAATGTGTCTTTGATAAGGGCCTGTTACGTACTTGTACTTGTTTCGGAAGGATACTGTGAATCAGTTGTGGACAAGTTATTGCGATGAGAAAGTTGACCGGTACGCAAGTAGTTCGGAGACTTCTGTAACCAAGAGGTGTAGTATAACCGTGTTTAGTTTTCGTACGCGCAACCGCGTAGGTCACAGTATTTGCCCAGTAAAAATATTTTCCTA
The DNA here is from genome assembly GCA_002778355.1 of Clitarchus hookeri. NCBI lineage: Eukaryota > Metazoa > Arthropoda > Insecta > Phasmatodea > Phasmatidae > Clitarchus > Clitarchus hookeri. The sequence continues at coordinate 543,829 of NQII01000485.1, read as the reverse complement.
AGAACTGTAAATGATATGTAATCATTTCGTTCGTAACCGGAAACACAATTCCTGGTTTAGAAAAAAATGGGTTAGGCTGTTGGCACAGTTTGATATATTGTTAATTTTTAATACGGACCTCTGTACCAAGATACGATTTATCTAATGTCATATGTTTATGTAGAAAGTCAGTCCTGTTTTATTATTGGTTGAATATGATACTTTGCAATTTTAGAGCAAGTTGTCCGTAGGTTGGCAGTACGACTGTCTTGAAAGTTAACTTAAACCGGACCATGATAGGAAGAATGAAGTGGAAACTTGTACACTTCTCCCTCTTTTTATTCATACAGGCATCGTCGTCCTTAAGCCCCGTCTTATTGAGTCGGCATTACCATAAAGCGTTTCAATTAGTTTAGTTTGAATAATGAGGGTGGCTACAACCGACTCTTGACATCGCAGCGACGCTAAAAGTTAAACGCATCGCATTAAAAGCTGGCCAAGTTTTTCCGTTTAACGCCAACCAATCAGGAATCAAGACGTCACAGAGAAGCGAAAACAGTGTGGTTATTCGCCAGTAGATAACATCGTTGTACATTTTTTACTTTTGTTTAATTGTGTGATAGAACGCAAAGAAGTATTTTTAAGTAATTTATCGGAACTATAAAGTCTGCGTAATCCATTTTTTTACATAAATAATATACATTAACAAATATTAACTTGGTAAGTATTTTTGTAAATTACAAATACAATTTAAAATTTACTTTTGGCAATACGTACATTAAAAAAAAAACTTGATAATGTCAATCGTAGACGCGTCAGATTTATCCTGGCTACGTGTTAACGTCAAGTAGATTGTAGACGAGGCTTTAGTGCTCCTGCTATTCTAAGCGTCGAACGCGCCATGTACATGCAGCCACTGTCGACGGGCCAACGACCAAAGTATCACTTCAGAGCTTGTTCCTAAGTTAATCAAGGTCTTTTGAAATCAATTTTCGGAAAGAACTGCATTTAGTTCATTGATAAGACTGTCATATCTTTTAACTTTGGAAGATAATTGTGGAAAGTAGTTCTACGTGTTAACTTCTTGCCAACCAAGTCCAACATATCGCCGTACCAGGGCAAGAGTAAGAAGCCATCTGCTAAAATCTTGTTCTAATGAAAAGGCATGGAAATTTTTCAGGAATTTTAATCGTTCATTTGATAAGCTTATAATTTCATCAACTTTTTAAAATTATTTTTTAGGTTATGTTGCTTACATGTTGCATTTTAGGAAAGTATACATAAAATAAAATTTCAATAACCAGTATTATAAATAATTAGTTTGTATACAGTTTGATTTTGCACGGAATAACTAACACTACGAAGCCAGTTTGTGGAATTTTGTAGATATCGTAATTTTATATTAAATGGAATGCTGAAATGTACATTGTGCTTTAAAAATGATATATATTCATATATATATTATCTATACATCGCATATGTACTTTTGCAAAGGCGTAGCGATATATATATTTTTAATTCATATTGATTAAATTATCTAGACGAAATGTAAGTGAATGTTTTACCAAGACAGAATGTACGTAATGTTATGGGAAGTATAAAACGCTTGCGACTTGTCTTATTTAGGAAAAAAATTAACATGTATAATTTTTAAAAGACTTTAGTTAGAAATTGTGAACATACCGTGAATTTAACAGTAATAATATTAGTCTGTATGTTATGATCCCACTTAATTGACCTATTGATATTCATTTGTTTATACACGAAGTGTTTGGCTTTGTAGCCGGTTTGCAACAAAGCGTGTTAACATACGATACACATAACAAACAGTTTTTTGAAGAATGCAAGTTTTATGGTATGAAACTCATAATAAAATTATAGGTCTTAAATATTTTAATTACTTATACAATTTATGTTGATAGGTTCGTTACATTAACTTCTACGTATGGCCGAAGGCTTAGTGAAGGCCGCCAGAAAGCAGGACTGTGGGTAGTTCTCAACCAGATACCAGCGATGGTAGTGGTTCCGCCTGCAAGTCATGGATCCTTATTGACAATTGGCCGGCCATTCGTCATTTTGTAATATGTGATTCGGTGCGTTTTAATTTCGATAGTCAGCAGTTTTTCACTCCTGACAACACGCATACACGACGTTAACTAAAATGTTAAAATACAATAATAAATTATGATAGTTTTATTTATTTTATGCAAGGTGGCTAATCAGTATTTTATTTAAACGGGTAGGGATTAGGATGGCTCATAATAAGGAACTGCACCATCATTCGTTTGGAATGAAGAGAGTTACCCGTAGCGCAGTCGACCAGTATCGAACCCACGACGAAGCAGGCACCGTCAAGGGAAAACTGGGATGAAGTGCGCATACGAGCTGCGCAGTAGCCACTCTCCATGTTCCAACATTGCGCGGTTTTTCTACGAATAGCGCTATCAGAAACGATGTGGATAGGATTGTAGGTTAGAACACTGTATATATTTTAATGGTTTGAGATGTTTGTACACTTCCTCCAACCCTTTCACCTCTCTTGCTTTTAGAGCCCTCCATCTTGGATGTTCCCCCACCACCATTGTCTGCTGCCACCTTGGATTTCTGATATTCCTTCTGGTCTCCTTTCACCTGGCGTCCTGGTGGGACGAGTCTCGTGCTTTGTCATTCCACCTGCACGACACGGAGTAAGCCTGCCCACACACGCTAGCCTAGAGTCGCACCGTGCTAGCATCAAGTTGGCTGTAATTTCAGAACCGTTTAAGATATAGTCGCCAAATTAATAACATAGTCATCGCACCCGACGATGAACTGGGCCGCAGGGTCAAGCACACCCTAAGACCACTTATAGGCATAGTCGCCCACCATTGCCCACCCGCGAAAGCTATAGGCACCAAATTAATATCATAAACATCATCGCTGATGAATAACAGGGTGGTAGGGTCAAGTAAACTTACACCACACATTGATGCTGAAACGGTGTTGAAAACACCTTTCCACTGTAGGGTGGGTATGCTGATTGTCGAATTACTCTGTAAATATTGGAAATAGGGCCCACATTTGTGACATATTTCGCTCCAAATGATGTAAGGAATGCGTCCTGTGAGTGGCGGTAACTCCTCGTGAATCATCCTGCATAGGTGAAAGTCTGTGGAAAGATACGTGCTGGGTTATAAGTTTGGACGACCTGCGTCTTGTAATTGTAAGAAGCCCTCCGCGTCTCTCCTATTTAATAATACAATGTGAAGCATTTAACAGGCCTTCGCGTTATCTGTACGACTAAGGCGATGGTAAAACACGAGTTTCTGGCTTCGATGTATATGTAGTTATTATAGTTACGTTTGGGTCAGCGTAGCATATAAGCGGTAAGCCTACCACACGATCGGTCTGCCCGCGTACAAAAGGAATGAGTAACGTCAAAAAAAAAAAATTTGAATTTGAGATCGTGAGTTCGATCCCGTCCGACCTCATGAAAAAAAAAATGATTTCCCCAAGTTATTTTTAATCCCCGTTCCAGACGAAGAGCCGTACAGTTGCCTTGTACTAACAATCAGTTTTCCTCTCGCAGATTTACCGCTCAAGCCTACCTGAAACTATTTTAAGATTTAGAGGCACGTGAAAAGGGAGTGTGTTGAAGGACGACCCTTGAATGTACATAAAATGTTATGTCGCCTCTACGCGCACTACACTTCTGGCGTGCATTCTTTTCGTCCGCGACACAATAAATTTTTCGTTTTATTGTGTAATCATGTAGAAAGATTTGCTGCAATTTATCATGTTTTAAATATTTTGTAACGAAACTTCTATACCTAACAATGGTGCTGAAAACTTCCGCGTTGGCCAGTTTCACTTCGAAAATTAATACACTTAAGAAAACTATCAAGAAACAGACATTTTTAAAAATATGTGTATGTAATATTAGTTCACTGCTGTCCGTAAGCAAACGCCGTTCAGAAATACGGTGTAGTTTTGTAATAAATCGTTCTGTGCTGATGCTGTGGATAATGGTTAGCAGCTAGGGAAGGCGCTGGGTATGTGCGCGCCTCGTGTCGTCGATTATCCTGCGCACGTAAAAGGGAATAACGAGCATTAAATAACTGCCAGTGTAATTAGTGTGATGTGTGTGTGTGGTGTATGTGCGTGCGTGAGCGGACACGACGAGCTTGGAGGAAGCTTAACCCACTCTACACTGCTGCTGCTTAAGATACTGTAGAATTACGCTTTGAAAAAATAATTCGTACCTGCAGCTGTTTATGTTCTTTAAAGTAAACACTGAAATATGTACCGTGAACGAATAATGTTAGCGGGCCCCCTACGTACTATTTTCCACACAATGTTAAGTAAATATGGGCGTACTTAGTTATATTTCTTAACCCTTTCAGGCAGGGTGGTCTATGTATTGGACGTTGAACAGGAAGTGGATTTAATGATTTAAACGGAACACAGCAGAATATGACATGCAACAAGAGTTACGTGGTGGGACACAATTAGTTGTTTTAGACTATATTTTGTGGTCACACGTAAACAGCTGCTGGTAGCAATAACATCACACACACACATTTTTGATTGGTCCAGACATATTACAGGGTTATACTGTCATTAGCACCTTTCTAAACAACACAATTTGTTCGTTGCAACGCCTAAAGTTACATTTTTATATACTCAAAAGTGGTCACTTTCCGTGATCAGCCTATACACATGGCTGTTGAATGTTGTACGACGGATCAGGGGCACTAAGTGACAACAGTCGAGAAGTTATCAACTGTTGGCTACCCTGAATGAAAAGTACACGCTCCAGTTAAAGATTTTTATGTATATAATTGCACAATTACAATCTCTAAGTGTTAAAAATTCCCTCAGCGTAACAAGAAGGAACCCCCAAACATAATTTACTGAATGATATACATAAATCAAAATAACTATTTGTATAACAACGCTATCTGTTTACATCTGAAAGTAAGTTTTCGAATAATTGATGTACAATCGATTGACTTTTTATTGCTGCAAAGTTAAGTTTCCTTTCGAAATTATAAATTTGTCTTTTTTTTAATAATTGAAGAAATTTTTAAATAGTCATACAAGCACACAGGTGTACGACCGTATGCCCAGTCGTACGTCGTACAACTCATAAAAATAGTCCTATGCGTCCTATAGTCGTATGCGCACTCTAGTACGTATGGCTGTCAACGAGCGGACGGGAAGAAGGAACTACGCAGGTCTATTAGTCCATTTAGAGTGAATTGTCGGACTAGACCGAACTCGGACTGGTCAACAGGGATCGAATATGAAGCGAACCAAGACCAAAAATGTATTTATAGTAACATTTTCAATCAGGATTGACGTGTAAAGATTTTTGCGAAGTTGGTGCGAACCTGGATTGAAAATTTCGTAGATACATCTTTCGGCAACACCGCGAAGTATATAACAAATGATTCTCGAAAAATAAAGCGTCCAATAATGTTTTTCCTAAATTACATCTAAAAAAAAATCCACTTCCGTCTCTGACAAAATTTTTCTTTGTTCTTTCTTAGCCATTTCTTTTTCGCCTCGCTTTACTTCGAGAACGAGTCTAACCTCTTATAAATACACTAACGATTCAATATGGCGACTTCTGTTTTCATTTCACACCGATGGGTGTTTTAGAGTTAACTTTTAAATCGGGATTCTACACTCCAGTTCAGCTTGGCAACTGGACTGGATTATCTCACTGCACTCTTACTTCAGTCCACTCCATGTTCAATCCACATTGAAATAGTTCTCTAAGCGTGCTATATGATGAGTGCTGGGTTAGGAGAGAAGCAACCGCGTAGTGCTAGCGCGCGCGGCGTGACTTGGCGGGCGTCCTTCGTGGGCCTCTCTTGGCGCAGAACCCGTCGGGCAGGTCGCACCACGTGCTGGGGACCTACCTCACCCAGACGGCCTCTCACGTGATACGCTAGCTCCCGCCACCGCCGCCGCTCGGCCACTGCGTGCGTTTCCGGTCGCCGCAGCAGCTCCGCTCGTAATTTCACAGATTTTAACGTAGACGCGGACTGACATTATTAGACATAATTATTTACCACGGGAAAATGTAACTGTTTCATGTGTTTCAATCAGCTGTGCAAGTCAGAAAATTTTGTATCATTATTTGTTGTCGTGTGTTCGTGAAGCTACTTTCCCATTTATCTGATTAGACAGCAAACCGTCAAGCCTAGTCAAAAATCCATCCCCCAATTATAAAATTATCAGAACGCTACAGTGTTTTGAAAGTATATGTTTGCTCAAAAAAATGTTAGCGATTTTGTGGTGTTTCTAAGTACTGTATTATTATAATCATTGTGGAGGCGATTCATGATAGGAGTGTCCTTGTTTCTATGTTTAATTACCCGGCTGTTTACAGACGTGGAAAGCTTATTATACATCTGAGGAGTATCAGAAATATATATTTAACTAAAAAAATTATATTTCCATGTTTTGGATATTGCCATAACAGTGTGTCTGATATGTGTATATATTTTTTTTAATGATGTCTCTTATGACCTTTATTCCTCTAAGGAATCAAAACAAACATAAATTTGATTTTCAGTTTGAAATTGAAGTTAAATGGTTAAAGAATAATGCAAAAGAGAAAATATCCCGTAAAATTTAAAAGACGTAATTTTTATACATGTTTTGTTGTTACAAATTATTTATATGTAATATTTTGTTAAAAAATATGTACGAGCGTATCGGTAGTTAAGACTTATACCACACATGTTATATTAATATTTTATTTTACTATTTAATGTGGAGGAAGATAATTTTATTATTACTTAGTTTGGAATTTAAGCTTTTGTAACAAGTTTCACAGTACCTAATATGTTGTATCTAGTAAAAATCAGTTAAGATTTTTGAAGGACGTTGCCACCGAACGTCGCCTTTGAACTGCAGAAGGAAGGGAGAGTTTTTTTGACAGGCCTGGTAAGAGGGACGTGCGGAAGCCGCTCTCATATATTTTTGAAGAAATTGAAGGCCAAATACATATGTGTTAAGTCGTCAAAATGGACACATCAAGATGCGTGGGTAAAATGACCACTCGTGCAAAACTTGAGAAGAGGCCCAAAACCACGTAATTTAACAATAACAGGAAAATAAAATTCAAAATCACCTATTTCCTCTCCAGGTATAAGGTATTGCTAACCGACCTTGGTTAATACGCCGCATCAGTTGGACATAATGAACACACACCGCATATATATAAATTTTTTTTTTTGTGAAAAATTGACTCCTAAGTCCACGCCCTGTTAAGTATTAACGGTTTCTACCGATTGAAGGTAGACATTAAAAACTTACAAATTTTAAGTTTTCTTTGTGTGGCAAAAACAATTGAAATAACATTTAATTATAGATTTTAGTTCGACCCAGGCATTACTGGACATTGTCAGCCAAATAAGTAATTCAATAAGTCAAACAAAAATTAAAGTGAGAATATGTAAATGAAATATTTGTCTAGTTGAAAAAAGTAACTCAAATGTGCAACTTTTTTTTTCTTCAAAAGCCTTAGTAAACATACATCACATTAATTTTGATAAAAGTTTTTTAAATAACTTTCTTTGCCTTCATTTTATTTGTTACACAGTTGAGTGTTGCATACTGTTTTGAGTGTGAGAGTAAGATAAATGCCCTGTTACACATTGATAATAACATTTGAATGGCTCATGACTCTTGTTTAAAGACATATACACTACACCCAACAAAAAGTTTAATTATTATTTTATTCTTTCTTCTGTATTGTTATGTGCCTTGTGGGTATATGATCAGCAATACATTTGCACTGACATCAGTCTCGGTATATAACCCGCAGCACAGACTAATTTGGCGCCAGTAACATGTCGAACCAACGAAATGTTTTCTATTTTCACAATACTTTAAATGTCCTTGAAGAGAGGGCCCTATTTAAGTAGTTCATTGGCACTTGCTGAGATGGAGTTTGAGGGTTCGAATGAGAGTTCGAATGCATCCAGTGATACAAACCAGGGGGTACATGATACTGTTACAGTATCGGGTGCAGGACTAGGTGTTAAAGGGCAACATGATACTTCACAACAACAACACCCTGAAGTCATAACACCGTTTAGGAATTGAGTTTTCATCCCTATTGAACAGCAGACACAATCAGAGACTGCATTAGGCGTGATAAACATGTTTGAACAGCTCACGCAATAAATGCAACGGATTGACTCGGAACTCAGAGGCTACAGATTGACTCAAGGCTAGAGGTTCAAAGTGCAAACATAGAAGTCCAAAACTCATGCATACACCACCTTGACTCTAAAGTAGAAGTCCAAAATTCAAGTATACAGCAGCTAAAGCTAAATTTTTGCAGAAATTTAGAGAAAATCAGCTAAGAATTAAAAGCCAATTTTGATTCCGAATTAACCAATGTAAAGTCAGAACTGCAAGCTCAAGTAAGGCAAGTTAGCAATGGGGTGCAGAAGCTAAATGATAGGCTAGGTAGTGAACACACACACACACACACACACACACACACACACACACACACACACACTTATTTGCAAGCTAACCTAGAAACAGTCTAAGCACGCATTGATAGATTACATCTGGAGATAACCAAACGTACACAGACGCTGCAATATTCAGTTAAAAAGGTATCTGAAGCAGTTGAAAGGGAGAAGCTGGAGAGAGGAGAAGAAATAGAGAGCCTATCCCAACACCTTGAAACCAGATTAGTCCAGACATGCAAAACATTGGTAGCTATATTACATGAAACCAATGTAGCTCTAAACACCTCAGGGACCGAAATACTAGAAACTAACACAGAGAGCATGCAACCGTCCAATACGTTGCCAATCCCAGATTTATACACAGGGAGGAGTGAGCATTTAGGCCACGGCTCACAAACACAGTATACAGATGCACAACACAGTAATTGTATTTCTAATGCTACTGCCGCTGTATTGCATAATCCGGCCAGATATTGGGTCAGAGGTGCGCCAACTGGGAAAACAACAGAGAACCCCGCAACATCCATACGTCAGTTTAAGACTACAGACAGTTCAACTTGCCTGAACCTGTCACCTTAAAGTGCTTATGGGTAGCACATAAGGCCACAGCATATTTTTGGTGGGAGGTGAACAGGAATAAAGTAAACAATTTCGAAGAATTTAGAAATTTGTTTTTGGATGAATTATGGAGTATTCATACCCAAATAAACATAAAGTCTCTACTAAAAGCAGAATTCTATGACCCACAGAGATGCAAACCTATTGAAGAGCACCTGAACGAGGTCTTTGAGAGAACCAGACACAAGAGTACTGAAGTAACAGTCAGGATTTATTTCCATAATACTGAGCCAGTTGCCAATGAATTACCAAAGTTAATGGGTAACTGGTAGGCCTAATACTTCAGCAGAGTTCAGAGACCAACTGCTAAATTTTGAGGTTCCAGAGAAGTAAGTTCGGTGTACAATACAACGAGACTACACCAAGTCTAGCATTACCAAACAACTGCCACTGTACCAAGGTCAGCAGTTTCACCAGTCAAACCAACAGTGCAATAGGAACCCCAAAATAAATACACTTACATAATCAGGGTACCATTACCACAACAGCCAAGGTAAATGGAAGGGAGGAAAAGGGAAGAAAGGCAAGACGAAGGGCAAATTTCCCTATCCTGACCCAAGGTCGTACGAAGTCGAGGGTAACTGGAGAAGAGGTAACGGGAATCGTTTTCAGTCAGGCACCTCAACCCCGACAGACATGAGTGGATATCGGCCTCCCAGTCCTTATGGACGACCGCCGCCTAGCATTAATCCTCAGTGGATGGGAGTTATGGGTGCATACCAAGGAGCTAACACAAATCCACCACCTCAACCTTTTGGTTACACAGAACACAATTCCTACCAACATCAAGAAACGGGAAAAACCATCATTTAGGAGAAAACTTTAATCACAAAAGGTAGTAGTAAATATTGGTACAACTCACAGTTCCAAAATATGTTCCCTATGCCTGAACAAGGTCTACAACCACTAGGACAACCTTCACAACCACCTTACCAGCGAGGTGGAACACACAGAGTGAACAATGTGGGACCACCATCATTGCAGTTCCAGTATACAGGACATGAACAAACTGGACAGACTCAAGCGCAACAGTTTAATCCCAGTGTACCAGATTTTCAGATACATCAGCATGCTCGTTATGAACCACACAGTGCACTCTAGTACAGGCTTCACACCTCATGAGGTCATTGCTTGTCAATGCTCGGAACCCATTAACTTAAGTCAGTTACCTAAATTATCAGATTTTCTAGACAGTAGTGTCGACAAGAGTGAAGTGCAGAAAGGAATGATTGAATTTGTGCAAGCTCGTCTTTACCTGTCCGCAGAGAGAAGGAAGAGAAGTCAAAAGTTATCTAAGATTACAGAATTTCAAGTGGGTAATCAAGTTTTGTTAAAAACTAACTCAACTAGGAGTTTGTTTACCATATCGCCAGGAAGCTTTGCAAATTATATGAAAGACCCTATAAAGTTTTGGGGAATTGTTATACCCTAGTAAATCCGGAGACTAAAGAATGTGTAGGAAACTATAATATCACAAATTTAAAGCCCCATAGAAAGGCCTATATGGGAGCTTAAGGGACAAAATTAATGCTAAGTTGTGTGAGGTTTGAACATTTTAAATCGTATCTAATGCAAGCGTGGAAGGGCGCTATAATTGTTAATATTACCTGAAGGCTGGTATAAGTTATTAATTACGTCGATGTTTAAGGGTTGCACATGTGTTGGTTATTAAGTGTAGTTACTAAGTATTATTAGTCCGTGATTGTAATAATTTCTTTGTCTTTGTAATAAATATTATATATANTATATGCGTCAGGCTCCAGGGTGGTAGACCAGCCGAGTCACACATACACTTTCTATTACCAGCGCTCCTAGCCGCGAACTGTATAACTTCAAACACACTGGTGGCGGGTGCGAGAATCTAAGATCTCTGCCTACAGCAGCCGACTGGCGGCAGGCGCGGGAATTAAATATGGCTTAGCACACACTGGTGTGTGAAACAAAGATGTTCGCGTACAGCAGTCGACAGTGATGAGGGAACATCCAATATGGAGGATTCGAAAAGCAAGAGGGAGGAAAGGGCGAAAATAAAGGAAACCAGGATGAATATGAGAAAATCCCTCAGGGGATATAACGAGCGAGAGACAGGAAGGATTGCCAGAGCGGGAGAAAAAGAATCTGAATGCAAGAGCGTGAAGAGTCGAGTTGGAATGATAGAGCAGGAGGGAAAAGGGGAAATCCAATATGGTCGACATTGGCTAGGAATGACAGAGCAGAAAGTTTCCGCCTGGTGTCGTACATGGCCGCTGTGGCTCCGCAGCCAGCAGCTAGGTGTCTCAGAAAATACTATTTCTAAATACTTATGCCATAGTTTTCATTAGTCGTGATTTACGAAGGTCGGTACATTAAAATAAATATTTCTCCGTTATCTCTTTGAAATTGTAAACGCCATCCATACGTACATGTTCACCCCAGTCTGAAAACACCCTCCGCTTCTACAAGAAATGTTCTTGCTAATACTTTGTTTGTTATTGGTGTAACGTACATTTCTTCGTAATGTGTATTAGCAAAGCTGATGCCTGTGATACTTTTATTCCTTAGTATTTGCTACCTCATTTTATAAAGCATTGGTACTGAATTTGCTAACATTCTAGAGTATGCCAAGTTTTCCAGCAGAGATTGATAAAGTGGAGAGATTTATTACGCGTATTCTTAATGCGTACTTACAGTGCGGTTTTAGTGTCTTCTCCCAGAGATTTATATTTCTCAAAAAACATTTCGTTGCGTTTACTTTTTTTTTTTTCTGTAGTAAAGATATCTAAATTGTTTTCTAAAACTGATGTTATATAATTCTTATNTATATATATATATATATATATATATATATATATATATATAATATATATATATGCGAGGGTGAATGAAAACATAAAGGCAGTTTTGATATTAAGCGATTGCAGGCGCTAACACCCTTTACGTGCGTGTGAGATGGCAGGTAACAGGCTGCGTGCAGCGTTCCACCGTTCTTTCAAGAGACAAGTGGCAACGAACGAGGTCAGACGTATGGTCGCTCCCGCTCAGCGATTGCGCCATTGTAAAACGACGCGCCCCGGTGTTCTTTCTGTGGGCAGACAGAGGGAGTCCAGCTTGCCGATATCAGTTGCCATATGTTGACGCAGTAAGGAGCACGCACTATGAATCACCTAAGGTGCACGAGTGGGTAAAAAGTATTGAAACGGGAAGAACAAGTGTGACTGATTAAATCCGATCCGGTCGTCCATCTGCATTTGTTTAGCGTCGGTGGAAATAAAGGTGTTGTATGGAAATTGCCTTTACATTTTGATTCATCCTAGTTTCATTTTATTGTTATAATGTTTTTTTTAATTATGATGTTTTAGAAGTCAGCTTTTAACTGTTGTTCATACTCTTTGTTACTCGGGAACGTTTCCTATCTTTGTCTTATTATTCTTCCTGTGTATATCATTGCCTAATAAGTTTGTCGTTTATGTTAGATACGCATTCTTTCGAATTTGCATTGTTTCGTTCCTACTTGTTTCTTCATTTTAAAAAGGGAGCTCGTTTTTATTCTTGTATTTATCCCGTCTTCCTAAAACCTCGACTGTTGTCTTTGAAATGAAATTGATTTCCATCCAGCCTCTGTTCACCAAACATCTGCTGTATATCCACGGTCGTTTATCAGTTTGAGACGTTTTCATTTGGTACAGATATCAAATGCTGTCATCTTGCATTACTTTTTTGTGACACGACAACGACCCGAAGCAAACAGGTGGTCTTGATAAAAAATGGTTAATTTGAAACATTTCAAAACGATTGTCAATTCTGTCTTAGTCTCTCGACATCAATCCCATTGAAAGTCAATGGGAATTTCTGAAGTCTCCAGTACACAGCAGAAATGTTGCTTCCAAGAAGAAGCTGAAAAGAATAGTGATTGAAGAATGGTTCAGTATCGGCAGTGAAAGGTGTGGGACACTAGAAAACTCCATGAAGCGCAGTTGCCAAGCAGTTATCAAAGCAAAGACTACTCCACAAGATTAAATCAAGATGATAATTTCTGTTTTATGGCTTTCATTCATTCATTTTGTAACCTGTATGAATAACAATGTGGTAAAAAATAGAAAACTTCCTTAGTTTTCTTTTGTATTTTGTTACATTTTTATAGAAACAATTTATTTGATTACAATAGATAAAAAATACTTCAGCAATTTTTTTTTTTGTCAAACGAAAGAGACCGAACAATAAATTTAACCATCAGAAACACAAAAAGTTTATGAATAAGAAAGTGACAGCCTGTATATCGATGCACTTATTTGAATTTGGTCATCTTTTCGATTCATAAAAACTATATGTGGACAGAATACACTTGTTATACTTGCGTACATAAGAATCATTTGCAGTTATCACAAGATTAAATTTTCCCAACTTTGTTACTAAGTTATAGGTTGCTCACAGTAAAGTGAGCACTTTTGAGGCCGTAGTTACTTTTTTCCTATCAACCATTTTTTATCCCTCCACCACTTTTTTAAAATAAATGTTGTCTTGTAAGTAATAAACGCAGTTGTTATAAAGTAGCGTAATAAATAAACATAAATATTCTTAAAACATTTAATAAAATGTAACGATACATGCATTACATCGTCAAATAGACAGCTCGCCAATACTATTCGTACCCGCTGGTCGTCTACTATAAAACGATAATATACTTCTTCATAGAACTCACTTCAACAGAGTTGTCAAATCATTCATCATAGCAAGTATATCAATATAACTAGAATAATTCACACCATTTATTAAAAATACAACAGTATATATATTTCAGGGGACTCAATAGTTTACGTCTAAGGCTGCAATAAAATATGTTTATTGACTATTTGTTTAAATGAGAGGGGCTGTCAAAAGTGCTGACTTACCGTGAATAGTCTATAACGCTGTGTATTATTTTTTTTCAACCACAATGTAAATTAAAAAAATATACAGAGTGTAAGGGTTGTACATGCCGGCCTTTCAACATATTGTGCCATCGATCAGTACGAACAGAAATGTAATTGGGTATTTTGTCAGTACTCTCACCATGTAGCAGGAAAATGGTACTCTACGTAAGTCTTACGTTATCCGAGTGAGCTTTGTTTTACCTTTGCTACTGCTTCACACGACCTCGAAATAAAGTGCGGGTTGAAGGGAATGTGTTTCAGTGCTGCACACGACACACTGAGCTACCGATTTCAACATTGTACACATTACAAATTTTAAAAAGCACTTTTTTTTGTCTCGTACTTGTTTTCGTAGTTTCTCTGTCGTAATGTTCAGAAACGGCACGTAGACTGTGCCGTGTCCGTCTTGTATATCGTAGTGCTGTGTGTGGTCGGACCATAACAAGGCAGATGCACCGAGCTGGCTAAAGCGCAGGACGATGTAGGTCGCGGCGAGCATGAAGTCTACTTCTGCACGTTTTCACCCGTATTTCCGGCGTCCGGAGCTCGCGCAGCCGCAGATCCTGGTTCTCTGCCCCGCCTTTGCAGCACTGGCTGCACAGTCCGCAGTGCACTTGTGTGCAGGCCTGCTGTGATTAGTCGGACCATTGGTCACGTGGGACCGTTTGCGCTGGGCGCCTGAGATTCACCTAAAAATCCAGGGTCACGCTGAAGGCCCAAAATACCCGTACGCCCATATATAATGTGCTGAACGATGCGCACTATCACCTATTCGTACTCCTCGGCATGCAAGCGTCACTTGTTAGCATGCCACAGAATAAAGTGTGTCCTGAAACACGGATCTTGCGTACAGTACCGTCGCATGCGTTGCGAGGTGAACTCCCGAGTCCAAACATGTTCTGTTAGCGTCATCCAGCTGGTCAGTTAATAGTAATACCATTTCGGAAAAGTACAGCATATTGGAATCCGCCCCTGGCCGCTGATGAGCCTCCAGCCCTTCACCCCACCCTTATTTCACTCATTTTATTATTTTCAACTCTTTGAGCAATTAGATCTTGAGTGATCGTGGTTGAGCTAGAAATGATTACATACACACCAATAACATTAGTTTCAGAGAATAGTTTCGGGAAATCGCGAGAAAAAAAAAGCCAATAAAAATTAGCCTAACCAGAAATCTTAACAAAAAAAAAGTACTGTTCGTTTGCTCAGCAATGAATTATTTGTGCTTTTGATAATTAGTGGGTATGTGCAGGTGTGTGTGTGTGTGTGTGTGTGTGTGTGTGTGTGTGTGTGAAAGAAATATTATTTAGGGAGGGGGAGGAGATTATAAAGGGGCATGTGACGAAAAATTCGTTAGGTTTGTGTTGCATTGTGTAGGCTATAAAAGAAAAGATAGTTGTTCCGAATTTAAATTTAATCAACGAAGTAGAAGTGTTAACCAAATGCAGTATCCACCCACTTGTAATTATGTAATTCACTGAAAAGTTAATATTTACAAATAAATGATGCACGTACATTTTCACTTTCCTGTATGGTTCAAATGTTTGAACAGTTGGCGTCTCTTACAGATGGCACCTTCGATACTTGATGCACATGTGTACGCGGTGGAAGTATTGTGTAGCTGCTATAGGTCCTCATTTCCTGATTACGGCGGCGAAGAATGCTTTGTTTAGCCTCCGTATTGCTCGTCTCCAACACCAAATTCCACAGAAAACATGAATAAGTTCTACTTTACCCTAATTTCCATAAAAAAATGTGCATACTGTGTGAAAATTAATTCGGCAGTCGCTTGCAGATACTTAGTAGAGAGCATTGCCATAGCTCTTTGTGTGGCATATAAAACAATCCTTACAATAGCGTAAGTGCTGTGACACGCACGATACTGCTCGACAAACTCGAGTGAAACCCTGGGAAATATGTGAAACACATGCACTTTGCCCCCTTCCCATCGCTCTCTGCCCCCTCCACGTCGCTCTCTGCCCCCTCCACATCGCTCTCTGCCCCCTCCACATCGCTCTTTCTTACTAACACAGCCGCTTCAATTGCGGGCGAAACGTATTCAAGCAGGCGGTTTCCTTCTCTCCAGCGCCGAGCGTCCAGGAGAGGTCTTCCCTACACTGCCTCCCCTATGTTCCCTTCCTCAAAGCTGCGCGATTATTTTCTCATTTTAACTTCACTATAATAGTTAATACGAGCAGCGAAACCACACATGGCAATAGACATGCAAGCGGAATCGAGGAAATGGTGTGAAGTAAAAAATAATTTTCAGTTCTTGGTTTGTCGGTGTGAAACAGAACAGCCTGTTCAACTCTCCATCCTCCCATCCCGCCCTAAGTCCAGGAAACTCAAAACATGTCACACTGAAAGCGACTACAGGGCTCAGTCGCGAGTTATTTAGATAAGTTTGTGGAGTAGCGGCTGCCAGGTGTGACTAACGAGCGACTAGCATTCTGAGACAAATCGCGATTTAGCCGTCGAACAACTGACAAGAGGCTGGAAAACAGGGGTACGAGAGCAGGGCGGATGAGCGCTGGATTACCCGTCATTTGACCTGTTTTGGACTTGCCAGTAATATCGTGTTGAAAGCAAAAGACATGTAGGTACCCTCAACTCTGCAGACCGTTTCTGGAATACTCCGACAAACCAGCAGGAGGTGAAAAATTTGACTTAAACACGCTTACTTGTGTGCCACCGAGCAACATAGTGGCAGCTTCACTAGAGCACTGTATTTCTACCATAAACGTTTCCAGACGCCAAGCACAGGCGAATCTGTGATACCGCCGACCCTACGTTCTGCCATTGACATCTTGTCACTGCCTTCGTTTGCAACGGTGTCAGCAGATAGCGACGCGGAATGCTACGGACTTGTGACGTTTTGTCTTCAGGGACGAATCGCGGTTTTATTTGAGGGCAGATGTCCACCGTGCCAGAGTTTTAAAGACAACAAGTGAGCGCTGCAATCTCTGCCTAACTTTACAGCGACATACGTCCCCAACTAATAGCCTGGTAGTCTAGGGGAGTTATCTTATATGATGTCCGATCACAACTGGCAATGATACAAGGGTCGTTAATTGCATAACGCACTTTTAAAGATATCCTGCAACTCGTGTTGCATTTTCTGGCTTAGTGCCTAAGTGCCAGTTACCAGCTCGCCAGCCAGTTCTGGTACCCACCAGGAGTTTCAGTGTCTTGCCTCATCATTTCCGTGGCCTGTGCTGCCAACCATCTATGGAAGTGGAACATTCGTCGGTCCGGATTGGACACCAGCCTCCTATATGTCGAGGCATGCAGTAACCCAGCGAGATAATGAGGTGCCTCGTACGGGAGTTCGTGGGTTCAATTTAAAACTGTCCCACTTGGACATGGAGTATACATAGAGAGTAGGCTCAGCGCTCCCAGCTCGCGCTATCACTAATTTTTCAGCTATATCGTATACTAGCAAACCGGCCCGGCTTCCCCGGGTACAATTGAGTTTTACAGTGATACGTCAATAAATAAATTGGGAAAAGACAATTTATTTATGTGAAAACAGAATTATAAAATTATACTACGAGGGTTATTCGGAAAGTAAGGTCCGAATCGCCGTAGCTAATCGAATGTCGCGCAAACATTGTAACTCGCATGCGCACCGACTCCCGGCATGCCTTGCTCGTCAAACGACGCCATTTGCATTGGTATTGTTGCAGTGTGCTGTTTACAGTGTCAGTTCAAAATGTTTAAAACAATTTATCAGCCCGTCGACTGTGAAATACGGTCAGTCATTCTGTTTTTGACAGCAATGAACGTTTCAGCAGCGGAAGTTCATCGACAGATAAGTCAAGTGTATGGCCCCAATGCGATGAGTGACAGCAAAGTGCGTAAGTGGGTGAGAACTTTCAAGGACAGACGGGAAAATGTCCATGATGAACCGCGATCAGGCCGACCATCAGTGATTACAGATGATTTGTTCACAGCCGTGGACGAAAAGATTCGTGAAGACCGGCGATTCACAATTTCAACTTAAGCATTGGAATTTACGAATGTGTGTAAAACAACTTTGCAAAAAAAAATGTCTCTGAAAATTTGCAATTTCACAAATTGTGCGCACGTTGGGTTCTCAGACTGCTTACTGAGGAACACCAAATGAAAAGAATGGCTTGTGCTCTTGATTTTTTGGACCGATATCACAAGAAAGGTGATCAATTTTTAGAGAAGATGAAAGGTGAAAGAAGCAGCTGCAGACAGGTTATCCTCACAGGCGGGAGACGTCTATGACTTAGGCATACAAAAGCTTGTAGAACGAAAGTTTTTTGAAGAAAAAAAACTGATGGTTTGTGTTTTATAATAAATTGGACCTTACTTTCCGAATAACCCTCGCATGTTGGCCTAGGTTTTTAACTGATTACGGCAACCCAAAAGGAAGGAAATATATTTTACCCGATAGCCAAGAAGTAGGGCATTGTCTGTGGAGTGTATCTGTGCAACTATCGCGTAGTTACCACATTTCCGCTTTCGAGCGTCGATGTATGAAAATCAAAACGTGAGTTTTATCAAGTTGTTGCTTTAGAAATAAGTGTACCTAGGTACTACTTTTTGCGCTTGGCTGAGGGATCTTAATCGATCACCAAAGTTAAGCAACGTTCCCAGCGACACACATTTGGACGGGTGACCCCTTTAGTGGCATAACATCTTAGCGCTTCCGGGCTTTGGAGGGCACGTTAAATATTCGGTCCCGGTTGTTAGCAATTGGTAGCAGTCGTTAAGCCATTTCAGAGGTCCTTGGGCGACCTGATAAACTCTGACATCAGAGGAAAAAAAATATTCCGGTCACGTTCCCAGTCGTTGCAGAATTACGATTTGTTGTTATTCTACAGGAACCGTACAATTTTCCGGGATAAAAAGTATCCTATGTCCTATTCCAGGACCTAAAGTACCTACATACCAAATTTCATCAAAATCCGTTCAGACGTAATGGAGTTGAGTGGGAACAAACGTACGTACGTACACCTACACACACACACACACACATATATATATATATATATATATATATATATATATATATACACACAGAGAGATATATACACAGATTTATATATATATACACAGATATATATATATATATGTGTATATATACATATATATATATGTACATACGCGCGCACGCACACACACACGCGCGCGCTCGCACACACACATTAAAACTATTTCAGCCATATCTACTGAGTTTTTGGAGATATAGTGCACCCTCACTAACGTAATTCTTGCAAACAACTCTCATCAAATTAATCTTATGATCGTCAAGTTTGTATTGGTCTAGAATAAAATAACAGTCTGAGAAAAAATTCATCTGAACAATCCAAACAGTGTTTCATTGTGCAGCACAGTAGCCTGTCCACTGTAAAACTACCATGAAGGCATTTTCCACCACTTTCTGTGAAGGCAGTCCTCGTGATATTTTTCTGACAATTTCATGGCTGAATAACATATTTTGAAGCATAAAATAAACTACGTATATATTTTATGACAGTTAAGGCCTAAACACGATCGTCTGGTCCGGTGGCTGGTCAGATGACTGGTCAGATCCGATCGTTGAGAAACTGTCTTTGAAGGGATACAATGAACCAGGCAGTTGGTATTAACTGCAAACATTACAGCCAACACGTGAGTTTGCTTATTTTGCTTTGCGCACGGGAAAGTCGATTACAGGAAGATATCATGGATTTTTTTTATGGGTGGAAGTGATTTTTTAAGCAAATTATTTTGAAAATTTCTGGTGATTTATTTGTTATACAGATGGCTTCGAGCACGTTCTCGTAGATATTGGGTGCATCAAATGAATTTAAGGTGATGAACTGAGGGAGAATTAAGCAATTTATTTTTTCCATGCCTGACGTCCTGGCAAGATCAGTTCTTCGTGTATACACGTATGGAAGTTGAAAAGTTCAAAGAACTTGTTTAGATTGCTTAACCGCTGTTAAAAAAAAATAAGCTAGCGAAGACCTCTGCAGCCAACTCTACAACTCGCCTTGACACTGAAGTGATTATTTGTCTTTGCTGATGCTAATTTGGTCCCGATATAACATAGTCATTACCAATAAAACAGTTATACAATAATAATCTGACAGTTGGTATATCAACAAATATTTTATTTTATGTTATACATTTTTGACAGTAAATTCAGTAAACTGATTGCCACATTTATTTTGAAAATAGAATATTATTAATTGAAGAAGACGTAATTATGTTAACTAAAAATCCTAAACTTCACGACATGTATGTTATTAAATGAAAATAGTTTTAATGTTCAAGTTAAACATGCATTAATATTTTGGTCGTACGATTATAGGTTTCTGGTACATGGTGGAAGTGTGCAGTCCATAGCATGGAACTATCGTGTTGGCACGTCAACAGCTCGCTGCATTATAAAAGAAACATGCACTGCCATTTGGACTACTTTGTCCAAAGACTTTGTTAAAATTCCATTAAAACTCAAGGAGTGGGCATCTATTGCAAAAGATTTCTGGGAGCAGTGGAACTTTCCAAACTGCTTAGGAGCGATGGACGGGAAACGTGTAGCCATTAGAGCTCCTTGCAAAAGTGGAAGTCAGTATTAAAATTATAAAGGTTATAACAGCATCGTACTGATGGCAGCATGTGATGCTTTTTACAAGTTTACCTGGGTCGATGTCTGAGTGTGTCTGTGTGTATATGTGCATATATATGTGTATATATATATATACACACACACACACACTTTCGAATTTATAATATTAGTAGGATAGAATATGACAAATTATTAAATTTAATTGTGTTATGAACCGCTGCTGACGTTACCAGTTGTTCCTCTTTTCTCTCTTGTAAATGCTGACTTTTTTTGTCTATATAAAAACTGTCTCTGCCAACATTTACGACTGATTATGTGGCCAAAGGGGTAGCAAAGCCAAGAGTACAAATTGAAGTAGTTCGGTGTAAGAACACGCTGTAGTGTATATTTAACTGTCCAAGTTTCGTAGCGCAGAATACCAAACTTTGTCAGGTGAGCGTTACCACCTCCACTCTTACTCCCTCCCCTCTTAACTTCCTCCGTCCCCCTCTTCATCATTTCCGATCATACTTTTACTATTCGTGGTTAGAGAGTTCTGTTACACGTAATGACATATCAAACACTATAGTGTATACAATACAGAACATAGCCGCTGCGCAGTGAGACGGAACATGTTTTGTTAAACCCGGGAAAGTGGGAGAAGCGAGGGAATTGCAGGTTACCTGTTTGAGTAGCTAGTTTATCTTCTCTGCTTCATTAACAGCCACTATACAGTCTGAATCTACTGCAAGTCTTGCACTGCGGACAAGTTGAAGTGTGTGGAATATATTGCTTTTGCACCAGAAGTTAAATAATAAAAAAACTTTGTATTAAAAAGTACCCAAGACCTGAATGTATACGTGATACTTCGTGACGGTGGCATATGCATTTGTGTTGTAAAACTTCGTTTAGTGATTAGACGAATATTAATATTTTTATTTGGAGTTTCTTTCATAAACAATTACTTGTGGTGCAACCAAGGTCCAGGGCATTTACCCACGTAACTGGTAGGTCATTGAGGTGGGATTCGTAGGTGCATGTCACTCTTGAAGTGTGACATGAGAGTCTAGACGCAGTAACAGCGTAATATAGTGGTAGGGAGAAACAGGAATACCGCGAAAAAAAACGGCCAACGGAAACGTCCGTGACGTTTTACACTCTGTATCAGTCGGGAATCGGGCCCCGCGTCGCTGTGCCTTGATGGGAGAGATATAATATTTGTCCGTGGCATTGAGCCCCTCCTCCCTTCTTGCGGTAAATTTTTGTTTTTCATTATATTATATTTTCTTTAAAGAAAAGCTTTGCCACGTAAACAAAGTTACATATTGCTTTAAATTACCCTACTTCCGCAATATTTAAATATAACTAGCGACTAAATTTTCTAGCATCCTGCACCATATGACATTTTTCTTCTCTAAAGATGGGTGTCCTTGTAAGCTATTGTTTTTTTGTGGCAGCGCTCCTGCACTTGCGGAAGAAACGTAGTAGCCAAGAATGAGTTGTCGTCGAAGTGGTGAGATAGCGACAACTAAACGGCGCAAATATCTCAGCTCGTTGTTTTGGTTATACAACTCTCCTACGGCTGCGGTCACTATCTATAATTCGTTCATGGTTATTGGAACAATTTTGAACCCCAACCTTTGAATGAAGTCCCTTTCCGTTACTGCGTGTTCAAGGTAAACTCCCACAGGAGTACAGTAATTTTTGCAACGTATTAAAGAAAAAAAATCAGTTCTCTGCTTTAAACTTATAAATAAAGGTAGATTGGTTAATATGGCGACCACTTGAATAAATTTCATTCCGTTTTATACATATTAAAATAATGATAATAAGCGTAGTAACGTATTTACTTTCGTACAGTTTCAGCATCAGTTGGAGTCTCATCAATACTAGTCATGTTGCGGAAGGATACGCAATTGGCAGCAACAGCGACTTGTAGACAGTCTGCTTTACAGCGTTCTAGTGTCCACTACTTTTTACTCGTTAGCATCTGCCAGGCACTTATTTCCAGAAGGAGGACAAGGTAAAACTACTTTATGAGAACGTGTTTCTTGTATGGAGGTAACTATTAACAGCCGTTCATAGTTTTCTCCAAGTTGGCTTATTGCCGCCTTCGCATCGCAGTCGAATCCACTTCAGCCCATATCTTTTATTTTAATTTGAAGCAACGTCAACTATCGTCGATTCACTGTTAATGCTTGTGAAGGCCTTGCCTATTTTCGTCTTTTTACCCATTGTAGCATTTTGCCACGCTTATAAAGGATAATGGACATACATACGACGACCAAGAGTGAGTGAAGAGATTTGGGTGGCTTTTAACAGCGAGAGCTTGAAAGCCGATGAGGGTGAAGCGAGGTGAGTATGGAACAGTACCGTAAATAAGGGCGGGGAGGAACGGGAGATCCCCGAAAAAACCCGCCGACCAGCGGCATCGTCCGGCACGATTCCCACATGTGAAAATCTGGGAGTGACCCGGCCGGGGTATTGAACGACAATCAAGGGTCGGGACACTACGGAATTGTCAGAAATATGTGATATCATGCTAATTAATCATTCCAGCGTCTATTAAAAATGCACGTTTCAGTGGCCACAAAATTAAACACTCCACATTTAATATTACATTGTAATTTATATATAGTTTTGCTACGGCGTTGCTAGAATTAATAGATACTACGCCAGTTTGGCTTTACATTAAAATTTATATAATCACCGTCAGGGTTCTCTGAAACGTTAAATTCAATGTGTGCAGTTTAAAAAGAACTAGTGGTAGCTTTGGTAACTATAGACAAAGTTACCGTTATTATTCAGTACGCGTAAGTTGCCTGTTTTGGTCGTTAATCTAAATCTTATTCGAGAGCTCAGGAACGATTCCGGTCCAGTATCAAGCTATCGCCATGCCGTGAGCTAACTACGTGAGTTTCTTTCAGGTAGTAAAAAAAAAATGGCACCGTCCTTCTAGGCATATATACAGGCTTGTGACGTTTACTTCATTGTCTGATAACGTGAATTCTGCAGATCTCGAGTGATAATAGGTTGCGGTCAGTCAACCGTCCTGGGTTGGTAAAGGGTCGAGGGGGGGGGGTGAAGCAGGCACACTTACGGTAAATGTGCTAATAATAGATGTCCATGCAGCGTCATTGATTACCATGTACCTTGAGCTGCATTCGGAAGTCAGTCCGTAATTTATAATTACCTATATCAAAGATATTATATATGTAATGACCATTTATTGGAGAGGAATTTCTGTACTGTGTGTCGTAATATAGTTTCAACATTCAAGAAATATAAAATAGGACACTACTTAAATATGGCATAAAATGGAAATAATTAACTATTTTCCATCATAAAATCACACTGACGCAAATAATGAAGTTTGTAGAGATCTGCTGTCGACGAACGGTTCTGTAAAACAGTGAAATATTTCGCTCGTGATCGACGATGAAATATTAATTACGGAAGCTTGTGGCAGATAAGTTTCTTCTTCCTGCACGTCAGCGGGGTGTGGTGAACTGTTGCAAGGTAAGTTGTGATTTGCTCTTTGCTATTTCTAATCGCTTTCTAGTTTACACATCGGCCACTTAAACGTAGTAGTGCAGTTGACGTCACAGCACGTGTGTAATGGGTGCTTCGCCGCTCTCTCGTGAGTGGTCGCAAAAACTTCAGTTTCTCCCGGCTCCACTCTTGTTACTGGTTCCTGCTGCGTGCGCCGAGTGTGTGCGGGCTGAGCAAGCACCAGCATACCTTGCAACACTTCACCACACTCCACTACTGTACATTGTGAATACTTCTGCGGCATGTAAATGTTAACCTTGCTCTGGATCTAAACAGTGCTTTCGGGATCAACCTACTGACGCTATAGAATTGGTTAACGTAAGTTTTGCCAAGATTTTATTTTGGAACCAGTTTTTTTTATCGCAGTTTCTGTACACATACGCGTGCTCGCGGAAAAGGCAGGAAAAACTACCGCACTACTTCTGTGAAAGAGGGCGAAATAATAAAAGGGGGATTTTTGTTTGTCGCTGGATCTGGCGCGTTGGTGGGCGGAAGGGGAATGGGAAACATTTGCGTACCAATAAGAAATTTCAAAAACTTTGCAGCTAAATGCAGTTATTAAAACTGCATGATTTAATTTAAGAACGTGATTTTAACGAAACTGGTAGCGCCAGATGATTACACCCCTACACACAATATAATGGACAAGTCCGCTCGCCGCTCTCACTGGCCTGCATTTTACATTTGTGCCAGCGTGGTTTTGCTGATTGGAGTTCTAAAATAAGTCTTAATTAAAGCGTTATAAAACTCTTACAAAACAATTGCTTATGACAGTTTTGCAGCAGTTATACTTAAAAAGTAATTCTAAAACTAAGTTTTGATATCAACGTAGTAATTGCTTAATAATAAAATTAGCCAGAGTGAGCTTAAATAATGCCCCCAAGAAAGGACGCTTACCCGTGCAGCCTGAACCCGTACGCATGATACCATATGTTAACCAGCATTCACCAAGTGACAACCATGCCATTGTCGTGTTCCGTTATTTTATCTGCATAATGGATTTCGGGTAACCGGGCCTTACGTTGCAAGATATTACTTATTTGACCAGACGATAAAATCAGTTCACAATACAAGTCCATTATCTTTAAGGGAACCGAACAAATACGTAACTAATGTAAATGAAGGGAAATAACATTCCGTCTTTGTCATACACGCAGTGAACGATTACGAACAAGTACTATGACCTTAGGCATTTTGTGATTACCGCAATGGTATGGCTGGAAAACGAAATAAAAAATTTTTTAAGGCCTTGGATGTTTTCACGTTGGATAGTATTACACATTCCCCATAAGTTTTGCGTGCTACGCCTTCATCCTTATTGATTACCACGACCGTGCCGTGCCGGTGCTGCGTGACATGTTCACAAAATAAGCTGCTTTTGTAGTGGGAAAGGGTAGGTGCGATACTGCGATGACCAGAAAAAATTTAGTTGCTGGCCAAAAAATTCTTTTGTGAAAATAGATCTCGTAAAAGATTTTGTAGCAGCAACAAAAACACTTCTTACCATTTCACAAAAGGATTTTTGTGGTCACCAATAAATTCATTGTTTTATGCTTTGGTAAGCAATAAGGTCTTCGTTAGTCACAGCGAAAATGTTACGATGCTAGCAGTAATACTGGTTGGTGGGGCTCACAAAAATATTTTCGGGTTACGGGATTTGGTATACAGGAATTTGATTTGTTATGATGCACTCCGTTCATCCTTTAGCTTGAGATATCTTATGCCATGTCAAAAAGGTTTGTAACAAGTATATTGAAGACATTAGTAATACTACACATACAAATCGTACGTAATAAAGTGCAATCAATTTCAGCAGCACAGATTACATTGATACATTGTTAACTGGCCACTAAACATGGATAATCACTATTATAAATGTACTCATGGTAAGTATTGGTAGAATATTTAGTTATATGCCAGAATACGTAATGGGGCCTGTTACACAATTAAAAACCAAAATCAGAATTGCCGGACCATGATTCGAACCCGTGTCCTCTCAAATGTGATATGGGTGCGTTACCACTACGCCACGTGTCTCGGTTTAATGTACTTAGACGCGAGCGTGTATACATACCACAAATCTAACAAGTGGCACCCAAGCCAAGGCCTCAACCTTCACCGCACGCAAAGTTTATTTTTGTAATAATTTTCCATCTACTGTATTCTATAAAGGAATAATGTGATCGAGAGAACACGTAAAAATAAGGCATCGTGGCCAGACAGAAGGTGGTCACTTCCAATACGCCAACTCTCATGCGCAGAATGTAACGGATGTAGTTTTGCAGTCGCGGCAAAATGTTTACTCCAGACGACATGAATACTATTTCTGCAGACTAAATATTTGATGGCAGCCTATAAACATCTTTTCAATAAACGAACATGGTAGTGAGACTTGAATGGCTTTACTACTGTAAATCTACGTGTCATTTTGTAACCACATTTTGTTTTTTACCAGCAACAAAATTCCCTCGAGCATCAACCAAATAATTTTTGTAACCACTAACAAAAAATATTTTCTTTCATTGCACTAATGATTAACAGGCTTGGAAATTTCGGGAATTAATTTGACAAGTTTTACTTTAACAACATAATATATACATTCGATTAGCTTTTCCAATTGAAAGCCAATTTGTTACATACGTCCTGGACGAGTATGAGCCAATAACGAATCTGCGTCAAAAGGAGGACCGAATCCCACGCTACCTGCGCTTAACAGTGAACAACTTACTGAATCTTTGAATCTTCAGAACACATATACATTAATTCTAGGTTATTTATTTATCTTAACCCATGTTATATTAGGTTCACCTCAATCACTAGGAAAAAATTACCATATTTCGTCTAAGTCAGAAAAATAATTAATATTTTTTGTATAATTTCGAGTCTCGAACTCCGGTACCTACACCATACCTCACTTTAGGAAATTGTTTAATTCTATATATTAGTCACATTTAAGCACGTAAACAGATAGAAAATGACATGCAAAAATAATCGCGCGTATGCAAAATATGCACACTAATTACACACTGCCAATTACACATGCACGGGACACTCACCCTCATCCACCTTCTTACCTTCATCACCACCATCTGCTAGTATACACCTCAGGTGACTGGCATCTTGCATTCGTTGACGACTGCTTTACCACAACACAGATGCATCGCCATCTTCGTTTCTCCAGTCGTCCGCTAGAAACACGGCCATCGTTTTCTAGAGTCGTAGGGGTCTTCAACCATCTTCCTTTCCCTTGTAACCTGTCGGGGGACACTGGTGTCATTTGCATTACCGGTTGCGGCTGCTAGGAACGCTAGTGTCGACACGCATGGCCGAATTTCGGCGTGCAGCAGGCAGGACACTCACCCATGCATGCAGTACTCGGTGCAAGTAGCACAAAAAAATTCCAGATGCATGTGGTTGCGATCCAACCACCAATGAGGGTTGCATCTCGTCGGTTCCGATAGCACAGGGAGGCTATAGCAGTGTAGTTCGACAGTGAGGGCTAAATGTCGCAATAAACAGCGTCAGCCGTACACGAGCGCTGGGGAAACCGTGTGCAACTTATAAAACCGTCCCATACATGAAAAATTAATTAACATAAATAATAAAGGACTAACATATATGCTAATGTGCTACGAGCACGAAGTCGTATTGAATCGCTACTATAAAAAAAGACCTGATAGTTCCATAGTCCATAATAGTGATATCAGTGTTGCTATTGTGTTGAGAACTTAAGTTAAAAGGTGGAATGCCCGAAAACAGGAAATAAGCATATGTTCACAAAGACAAACCTCAGAAAAAAATATTCTTCAATATGCCAAGTACAGTACACTATTTGCCAGCTGTGATAATTTGAAGATGCATTACACGACTTGTGAATGCCATGTTCCTTTGCTTGCAACTAAACATCATGCATTAAAACCATTGGTGATGCAAGAGACGACGACACTGCTACATGCTAATGCAAGCAGATATAAAAAAATATTATAAAAGCAAATAGTTATAAACATGTACCAACCAACTCATATTGCGCGAGCAACGAACGCTGTACATTATTTAATGCAAAAAAATAATTATCGCGCGGATATAAAAAAGAGAAATAGTTAATCATCTACCAACCAATGCGTATTGCACAAATGGCGAGCACTGTACATCGTATCAGTAGTTTGTAGACAAGACCATGCGATAGAAAACTGACGCGGTAGCGATTTTCCCCGCGTAAACCCTTCGACCGAGCTATGCTATAGTACACACACACACACACACACACACACACACACACACACACACACACACACACATTCATTCTACTATCAACCATCACATAATTTGAGAGCATCGAGCATTGTACGTAACGTTAGGCTAAAATAAAATACTATGGCAGAGCCGAGAAGCACTGGGGTGACAAGGTCGACACTGCTACATGCCGATGCAAACAGATATAAGAATCAAATGTAAAGGAAAATGGTTATAAGCACTTACCAACCATCGCAATCACAAATTACATAAGCGTCGGGTTCTTTACGCTGTGTTAGACGATGCTATTCAAGACCAGACCATCCTGGTTGTCTGGAATTTTTTGAGCTACTCGCACAGAGTACTGCATGCATGGGTGAATGTCCTGCCTGCTGCACAATCGAATTCGGCCATGTGTATCGCCACAAGCACTCCTAGCAGCTGCCATCGGAACCGCAAATGGTGTTAGCGCCCCCGGACAGGTGACAGGGGAAACGAAGATGGTTGAAGACCCCTACGACTCTAGCAGACGATGGTCATTCACTCTAGCGTACGGCTGGAGAATGAAGATGGCGGGGCATCTGCGGTGTGCTCAATCAGCCGTCAACGAATCCAAGATGCCGGTCACTTGAGGTGTATGCTAGCAGATGGTGATTATGAAGGGAAGATGGTGGATTAGGGTGATTGTCATGTGCATGTGTAATTTGTGTGCATATTTTGCATATGCGCGATTATTTTTGCATGTCATTTTCTATATGTTCGCGTGCTTAAATGTGACTGATATATAGAATTAAACAATTTCCTAAGTTGAGGTATGGTGTAGGGACCTGAGTTCGAGACTCGAAACTATACAAAAATATTAATTCTCTTTCAGGCTTGAACAAAATCTGGTAATATTTTTTCCTAGTGATGGGAAAATGTTTCAGGTCTCTATGGTTGAGGTGAAACTAATATTAGCGAGGGTTAAAATAATTGATTAACACATAAGTAATTTATACACGTTACCTTCATTTTACAGACGTGACATAAAAACATTACATACTAATATTTGATACATGCTCAACTTATTCTTCATTCGAGCAAAAAAATTGTGTTTCTGTTTTTGTAGAAAAATGCCTGCTGTGAGCATTCAAGCTACATTAATTCACATATACCACACCACAGTTATCACACGGGTAGGTCTTGTAGGAGATGGCAAATGGACAGTTACTATCTTCATGGTGTTTGACACTGGAGCTGTTAGCGAATGTCTTGCCGCAATACTTGCACTCACTACCCGATGAACGACAAACATTGCCTTTGCACTCCTTGCTGTGTCTATTCATGCTAGCATTGCAAGTAACCACCTTGTAGTAGTTATCACAGCAGTTAGTCTTGTAGTCTTTGAAGAATGGACATTTACTGTCTTCATGTTGATTGACACAAGAGCTGCTAGTAAATGACTTGTCGCAATACTTGCACTCGTTTGCCGATGAACAACACACATTGCCTTTGCATTTATTGTTATATAGTTATATCAGTGGTACGACTCGTATGTTGGGCTGAACATGCAATGACTACTTTCATGTCGGCATGCATTACAGCTTTTACTAAAAGTATTTCCACAGTAGTAACATTGTTTCCGTAATGCATGTAGCGACTCTCCAGGGTTCCTTGCTGTTAACGATGGTGTCAGTGTTACAGACGGCAAGTCTTCAACCATTGATTCTGTCTTCATATTGTAACAGAGTACGCGATCGCACTAGATGAATGTAGTCGTAACGATCTACTTTTCACCACCGCGCTCGCCGACGAAATGACAACTGTTTTTACATGATGCTCGCTTGTATATTGTATGCACTACATGGTAGTTGGCATTGCCTCAATAGATGACTGCTGGCTATGTGCTGCAAACATCAGCATGGTTGCTGGACTGTAATATGTTGCCTTATCAGGTCGATCACTGTCTAGCATGCCAAGTTGACAATTCGACCACTCATCTTCTTTTAAGGCGTTTATCTTTCAGTGTTGGAGGTGCATTGTTTTTCTTTTGCTACTGCTGCTCTCTCCCGATGTGTCTTACATCAGCTCCTGGAACGTGGTGTGTCTGAAATGGTAGCACTACCTTGAAAACACTCTAGGCACAGGATGCAGCTAATTCGAGGGTCCACAACAATACCAGGGCCTGCATCGTGTTTCAAAACAGTAGGCATTGAAGGAAATTAAAGTGTTGTAGAAATTGTATTATGGGAAGTGCGAGTCATGTGGACGGACAGAAGTTGTTAACAACAAACATGTGTCGCTAACATATAAAGTAAAAAACGAAGATGTTACAACTAGTTAGGATGGAGAGAACGAAATGATGCTCCCAAGACTGCTGGTGATGATGTGAAAACTATGCTGAAATATAAATATTCTACTGATGATGATTGTCCGCATCTGCAAAACAAAAGCGTAAACGTGTTGCTGAAGATGAGGGTTACTTGAAGTTGGGGCAGAAAAAACTTGGATTTGAACCAGGTTCTCTTGTCTGAGGTATCTCGCAACATGCTCATCATAGAAGAACAGACATGCAGACATGTATCGTGAACAGTCTGCGAAGGAAGTGTGGTATAGCCACTTATTTTCTGTAGACAGAAATTACTTGGTTGGTAGACAGCTGATGTTGGTTCTATTGCAAATAACCGGATATCTTTCTGTTAGTGAAGAGAGAAATTATATTATTATGAACTCAGAGCTAGATGCTTTATTTAATGAAATATTATGTATGTGTGTGATTTTCTTATGAATAGGAATCAATGCATAACTCTCCTCCAGTCACTGCTGGCACGTACACACTATGTATGATATCACCAGATTGCATGTACCTAGTTTAATATTTCCCGAGCCTTGCAGTTTTTGCGTGATGTGTTTGGTACTTAAATACGTAGATATAATACAAGTTTTAGTAGCATTTCATGTAGTATTTTTTTTCCTATGAAATGATTGGGCTGACTATGGGATTGAACTTACACTAACTTTTTCTCAAAAGCAGAGTACACACATAGTTGAATTGTAAATGTTGCAATGCTTTCTTACCAGTCATTACAAAGTTCATACATTTACTGTTATTTCTATATAAAAGTACGTATTCGAAATAAGCATGTGCATGCATTATTTAAACCGAAACAAATTGTTACCTTGTATTGTATAACTGCAGTCTTCTCGTAAATGGAAGTGCATGTGTAACTGCTGGTTTGCAACCCTGGAGACTGATGAGTCTCTCTCGGCTAGTGTTATGTACCATCCCTTCGACTTGCCGAGACCTGCACAGTGCCCATGCCATCGGCCGACCACCTGTCCGAGGGAAAGAAGGTGGTGACTGAAAAAAAAATGGCGACCAATCGTCAGATCCTCAGCCCCCAGCCCCATTCCTCGAAGCCCGTTGGTCGACCAGCATTCTAGCTTGTACTAAACTTATTGGCGCGATAGCAATGCTGTTATCGCTATTATGGACTCCATCGGGTATTTTTTATATATATTGTGTCTCGTAATGACATCATGTTTGTGATGTACTTGCATATACGCAAGTCCTTAATTGTTTGTTACACGACTGATTTTTTTGATTTATAGGATGGTTTCATACCTTTTACATTAGATTCCCCCGACCCTCATGTTAGGCTTACAGTGTTTATTTGTATTCATGCGTACACATTTTAATGTAACCTGCGACTATGTATGTCTTGTTATTGGTGGAATTGTGTACCCCTTTATTTATTTTCAATGTATGGATGGTTGTTGAGGGTTATACATGCTAATTATTCCTCATGCTACCGGCTCTTGTGTTGAGCTGACTGTTTGTTTTTATTACTATATATGTATTTTACTGTTACCTATTATGATGTACACCATGCTCGCAGCTCATTTTTATATACCTCGATTTTTTCGCATATAGTTGGTTGTTGCATGTTACCCATGCTAACGTTTATTTATGCATATATTTTCACATTTATATATACAACCTGAATGTCTGTAGACGAATGAAGGCTAGCTTTTGCCGAGTGGATCCGAGTTGGTAGACACCTGTGGTAGCAGATGACGAGGGTGGTGGTGTGCGATTGCCGAGTACGTGCATGCCGACGCGTATGTGTGCTATTTCATGCCTTTCTTTTCTTTTCATGCGTAGATGCTTGTTACATGTTCCCGAACTTCAAAGGTTAGGAAATGCCGATCAACTATGTTTATAACAGGGATTAAGGCCTACTTGTCTTTATCTTCTTGATTGCAGTCGGAAGTGATGCATGTTATATGAATTTGATGTCTCTTGCTTTAGCAGATAGGAGATGGCAGGCATCCATGCTTATAGGAAGACTTAAGACATACTTGACATCACTGCCCTGTTCGATGTTTGGAGCAATGCCTGTTATATGAATTTGGTGACCATAGTTTTGGTGGGTAGAAAATGCCAGGCAGCTGTGCTTATAAGAGGTCTTAAAGTATACTTGACCCTATCACCTTGTACATCATCGGATGTGAATTGGCAAACAACTATGCTTATAAAAGGGCTTATGGCATAATTGACCCCACCACCCTCATTGTCTATGATACGAATTTGATGACTATAGCTTCAACTGTTTGAAAATGGCAGCCAACTATTCTTATAAGAGGGGTTAAGGCATAATGAGCCATAACACATTGATCAGTGCTGCGAGCATTACCTACAGCCCTAATTTGGTGACCATAACTTAAACGATTCTGAAATCATGGCCAACTATGCATTTAAAACATGACCTGTGGTAAGGCAACCACTGTGTTGTACTTGAGGCTCAGACTGATTACATAATTAATTTTAAAATAAAAAAACCGTTCCTATGCCTACTAAATTTAATATGGCGTCGAAAAAGTGCGAATAATCGGAGTTCATAATAATGTTACTTTAGCATTCGACTTAAATCGCAAATCCGAAAATATATAACACTTGGTATGTTTACTAATACTTTTGTATGCTTATAAAATCCAATACAGTGCTGGTCATAGTCATGTAATCATATTTTCTGACGACATTTTTATCTGTCTAAAAATACGAATCTGTACACACATCACTCGATACACTTGTTTGTAAAAGTTAAATGAAAATATGTAAAATAAAATACATAACCTGTATTTTATAAAATTATGCTTTTCATAAATTGGTTGTTGTTATCCCATAATCGAATACAAGTTCATAGACACGTCTCTTAATACATTTATGTCTGTAAATTTTAAAAGTTATGTAAAATTAATTAACATTTTAAATACATAACTTTAACGTCTTTGTAAATCATTAAGAATATCTGCAATTGTTAAAAATATTTTTTCTTATTTTTATGAGTACACACATCTAATCGTTTTGTTTCACGCAATATAAAAATGGTTAGTATATAACCTTTTTTAATTTTTTTTTATAACCCCCCTTCCTGCCATAAACACATAATCTTACACATACTTAATTTCAGCCCTTGCTCCAAGACATGCCCTGATAGCTCAGTTGACTAGGGCGTCAACCATACTGGCGGCCACAAGGGCCGGCCATTCGATCCTGCACCCCTCCACAAGACTTTTTGAGCTCCGCGAAAAATTTAATAACACTGCTCCTGGTTGTCTCTCGATTACAAACTACTGTAAACAAGATGGCGGACGATAGTGGCACACACCAGCACCTCATAGCAGGCGATGAAGGACCTACTGCAGAAGACTCCAAGATGGCGGACGACTGCTGCACACACCAGTGATGGTGGGCGAAGGTGTCAAGAGACGGAACAGGGGAAGAAAGGAAAGCGACAAGATGGAATGACAGAGTTGACATAATGACAGAATGACAAAGTGCAGTTGTAAGAGTCGAACCCCATGACCTCCGGAATGCCATGGAGATGAAGGCGTGCTGCCACATGGCCGAAGAGTATGCTCGGACAGCCGCTTCCAGATAGATTACGTCGTTACTTGTAACGTATTTTCCCGTCTTGCCTGTACTGGTTTGACTACTGGCAATAAAGAGGATAGTCAAAGCGTGCCCCGAACGCGTTAGTCTCGTGTCCATCGTATAAGATGCCGTGTCGGGTGACATTTTCTCGCCTCGGAAATGTTCGCTGAGGGGTATGTGCTGTTCACATTTTTGGGAGTCCTAAGAACCCAATCAGCTCTTGGGTTGTCATTATAACCAACCGAAGCTTATCAGTCTTAATTTGGAAATGTTTGGTGAATGTCGCGTGTTCAGCATAAACGTAGAATACTCGGATGAATCACAGACCCGTGGGTGGTGCTTTTTGAGCCAAGTGTCCATGAAAATTGATGGAGGAGATATATTGTTATCGGGATTGGACGTTGTTATCCCCAGGAATATGAGAAATAAAATAGTACCTTGTGTCCCGAACGCCGATCTAATGGCCTCACGCCTTGGCAGCACCACGTGGAGACATCCACTGATCAGTGCCCACGGGCGATACCTGCCAGATACCATACACAGCACGGCTGTACTGCTCACACAAAATTATGTTCCACAGCAATGTCCAGCAAGTCGACAACGAAATACGCCTGCGTCAAGGGAACCACCTCAAAACGTCGCTTCTGTCTGCTTGCCGTTTTCGGCAGACTTTTATCGTCAAGACGTCTTTTTCATTTGGCGAGGCGCCAGATATCCGACGTGACACGTGCTTTATGTGCTCGGAGTCGCTGAATAAGTGTTTGAGAGTCCACTATAAAAGTACAGACGTCCTTGACCTTTGGCTGGTTCTCAGTTAAAATAGCGCCTTTGAAACAAATTTAAAAGAAAATCCCTGCACCCTAAATGCCAACGTATTTACATTCTATTACAGTAATTTAGGCAGTGAATTGAGACAATTAATTACATCTCAAAACATGTAATTGGGATTATACATGTTAGGTTAATTCCCACATGCATGGGCATGCAGGTGAATACGCAAGCAACTTTGGAGAAGTCATGCAACAGACCTCCAGAGTTACATACAGTATATACAGTACATAAACAGTGCGTGTTTTCTGCCACTACTCTCACTCCAGCCGAGGAAATCTTACATTTAGCATGTTCGTGATGTAACACCAACAGCCGCCTGCTGCTTTCACATTGTAACATTGGACACTCCACTGCACAGTGGCGGACCATGCTGCCGCACGCTTGAACATTTTCACAATTGCTTCACTTATAACTACTTTTTTTAAATCTTGAGAACACAGTAATAATGTGTAGTGATGTGTGTATAATTATTGCGAAACAAAAATTTGATTAGTTTGCAATGGTCTGTAAAGCATTTTCGTATACCCCCCTCCCCTGTTTAATTGCGTGTGTCACGATAAAGCAAACCTTGCATTTATATAAAGACGGGATTATTAATTAATTACATCATCCCCATCAGGGTCGCGCACATAGGGGGTGGGGGAGGGGCGAACAAATAGCTCAATTTGCTCCCGAACCCAAGGGGATCCCATCCCACGACTTCGTTTTTCGCCCTGGTAATTTACTGCCATTGTTATATGACGATGCGAAACCCAGCATAAAATGTTTAAAATTAAGAACATCATTATAGAAAGCATTAGCGTAAGTAGTGTGTCTTGAATTAATTTTAAACAGGAAATCTACTGTATAGGATAGGCCCTGTACAGTGTTGTGCGGCACCTACCAGCCCTCTCGAAATCCATTGGTTAGCACTTTCCGGCCGGTCCGACTGCATCAGTAAACAGAGCAAAGCATACACAAGTGTCGTCACAATGCTTTGAAAGACACTGAACGAGGGCGATCGAAGTTACGAGCTAGCTATAGTAGTATGCACGATTTGAAAACTGGTACCTCCAAGTTCACCAGATGTGTTCTTATTGCTGCCTTTGATTTTGGACATTTGCAACAGTCGCCAAGCATCCATTTATGGTGCCAGATACCGTTATTTTGTTGTTGCGGAGATTTTTATTTCTTATGAGAGTCATCTTTAATTATAGAAATCGGAAAAATTTGAAATTTAATTAAACTTCTATTATCAATTTATTGGCAGTGAAGAGTGAGAACGTACAGGGGATGGACAAAATAATGTGAACACCATGCAATATAGTACATTTTGTTGCATGTTGGCAACACTGCTTCCGTGTAAATAATGCGACGCGTATGTATTGTACAGTTTACGTGCCAAGTCTTGTAGGTTATATTTCAGTGTATTATACGCTTTGTTCTGCGACGGTTAAAACAAACGATTGGTGAAATGTGTGATCTCTCAGACTTCGAAAGAGGGCTAATCGTTGGTGCTCGGTTATCGGGAGCGTCTGTGACGAAAACAGCTGAATTGTTTAACGTTTCACGAGCGACAGTATCCACGGTAATGAGAACATACACAAAACATAATAAAACATCATCAGCGAAGAGGAATAGTGGGCGAAACCCAAAGTTAACTGACAGAGACCGGCGAACATTAAAAATAATTATGGCCAGACAACATAAAACTACCGCGGCAAAAGTGACGTCAGAACTCAATACTCACTTGAGTAATACTGTTTCGACAAAAACAATACGGCGGGAGCTCCACAAAGCTAACATTCATGGAAGGGCTGCAATTGCGAAAACCTTTATAACGGAAGCCAACGCTAAGCTGCGAAAGAAGTGGTGCCACGATCATAAAACCTGGAGACTTGATGATTGAAAGAATGTGGAATGGTCCGATGAATCACAGTTTATATTGTTGCCTACAAACGGCCGGGTTTATGTATGGAGAACCCCAAAAGAGCCTACGATCCGGACTGCCTACTTCCTATATTCAAGCATGGGGGAGGTTCCGTTATGATTTGGGGGGCTATATCGTGGTATTCATCTGGTCCTCTCATTCACATCACTGGCCGGATTACTGTGAATGAATATCTCGACACCCTCAATGATGAGCTTCTTACTATGACTAGCATATTGCTGCCAAACACTGCCATATTCCAAGATGACATTGCGCCCATACACACAGCCAAAAATGTTTAGTCTTGGTTTGAGGAGCATCAGAATATCATCAAACATCTTCCCTGGCCAGACCTCAACATAATTGAACCGTTATGGGAGTTTTAGAGCAGAGAGTGAGGAGCAGATTTCCATCTCCACATCATTGAAGCAATTGGTGGATGTTTTGGTACAAGATTGGGACAACATTCCGTTGGAAACTATTCAGACACACCACGAATCTATTCCGTGAAGAATTGCAGATGTTCTAAAAGAAAATGGTGGCCCAACACCTTATTAATAAATAAATATTGTGTATATGTCAGGTATTCGTATTATTTTGTCCATCTCCTGCATATAGTTCTTCGCATTAGTTTAGCGAGAACAGGATCCTGTTTTCCTTATAAAACACCAATATATATTAGCGTGACAGGAAATTGTTAAACTGTTTCCATGCAAAATTTTTTTCA
Source organism: Clitarchus hookeri (assembly GCA_002778355.1). Classification (NCBI taxonomy): domain Eukaryota; kingdom Metazoa; phylum Arthropoda; class Insecta; order Phasmatodea; family Phasmatidae; genus Clitarchus; species Clitarchus hookeri. Next base: position 506,126 of record NQII01000485.1, on the reverse strand, counting down.
ACAGTTATAGAATAAAGAAGGTGAGTAATATTCGAAGCACGTAGTGTCACCTCAAATAAGGGTGCGCCACATAAAACTTTACCCCAGGCCCCGAAATCTCCTGGGCGGCCATGATACATACAGCATTGCGTTTGTCGCTATTTTGTGATGCCAACATCAAAGCATAAAATTGGATTTTCACAAACTCGGCAGGTAACCATAGCTACTCAAGTAAATAGTGTGTTTTTGAAATAAGCGGATAGACGCGATATTTCAGTTTGCAGTCCTCTGCGTCTCTTTCGCACATACACAAAACAAAATTATATTATTTAATCACTGTTTTGCTATTGGCTCAGATTTACCTCGTGTTTATCTAAAAAACATGGACGTGCATAATAAATCAACACGAACGATAGTTGTTTAAAGCCCAGTCTCGTGAAATCAATTCGCTAAATTGTATTTTCTTCAAGATTTCTGTCGAATACTAGCAATTTTAAGAGCGATAAGTCTCGGAAATGTTCTGTTTGGACTGTACTAAATATAAATACTTTCACTGGGTGGAGTATTGCCCACGGCGTAGATACTTTCCATAATTTTCTGTCAAAATCGTTTGCTTTCATGAGAATAATTTTAAAAAATCCTTGCTCCTCTCCCCGAACCCACTTTAAGTCAAAATTGTGGCCGCGACGCCACCACGTTGGGCAGCTGAAGGAGTTGATTTTACTCCTTTCCCGTGTGTGCAAATACTTATCCTGTCACATTAGTACACTGTATTAATAATAGTATTGTACACGTCATCAAGTTATTCTATGCAAAATGATAGCTCCATATTAAAAAAAAATTCAGTAAGTATGTTGATAATGATATCAAGGGACTGCACTGGCTTGCCTCGTATGGTTAAACACCTTTTTCTTTCGCAAAAAAATTTACGCATGTTCTAAGACTTCAAAATCATACATGCGCAACTGAAGCTTAGTTTCGTTATTGGCTGCGTGTCTTTATGAAAACATGTTATTCTTTATTTGAGTCGTGGGCCATTCAGAACTAAGTTACTCCGAAAATGAACATGTGCGCTTTGTAGTCAGTTACTCAAGAGGTATAATTAAAAATAATGCAATTACAGAAGTTTTACTGAGCCGGAGTGTTTCAAACTACAATTAGTAGTGAGATTTTCTGGGAAAACATGTGTCTTTAGATAGGTAATGGGGAATAGAAATCGAATGGAAGCCACTTCTTTCCGAATGCCGATGGGGTCATTGAGTAAAGAGTTCCATAGGCCGACCAGATACGTTAAATTAGGATAAAAATAATACAGACGACGCCTTACTGGTTGAAAGCTTACCTTGGTAGAGGCACTAACTAATACGTTTCTCGGTAGCGTCAAATCCCTTCTAATGCCTACAAACGTTTACGTAGATGAGCCGCGTGTGCAAATGCAATGTGTGTAGCGCGTCCATGGTTATCTTCTTATCAGCAAATTTGTGTGTGTTATCGGTTAATTTACACATGAACTTCCCTGATAGCTGTGCAGCATTGCCGCGTGTGCGGGATAACGCGAGATATCTTCGACAATATTGGAGTCGTTCGCGAAATTTGAATCACGTCACACAGCAGAAATAACATTCCGAACGTTTAATTAGTGCATGTGCGAGCGGGTGCAATAGCAAACTATGCAATGTTAGTAGTTATAAATAGACAATTGTACGACAGGAGCGCGGGACAAGGGGACAAGCCTGGGCTTCTTGGTTTTTCCTTTTTTTTCCCCTCAACATTTCCCTTTTTTCTCTCAAAACTGCAAAATTTGCCAGAATTTCCCTCAAAATTTCCCGAATTTCCCTCAAAAAAACATATCTTGCACAATCCGGCTGGTTTGCACAATTCAGATGAATCTAGCTGAAAATTATGCAATATCAGCCGCAATGTGCAATCAGTTACAAGTATTCTGTATTATTCCAAGCCAGCACCATCCATCTTGGCTGAAGAATGTTCATATTCCTTCTAGCATCCTTACACCTGATGTCCTGGAAGATCATGCTCTTACATTACTTCCTACCATATGTCGATACTTCATGCTCTTGCATTTCTACCGAATGTCCCTACTTCATGTTCCTACATCCCTTCCTGCCAGTTGGTCCTTCTTCAGGTTCTTGCATTCCTGGCAACGACATCAATCGCAGTCCCTACTTCAGGCTCTTGAATTCCTACCTGAAAGCCCTAATTCATGCTCTTGCATTCCAGAACAACAATATCGCTTAGTCACTGATTGGCTGCGCGTGTCTCTCGAAAGGTTCTCGTCAAGCGATGGGGGTTTTCTCAGAGTCTTCCAGAATTCGAATATTTTGTACCATGCTCATGCATTCCAAACGAGGTTTTCCCCGAGTCTTCCTGAATTCGAATACCTTGTTCCGTGCTCTTGTATTCCAAGCGAGGAGGTTTTCTCCGGATTCTTCCCGAATTCAAATACTTTGTTCCATGCTCTTGCATTCCAAGCGAGTAGATTTTCTCCCAGTTTTCCCGAATTCGAATACCTTGTTCCATGCTCTTGCATTCTAAGCGAGGTTGTTTTCTCTGAGTACTACAGAATTCCAATACTTTGTTACTACTGCCATCTGAGTTATACAGGATAATGACTAGTTGGTTACTGAATTACTATACTTTGGTGCAGACTAAGGGCACCTGTGGTTGTTGCATAAGGGGTAAACAAATACTCGTATTCTCAGTTAGTTCACACACAATTATTTTATTTGACTGAAAGATGACATGGGTAGTTACACACACAGGCCAGACTGATCCCCCCTACAAGTCGCAGGCCTGAAGCGCTGGTTGGCAGAATGCTANGTTGATCTGCTTGACTGGAGGTGTTTGTACTTATCTGCGACTGCGGCTTTTGGTGCTGTTCCGGCGGTAGTGGCGTCTGGTGAGTTTGGTGGCCCTTTAACAGGCCCTCGGTCTGACTCTTGTTGGCATGCTGTACTCAGCTGGCTTCCTCCTTCGGCTTCGACTGACTCCCTACCATGTCCTGGTGAGGAACCCTTGGTGGGCCCCCACCTGGCTTCAGCTGCACTACTCCCTCTCGACGTGGTGCTCCTCGTTGAAGCTCACCATACATCTCCGCCTTTGGTTGAAGTAGCTGGGTCAGCTCGGCTTCCCTTCTTAGAAGTCCGGAATTGATTTCCTGGGACCTGTGATGTCGCTTCGATCTCGGCTGGCGTTCCTCGTCGGAGACCGTGTCCCCTCTCCTACGTCGACGTCTGCCACGACCTGTCTCGTGCTTCCAACTTCTCCGCCTCGGAAACTGCCACTACTTTTTCGGGAATGAACTCATAAGTTCTCGGCAATTTTACTTGGTTTGTCCCGGAAATTTACACATAAAGTCTCTACTGTTCCTGGGTTCTCTCCCCAATTACAATTTACTCACTGACTGACTGACTGCTTCCCACTCATCTCGCACTTCGTGTCCCGACTTGGTTTGTCCTGGAACTCTTCACATACTGTCTCGGGCTAACTGACTGAACTTCACTGGCTCGGCCGGGGTCCGAAACCCCGCCCTCTGTTGACTGACTGACTCCTAAATCACTTGGTGCGGGGAGCTTACTGCTCCGCCTCCCGACGACGAACAACTGACTCCTGTCTCGGCTGTGCCCGTGAATTTAACTCTTGTCCCACTATATTTGACTGACCTTTGTCAGCACTTTCTGGCGAGAGAATCGGGGACTTCCCCTGTGTCGCTCGGGCGTTTTTTGTGCCCGTTTTTGCGTCTTGTCAGCGGCTTGTGAGCTCCATCTAAGGTGGTGGAAGGGTGAGGGTGGGATGACGGGGATTCCTACAGTACTAATTTCCGAGCTGCGGTCTGCACAAATTATAGCCAGGGCATTCTCTTTTTCCTTCGTCGTGTGGCTTATCTGGTTGAAGGTTTATCACCGAGCAGCTATATGCCTCGGGAAATCTCATGTTTCATTCTGGCTTCGGTTCTTCTCCGAGGGTGAATCCTCGGGTTGGAAGTTGCGTTGTCAGCTGCCTGCCCTGGCTAGCTGCCTGCCCTGGCTAAGTATGACAGCGTGTGTTAACAGCGCTATGCCTATCCTATAATGCATCATGCATCAACTTTGTTTCATGCTCGTGCACATTGTGCATACTTATGAGCATAGTGTGCTATAATTTCTGAATAATTTAAGATAGTCACCAAATTCATAACATAGACATCGCCCCCAACACCGAAAACGATCGCAGTGTCATTTATGCCCTATGTATACTTATAAGCATAGTTGATCTTAATTTCCGAACTGTTTGAGATACAGGCACCAAATTCTTAACATCACCACCACTACCGCCAACCTTGTCACAGGATAAGGCAAGTGTCTACTAACTAGATCATCCTCTTAGCGACAGCTAGCTTCCCTTAACCATCCAATAACATCCATATTGGATAAATAAATGTGAAAACATATATACAAAATTAAAATTCAGCATGTATAACTTACAACAAACTGCGATGTGCAAAATGCAAGATATATACATATGTGATACATGCACGATGTACATAATCGTGGTAACTGTAAAAATACTGATATTAAAATATAAACGATCGTCGTCAATCCTACACAAGGGTCGGCAGTTTGAGTCAACGCTAAATCGGTAACCCTTAACAACCAGACATAGAATGAAAAAAAATTAAGACGTCTATAATTGTAATGTTAACAAGTCATACATAGCCAAGGGTTACACTAAAAAACGCATGCATTAATATAAATAAACACTGAACATCCTATGCGAGGGCCGGTGAAATCGTATGTGTAAAGGATATGGAACTGTCCTATGCATAAAAAAAATCATATGAGCATCGAGAACTGTATCTGTACCCTATGTTAGCCGAGTGAGCAGGTTTCAGGACGGTAGACGAGTCGCGCGCACATGCACATCCCTTTACGAAGGAAGGGTATAACTCATTAGCTGAGAGAGAGTCATGCCAGACTCCAGAAATAAAATGAAAAGATAAATAGTTATAAGCACTCACCAAACATCACAATCACATATCACACATACCGGTCCATTTACTAGAGCAATTCAGTTATACAGTACAAGTTAACAATTTATTTCGTTTAAATATGGCTTCGAATAAACTGGTGTTTGTAGAGGATATCGCTTCCGCCCACCCTACCCACTTTTAGGTCTGTAAAAGTTGTTCGTACCACTACCACGCATCACTCAGAACTTCATTCGCTCGTCGAGAATATATTGTGAAAACGATAGGATACTGTTCTAGTGGTCAGAAAATTTTATCATCTATCATGACAAATAGAAAGATGAAATCGCTTGCAGCACTCGTCAAAGATACTAAGCTCGCATATCTGCCTGAAGAATTCCTTCTCATATATGTTCAACATGAAATAAAATTCGTTTACAAAAACCTACCTGTCTATCTGCAACAGGACAAAGTGATTCTCAGCTGTCTTTCAAGTCTAGAATTTTTTCAAGGTAGCATGCTAATGGAACCAGATATAAAAAAAGTAATTATAAAATCAAATCAGTTATAACATTTTAACAACCTATGTATATAGTGCATGTATTGTATGCTATACATAAAGTTAGTCGAAAAAAAAATTGCGAAGCCAAGAAGCACAGGTGTGATAAGAACAACACTGCTACACACACCGTTGCAAACAGTTAGAAAAACAAAATGTGAAGAAAAATACTTATAAGCACTTGCCAACCAGCGCAAATATATATTACATACAAGCATCGAGTGCTGTACACTTGTGTGTTAAATGATACTATACAATACCAGACAGTCCTGATCAGTACAACAGAATAGCAAACGGCTTCCTTACGAACCAACTGAAACGAAACCATCACATTAAGTGTACAACAAATACTCGCATCACTAGCAGCAGAACACATCCAACCAGACCGACTTTGCGCGATCATCCAACAACTTGACTATCTGGAAGATGACCTCACGAGATCGACCCATGCTCGTCGAAGGGAGGATGCATAACAATAGCCGAGAGAGAGATGCGCCAGGCTCCAGTCTAGTAGATTAGCCAGGTCATACACATGTACTTTCCCTTTACCAGAAGAATTCTGTTATACAGTACAATGTGTCAATTTATCATGTTTTTTTAAATATATAATTTATAAACATTAATATTTTACATGTACTTATTGGATTGCATATAGTTTATATTACCCGAACTGTAAGCACAGATGAAACAACACCCATTAAAACCATTATTCACGTAAGAGAGATGCGGTACAGTATTCTATCGTTTTCACAATGTCTTCTCGACAATCGAATGAAGTTCTGAATGATGCGTTGTGTTGTTACGAACAGTTTTTACAGACCTAAAAGTTAGTAGGGTGGGCAGAAGTGATGTCATCCACCAACACTAGTTTATTCTAAGCCATATTTAAACGAAATAAATTGTTAACTTGAACTGTTTAAATGAATAGCTCTTGTAAAGGGACCGGTATGTGTGAAATGGGATTGTGATGTTTGGTGAGTGCTCATAACTATTTATCTTTTATTTTATTTCTGTATTCTGGCACGACTCTCTCTCTCTCTCTCTTGGCTAATGAGATGTACCCTTCCTTCGTAAAGGGATGTGCGTGTGACTCATCTACTGTCCTGAAACCTGCTCACTCGGCTAAAGATATGCACCCCTCACATGGCGAGGCCTGCATCCGGTCTCGCGCTGCCGACGTTCAGTCGAATTCTTGGGTTGTCTTACAAGTTCTCTATCGAGGTTAGTTAAGCGCGCGAAGTCGTTCGGGTCGAACGCGTTCTGCTGCTACTAGTGTGTTGTCTGTACATCTGAAGTTTGGCGGTTTAGTTTCAGTCGGTCTGTAAGGAAGTATAGTTTGCTATTCTGTTGTAGAGGTCTGGAGAGCAGGGTCTTGTCTGTCATCGTATAACATCTGTCGCTCGTGTAATATGTGATTTTGATGGTTTGCAAGTACCTATAACTATTTTTCATTAAATTTTGTTAATTATATCAGTTTTCAACAGCGTATAGCAGTGTTAACCTCTTATAATTTCCCACACACTTCGCGATGTTAATTTTTTGCCTAACATAGGGTACAGTTCTCGATGCTCATATGATTTTTTTATGCATAGGACAGTTTAATATATTTTACACGTACGATTTCATGGGCCCCGGCATTGGGTATTCAGTGTTTATTTATATTAACAAGTGCATGTTTTAGTGTAACCCTTGGCTAAGTATGACCTTTTAACATTGCAATTATAGATGTCTTAATTTTTATTTTTATTTTTTTTTCATTCTATGTCTAGTTTCTAAGGGTTACTTATGTTAGCGATGACTTGAGCTGCTGACCCTTTTGTAGGACTGACGACGATAGTTTATATTATCTTAGAAGTATTTATACATTTACCATGACTATGTGCATCGTGCATGTATCACACTTGTGTATATCTTGCTTTTTGCATATCGCAGTTTGTTGTAAGTTATCCATGCTGAATTTTATTTATGTATATATATGTTTTCACATCTATTTATCCAGTATGGATTTTATTGGATGGTTAAGGGAGGCTATCTGTAACTAAGGGGAGGATCGAGTTGGCAGACACTTGCGCTATCATGTGACAAGGGTGGTGGCGTTGATGTTACGAATTTGGTGCTTGTAACTTGAACAGTTCAGAAATTACGAACAACTATGCTTATAAATATGCATAGTGCCTAAATTATACTGCGATAATTTTCCTTGTCAGAGGTGATGTCTATGTTACGAACTTGATGTCTATCTAAAATGGTTCGGAAAATACAGGCAACTGTGCTTATAAGTATGCATAGGGCATAATTGACTGCAGTCATTTTAGTTGACGGGTAATGTCTATGTTACGAATTTGGTGACTATCTTAAATGGTTCGGAAATTACAGTCAACTATGCTTATAAGTATGCATAATGTGCTAGAGCATGAAACTAGGTATTCGAATTCGGGAGGACTCGGAGAAAACCACCTAGCTTGGAATGCAAGAGCATGGAACAAGGTATTTGAATTTGGGAAGACTCGGAGAAAACTTCGATTGGAATGCAGGAGCATGGAACAAGGTATTCGAATTCGGGAAGACTCTGAGAAATCTTCCTCGCTTGGAGTGGAAGAGCATGAAACAAAGTACTCGAATTCGGGAAGACTCGGAGAAAACCTCGCTTGGAATGCAATGGCATGGAACAAGGTATTCGAATTCGGGAATACTGAGGAAAAACCCCTCGCTTGACGAGAACCTTTCGAGAGCCTCGCACAGCCAATCAGTGACTGATCGAAATCGTTGGTCTGGAGTGCAAGAGCGTAAAGTAGGGACGTGGATGGAAGGTCTCTGAGAAAAACAGGAATGCAAGAGCATGAAGTAGGGATGTCAGGTAGTAATGCGAGATTATAAATTAGGGACCACGATTGACATCGTTGGCTTGGAATGCATGAATGTGAAGTAGGACCAACTGGTGGGAAGGAATGTAAGAGTATGAAGTTGAGATGTTCAGTAGGAATGCAAGAGCATGAAGTATCGACATATGGTAGGAAGGGAGTTAAGAGCAGGAACCTCCAGGGCGTCAGGTGAAAGGATGTTAGAAGGAATATGAGGAAATTGAATTGGAATGATAGAGTATGATGGGGGCAATGAACACTAATATTCTTCAGCCAAGATGGATGGTGCTGGCTTGGAATAATACAGAATACTTGTAACTGATTGCACATTGCGGCTGATATTGCATAATTTTCAGCTAGATTCATCTGAATTGTGCAAACCAGCCGGATTGTGCAAGTTATGTTTTTTAAGGGAAATTCGGGAAATTTTGAGGGAAATTCTATTATATGTTGCCGTTTTTGAGGGAAAAGGGGAAATTCCGAGGGGAAAAAGAGGGAAAAACTAAGATGGTCGCGTCTCGTCCACTCGTCCCGTGCCCAGCGCCTTTGTTCTACAATTGTCTATTTCTAACTACTAATGTTAAATTACGTAAATTAACTGAAGTATACAGTTATTGTACGCACAATTAGTCTTCATTGTCTAGAAACGGATTTTGTCTCTGTCTACAAAATGGATTAAGTTTGTAGCTACGGGTGATGGGACGAACAGGGCCGGGACTCAATGAAGCGTTCTTCGTCACTGTCTTCCGAAAATTATCGTTCCTGGCGGCAGTAAGCACATAAACGCCACGTACCCTCAAAACGCTTACGTTTTCATTTTTACTTGAAAATAAACTTATTTAGTGTGATACTCAGCTTTAAATGTCTTGTTTTTCACTGCGTTACGCATGTATATCCAGTCAGTATTGGATTAAGTTTGAGGCAGTACGTTTTGGGTCCGTGTAAAAATCCCGCTACAGAACAAAGCACATTTTTTGCAGCACCTGCCGCTTCTTAAACCAAGTAAATAAAAAGAAAATTCGTTGAATGTATTTTAAATCCTCGAAACCCACTTACATGCAAAGAAAAGTTTGTCGTGCAGAAAACTGAGCGTTCGTAAATTTAAGGATATTTGTGAATGATTTTACGTGGACTTTCACTTAATTCCGGGGAATTTTTCCAGCAGTGTGTATACATTCGTATTGAAGTTTATATCCATGAAATAAAAGACCGTAATACCATGGATTTTCGCGACAAAGGTTTTATTTTATTCACTCTTTTTCTGCGACAGTGACAAATGCACTTTACTGGAAAACTCTTGTCATATGTGTGCTAAACAACATTAAATGCATATTAATTTTGCCAGAAATATACTTTAAGTGTGTATGTGACAGTATGTTGCCCTCCTGTTTATACATAGTTTTGAGTAAATAGCTGTGCAAATAACAAACAATATTACATATTCGCGAGTTAAGGAATTCATTTTGGTGCTCTTTTGACTAGCAGAATTTTTTTTATGTGGGCGTGTAACTTTTTCTGCAATGTGTCCAATATCTAATAAGCAATTTTCATATTGCTTTTTTACTTGTTCGCCTTATGCTGGGAGTCCATTCGGGAGGGGACTTGCGTACTACGCTAATCTCAGCTTACAAATAAAAACGCCACATCTACGGTTCACCAGGGATTTGAACGCTCGCGCTGTAGGTAGTGGTCCGTATAAGCCTACACCGCGGTTTTTTGGTCACCGAGATCTCAGTCCTGTGAGTAAACGGAAGCCAGTTTGTATAGCGATATAGCGTACTTACGAAATAACCGCGGGAACTGACAGCAGCCGCGCAGTTTTTCTTATCTCCAACCTTGTCATGTTTGCGAATGCGGGTGCTAGTAGTGTTGCCAAGTTTTTGAAGCCAATATATTTCGAAACTAGTCAGAATTTCCGTACGCCTGAAAAAAATATCGTAAGCAGCCGTTTTATTATTTTTATTTCCAAAAATGAACACACAATGACGGTGTAAAATATTAGCAGACATGCACAGATACAAAACTTCCATTAAAACAAACCACTTGTTTGATAGAATGACTCCACTCCACAAGAAATGCCGCTAGTGATGTCTCCCTTTCTGAATAAGCTTTAGGTACTGTTTCTTTTTAGAAAAATGAAAAATCTGATATATTTTTGTTTTTTAAATGTAAATGGGCGAATAATTTTATTATAGAATGTATACTGGCATTTAGGGAATTATATTGTTGCGAAGTAAACAGACTCGCGACATAAAAAAAAATAGCCTTCCTTACAATTTGTAAATTTTTAAAGTTTTTTTTAGAACTAGAAAGTTATATTTAGTTGATGGTTTCCAGTGTAATATGTGCAACAGCGGCCATTAATTATCGATCCGTTTATCTGTTCGATATGGGCCAGCGCGAATAAATGTCGGGGAGGTAGTAGCGTTATTCTCGCCACGGTAAAGCAGGTATACTGGTTGTCATTGNTTACTCTTAAGGACCTTGTATTTTTGCTCATTGGCGCATAATTAGTGACTAGAGAAATTCACTGAATAATTTTGTGACAGGATAGGCATCAGACACTTGACCACTGAGTTGCTTTTAGATTTTGACAACATTTTATTAGATTCTTTCCGGACGCCTGTGAACAAAATAAACCCGCAACCATAGAAACTCCATATCATGCGAGATTCCTATTGTAAAATTTTAACCTTTCAGTGTGGCAATGACAAAAGAACCAGTGACAGCAGTGTTGAGTACATGTAGCAGGGAGGCTAATCCGGTGTTGGCGTCCTTACGAGTGTTGATTTTCTAATGTTTGGGAATCCACCGTTATTAGGAGGACCCGTCCCAGTCGTACGGATATGTAGGATTGCATCCTATTCCGTGCTAAAAAATGTGTTGGGTTAAATATTATCAAATGTCAGGTGACATAGAGAAACGGAGACAAAGTATATAACAAAGGGTCTCTTGGTGTAACTGTAACTCGCATAGTATTCGAGGTTATATTATTTAATATATAGACTCTTAAAATTCAGAATTGCCCGCGTAAATAAGGCCAAAATAAGCAGTTTTGCGGTACTCAAAATCACAAGTGGTGTCCAGTTCGAATTTTTATCCAGCCAAATACTTAAAAATGTGATATAATTTAAAAATTAATGTTGTGGCCCATTATGACATCCGTAAAATTATCACAGTTACGAATGGATTCGAAAAGCCTACATTGCGCGTGTTCTATAAATTTAATTAAATGTTGCCGAAGATTTTTTGCAACGTGATCAACATATGACCCCTTGTCCACCGAAGCGGACAAGTTGCACAGTAAATACATTTGAGATCTAAATTTTCAAAGTAGTTTGAAATAATTTCTTACGATACATGAAAATGACTTAAAACATAAACTTCAAACGGTGGTAATGATTACTTTACATTTGCTACTAGAACACAGGTGAAAGAACTCATCTCGAGAATTCTGAGCCAGTGACAACCCCGTAACGAGAAAAATTCTAATCACTAGCAAGTCCTGCTAACAGTGACCTGGGCCCCTCACGGACAGTAGCCAATAAGCCTGCTTCATTCGTCTTTCACTGGCCCTCAGGTGAGCAGCTATTCGCGAGAATTGTATCAATAAAAGTATAGTTCCTATCAAAATAATGTTGTGTACCGCAAAAAAAATCACATATCTAGCAGTGTCAACATTAATATTATTTTACGTGTTCCCATGCATATATAAGCAAACTGTTGACAAGGATTATTCTGGCATGCACGTACAGACTATTGTTAATTCTTGCCATTTTGCTAAGCACTCTCTCCAAATTTTAGTGAAATCCTATGAATATTTCCCGAGAGCATTCGTTATTAACAGGGAATTTTAGATGAAACTGTTAAATAACTTGCCAGCTCGTATTGCGTACTGTATTTATTTGCTCATTGGATGCATTCCACAGAGAGTGTTTGACTGTGCGACAGCGCGTCTGACTTGGAAGATACGTCTTTTCGAATGTTGCCTCTCGAACCAACTTCGCAACAAAAGACTCGGTATAGTTCACTTCTTCGTATGATATGCTATTCTTGAGATTTTGCAAGGTTTTTCATACCTTAAATGTACTATTAAAGTAGCTGATATGTTTCAGCGGTGACCTTTTCAGCGTTATAGCTACCTTCAGAGATGCGCAGACACCGAATCCCCGGGTTTGCTGTGTCGCTTTTACATTGACATTTAGGTTATTTTAGCATGTAAATTGATGCTCCCTTACCCGGGTTAGCTGTTAGGACTAGGCTGAAGTGTAAATAATATTGACAAGGGTTGGAGGAAACAAATTACAATAGTTTACAATAATTGCTCCTGGCGAACTACCATCACACGAGCCCCGGCATGAAATCACTACATAGCATAAAAGGAAGTTCCTGGCGCGCGCGCGTCTGTCTGTCTTTATGACTGCGCTAATCTCGAGAAGCACTTAACGAATTTGGATGCGGTTTTTACTGTTATGATCTGCATTTGTAGAGGAAGGTTTGTGTGTATTAAAAATTGCCCTATCACTTATAGGAGCTGAGCATTAACGGTATTAGTGAATCAAGTCGGGAAAAAGGTTTGCCGCCAGCGCGCTCTCATGGAATATGTTGCCTAATCCTTTAGAGATATAAAAAAATCTTGTACGAAAGAATTATGTAAAATTAAACTATCTACAAAACAGTCAGTGGTAGCATATATATATATATATATATATATCTTTAATAGATAAGTAGCTATAAACGTATTTTCCATTTAAATTACGCAGTAAAAACAAACCTAAAATTTAAAGTTTTTTCTAACTATAAATAACTTAGTCTTTATCAAAATTAATCAATTCATAATTAAAACCGTTTAACGTAGATAAGAAATGTCCTTTACAGCATACAATTATCGTCAATACTTTAAAAGTTATGACAAGTTTTGTGAAAAAGTAATTTCTAAAATCGAGACACGCGCGCACGGACCTATACGCGGGTGGGGGCAGCGGGAGACTATTACAAAAAAAAAGTTTAAAAAGTTATCTCATTGAAAGTATTATTCTAACTGGCTGCTGTACTGGAGAAACTGTTTTAATACCTAGAATACGAATGATTCTCCCGGATTTGCCTTTTAATTTTAAAAGAGTCCAATTTCCAATAAGAGTTGATTTTGGTATGACCATAAATAAGGCACAGGATCAAACACTTAATGTGACGAGTGGATTTGAGTGGAGCATGTTTTTCACACGGACAACTATACGTAATCCCTTTCGCGTGTCACGTTAAACAGAAATATTTTTGTGCTGGCGGTCAGAAGCAAAACTGTTAATATTGTAGAAATACATTTTCTAAACCACCATCATATAATATTGTTATATTAGATATGTATGAATGTGGATAAAGCGAAGGAGGTAGGTATGTCACGATCGTGGTAAATTGAGAGGTCCATAATCTCTGCCTACCCCTCTGGGAGACAGGCGTGACGTGCATGCATGTATGTTATATATGATAGTAGTTTACTAATTTACTATCATATAATATTGTATTTGTCTTTTCCCAANGTGCATGCATGTATGTTATATATGATAGTAGTTTACTAATTTACTATCATATAATATTGTATTTGTCTTTTCCCAACTTATTTATTAGTGTATCGCTGTAAAAACTAAATTGCACCCGGGTCGCTAGTCCTACATGACGTAAACTTTCTCCACATAAATTGCGCGTGGTGACTAATGTGGAAGCGCCTGGTTGACTGCCCTCTTTTCTCTCTTTTGCTTTGCCTAAACCGTGCACACTGCATATTCTGAAGACTTCTGTCTGGCAAGAGCTGCCAGACGGTAGTGTAACCAAAACGTTTACTTTTTCACCTCAACATTAATTTAAAACAGAAGAAGTCCACTCGGAATATAATTGTAATAGAATAATATTTTTTAAAGCAATGTACGATGGAGAGCTTATGGTTACNGTGCATGCATGTATGTTATATATGATAGTAGTTTACTAATTTACTATCATATAATATTGTATTTGTCTTTTCCCAATTTATTTATTAGTGTATCGCTGTAAAAACTAAATTGCACCCGGGTCGCTAGTCCTACATGACGTAAACTTTCTCCACATAAATTGCGCGTGGTGACTAATGTGGAAGCGCGTGGTTGACTGCCCTCTTTTCTCTCTTTTGCTTTGCCTAAACCGTGCACACTGCATATTCTGAAGACTTCTGTCTGGCAAGAGCTGCCAGACGGTAGTGTAACCAAAACGTTTACTTTTTCACCTCAACATTAATTTAAAACAGAAGTCCACTCGGAATATAATTGTAATAGAATAATATTTTTTAAAGCAATGTACGATGGAGAGCTTATGGTTACNAAGAAGTCCACTCGGAATATAATTGTAATAGAATAATATTTTTTAAAGCAATGTACGATGGAGAGCTTATGGTTACTTAGCATAAAGTTTATGTAAACGTTTAACATTTTTAGAATTAAAAGAAATAATTACTGTCTTTGTGAAAATTTGTAGGCTGCTGTTGGGTGAAGGTAAAAATGACGCGACTGTTATCTTTAGTAGCGTACTTATGCATGATGCAAAGGACATTTTGTGCTAAAAAAGAAGTACCATAAAATCGCATTTCAAAGTAATGAACTGAAGCCACGTATTGTACCGTTATTTCCCAGGAANTAAAAAAGAAGTACCATAAAATCGCATTTCAAAGTAATGAACTGAAGCCACGTATTGTACCGTTATTTCCCAGGAAAAAAAAAAAGATACTACGTGCCAAAATTCTGAGAACTTCAGCATCATTATAATGAAAGAAGAGCATCCCTGTGCGANAAAAAAAAAGATACTACGTGCCAAAATTCTGAGAACTTCAGCATCATTATAATGAAAGAAGAGCATCCCTGTGCGATTACTGGAATCCATCCGATATTCGTATGGGTATTAATAACTATCTCGTTTTTATTAATGTACTTCAGGTATTCAGTGCATTCCCAGAAAATATCTAATTTTTTAGTTAAAGCAGACGTGGGCCTCATTTATTTTTCTACCGTTTAAAACAAAGTTCCCTTGAAATTATTTTTGAGGTTGAATTTTTCAGGAATTGTGATTTTCAACATTTTGTAAAATAAATCCCCATATTTCATTATATCTCTTTTTTCCCTTTATTGTTAACAAAATTAGAGGCATATGGTTATTGTTATAAATATAATGCTCACACGCTCTCACAGATACTTAGAACTTGGAACATTAACTCGTCTTAGCAGTGCCCAACTTATTAAAGGAGTCAGCATTTTGTAATCAGTTAATACAGAAAATTCTGCGTCTGTGTTCTGAGGTTTCCANCCCAACTTATTAAAGGAGTCAGCATTTTGTAATCAGTTAATACAGAAAATTCTGCGTCTGTGTTCTGAGGTTTCCATCTCCTTCAAACCGCCCTCCACGAGATTAGTTGGCATAGTAGGACGATTTGTAACAGCTGTTTAAGCATGCAGATAAATGGCGCGCTGTATAGCTGTACGTCTCGTCTGCACACACGGCGAAGCGAGTGCAGTTATTACTCACTGGACGTTCATCTGGCCATGTACTTGCCACTAACAGTTTTTGCCGTCACTATAGTTAATTATATCAGGCATCTGAACGAGCAAAGGACAAATTTAATTAGTTATGTTGTCATAACTGTAACATTTAACAAGACATTCGGGTCATCTGTATAAAAAGCCCAAAAGACAAAAATTGTTTTGACGTATTTCTCGTTTCTCTCCTACCAGTTATTATTTCGGCACAACGTTCCACTTACATCACGTATCGATATAGGGGGGTTGTGGGACAGAGGTGTGTAGTATCGAAGGCGCCAAGATGACAGTGTTTGGCGGGAGGGGAGTCAAGGACACTAATATGGCAGCATAATAACCACACACGCTTCGTCCCCGGCAAGAATACCAGAGTCGCGTATAACACACGAGAGGGGGCCGACCTGACTCTCCAGTCAGTCGGAAGAGATGAGGGTGGTGGCGAGGCGAAGGAACGATGGAATGCAAGGTCGGGGCAGCGCTCAGTGGCGTAACAACTAGGAGAGGGGCAGGATATACGCTCTTTATCCCTACATTTAGCAAAGGGCGCCATAATTAGAGTGAATGGGCACCCGAAACTGTTTTTGTTCACGGATATGTATTGGTATAGTCTATTCGCGTCTTTTTCACACTTTTTGAATCAAACGTTTGAAAAATCACCCCGTGTATGGCGTGTTTGATTCTTTTCTAAATATGCTGTGTATCACAAGCGTTTTATACTTCCCTGTGTTTTGTTGAATTACCTTTTCACTTATTTTGTGTCTGTAAATAATACTTAATTTATAATTAATATGAATAAAAGCAGTAAGAAAACCGATGTGTTGGTAATATATAGTAAGAAATAGTTCTTATGTAAAATATTATTACACTGAGTGCGCATGAATGCGGCACGTTGTCCCTTTGGTGTAATTTTCTAGACTTTGTTAAGCTTAGTTTGCATGAGGCGTAGGAATATAGCGCAAGTAGAACTTTTAGCAGGACTTCAGAAATGTTGGAAGTTGCCGTGAATTGACTATATATTGTATAAATTATGTAATGCATTTTTAAAATATATTTCTGAAACACAAATATTTGATTCTATGTTACAGACTTTTCTCTATCGTTTATGCAGTATGTAATTCAGGTTTTGATCGCATCAAAATTAAATTTATAAGAAGTAAAAATGTCGTGACACGGGTGCCTAAAGACGCGCCACTCTCTTAAATTGGAGACTTTTCGCCACTGCATTAGTGCTAGTTACCCGAGAAGGCTCTCCCGGCGACACCGGCAGGGTCCTCAACGTTTCCAACGGGTTCGACTCCGTCGGGAATCAAGCCTGGATCGCTTTGGTGGGAATCCCAACATACTAACCGCTCGGTCAACGCCTTCCCCCTCCCTACATGCAGTTGATATTATAGTATCTCTGTTACCCATATGTGTAATGCTAGAAATTAAGTTTACGTCCGTTAAATTATACGTAGAAGTTACACGTAGAGGCAACGAAGAGCAACTTCTCCCAGCTTATTTAAAGTTGTAATGCTTGACTTGACTTTAGTGACCCTCCGCATCTTTACGAAATAACATTGGAAATGGCTCACGAGCATAACAGAAGTAGCTAGCAGTGTCCCTCGAGACATATACAGGATGGTCGTTAACGTATGCGTCGTTAACGTATGCTGACACAGCGCAAGCGAATTCTGTAGGAGAAATAGAGGAAAACATATATACGACTTTCAGGGTCTACAATGATTTNGACTTGACTTTAGTGACCCTCCGCATCTTTACGAAATAACATTGGAAATGGCTCACGAGCATAACAGAAGTAGCTAGCAGTGTCCCTCGAGACATATACAGGATGGTCGTTAACGTATGCGTCGTTAACGTATGCTGACACAGCGCAAGCGAATTCTGTAGGAGAAATAGAGGAAAACATATATACGACTTTCAGGGTCTACAATGATTTCGGAAGGTGGTAGATGCCCCCGAAAGTGGGGAGTGAAAATGTGTTGTGCAACCACAAATTGTAAATTACTTGCAATTAGGTAATGAAAAGTAGCATACAGGTAAATGGTTACACGGTAGGTATACGCAGAAAATGGTGTTACGCAGAGTACACCCCTTCATACATTAGAGGTTGGCACCCTCCTGTAGCTTATAATTTTGTAACTCGCTCCACCCCTCATCCTTCCGGCTTGAACAATTTTAACGTGGCATGTTCTGAATGAGCATAAAAAAATAATTTAAAAAAACGCCACCTTGGTAGTACTCAACAATCCCGACCGTTGTCTCAGAAATTACATGTTTAGTTGGAAATCAGATCAGTGGTTGCCTGGGAGGTACGCAACCTGCAATACTGTAGAGCTTGATGTGTCAACTGACAACCTGGCTCATGGTCTAAGTCCTGATGCAATATGTTTTTTTTTTAATGCCAGACAGTGAACGACTGAGAAGTTAATGCGGGCAATGGCCCCACTGCATTGGTCCCTGTTAATCGTGCTAAGTGGCGACGAGGTTGTAAACCTCCTAGCATTACGTTGGTAGTTTACAGAGCAGACAGTTCATCACAATATGTGGGATGAAGTTGAGTAATGGGCATCTGACTGATATGCATCTCACGTATGGTGAAATATTGTGTAATGCATCATCTGTGCGTCGTTGATACACGGAAAAAGTTCCCAGCCCAACGTTTACCAGATGCACGTGCATTATCATCAGTTCATCGGTGTTTGCGCGAAACATGAACTCTACGTGCAAGTTACCACGATGTTGGCCGACCACGGTTAGACATCGAGCACAATGTGTTGGACTATGTTGATGCTAACCCAGGTGCCAGCACTCGAGGTATTGATAATGCACTGAACGCATCACGTTCTACAGTATGTCGCGTTTTGCGGCGCGACAGGTTGCACGCATATCGCTACTAGCCAGTGCAGGCACTCTTGCCCCCTATAGGCCTGCGCGTTTACAGTATTGTGAGTGGTTTCGAGGCCAGATTAACCGAGCCCCAAGTTTCTGCGGCACTGTGATATACATAGACGATACATCCTTCAACTTCCATACCTAGCATGTATGGACACACATCAACGCACATGCAATACGGAAATCCCGATTCCAACGTATTTTTTCTCTAAAAATTTGGTCGGGGGGGTTTCCAGTGGGCTGCTGATTGGGTCTCACATCCTTCCCGCATGGCTAAATGGAGCTTCCTTTCGGAGCTTCTTGGAAGACGATCTGCCATAATTACTTGAAGATATACCACTGAATTTACGAGACATGTGGTACTTGCACGATTGTGTACCACCAGATTTTAGTTGCACAGTAAGGTAGTGCATGGATGCGCGGTAACCGGTGCGATGGGTTGGCCGAGGTGGGCCATTGGGATGGCTACTCAGATCACTGGACCTAAACCCAGTCGACTTGTACTTGTGGGGTCACTTGAAGGTACAGACTTATGCAACTGAAGTGAACAATTTGGAGGTTCTCTGGCAACGTAGTCAAGATGCATGCCATACGGTGTAGGTTAATCCCGGTATGTTGCAGTGTGTGCACAAGTCATAAGAGTGTCGCACTCGTGTATGTGTGGAGAGGGTAGCTCAAACTTCGAGAATATGCTGTAACCATGTAAACACTTTGCATTCCTAATAAAGTACCAGTACTCGATACCGATTTTAGTTTTCGTTCGACCATCCCACTTATACCATAATTTACTAATGTGTCATTTCCCTATATTAGGACAAGAACCTGAGTCAGGTTGTCAGTTGATACGTAGTGCACGGCAGTGGTAAAGGCTACCTACCTCTTAGGCAACCACCAATCTACTTTCCAACTAAACATGAGATTTCTGATGTAACAGTCGGGATTAGCGGGTACTACCAAGATAACAGTTTTTATTGATTTTTTCATGCGGGTTTCTAACATGTCATGTCAAATTGATTTAATGCGGGGNGTACAAAGTTGTAAGCATCAGAAGGGTGTCGACTCCTATTTAATATGCGAAGAGGTGTACTCTCCGTAACACAGTTAATGACAAGTAATTTCCAATTCATCGTTGTATAACGCATTTACGCTCTCCACTTTCGGAGGCATCTACTGCTCTCCAAAATCACTAATAGACCAGAAGTCATTTGTGTTTTCCTATCTATTTTTATTAAGTAATTGGCTCACATTGGGTTAGAATACTGTTACATGTTGCTGGTCTGCATCGCTTCCCTTGCCCCGTCCCGCTCGAGCGAGCNCTGGTCTGCATCGCTTCCCTTGCCCCGTCCCGCTCGAGCGAGCGAAGCAGTGTCAAGGGCAGAGTAATGACCCGAGAAGTGCGTGGAGATTTACAAAGGAGTCCCGCTTGCGCGATAAGCCTATCGGGACTCGTGCCGCCTTCTATCATCGAGAGGATTGAATGTCTGGGGTTTTGATACTTTACGTATGTCAGAATAATTTTGGAAAATTTATAATAATTTTTTTTTACATAAGTTATTGCTTGGAATCGGAAATTGCTCGTCCCAGAATAGGTATGGGACCAATCAAGGCGTGTCATAAACAATCGTTCTAGGATACGAGTATGTCGTACCTGGCGACTGGCTCAACAACAAACATAAATTGTGACCCAGAGCACGAAGTTGAGATCTGTATTTGACCTTCACGCGAAAAAAACTTACCTACTCCTTCAAGTTAGTGCACAGTATTGAACAAAGCCTGTGCTATGGGTGGGGCTTTGTTCCGTGCCTTTTCTGCAATCCTCTCTCCTCCTCGACACCACACAGTACCCACTGCCTGCCCGTCCGCTATAATGGGCGCCCACGTATGGTAAGGGGGGTCCACAGAGCGGTAAATCGTTCGAAGCTGGCGGCCCTGCTGCTGGGCGAGTGAAGGCGGTGGTGTCGCGGTGCCCGCGTTGTTACCGGAGCAGCAGTAACCCAACACACCAGATCACACGAGGCTCGGGTGTAGGCCGGCGGGCGGCCGGTCAGTGGCAGTGCCGGCAGCCGTCCTCTCGGAGCTGTTTGTGGAATTGTCATGGCGCAGGAGCAAGGCAATTCCAACAGCGACGCTGGCGTGCGCATGAAACGCCCCGCCGCCTCTAACCTTGGAATGTTGTGCAAGGGCGCCTATTTTCACTGTCGTGGGTAAGGGTATAGCCAGGGGCCATTGACTCCCTTAAGACAGTCATAGGGGGCCAAGGTTCGAAACATTGAAACAAATCTTCCAAAGATACTATTACAAATTGCGTAGGGCGTATCCAAGGCTCGTGAGAGATGGAGGTATTGACAAAAATTAAATATCTAAGTTAAATTTCTTAATTTAATTACAATATTATAAAATACACCGCTAATACTTACAAAATGCAGCTAACTATTCTTACTATTAACACTTATTCCCATCAGAGAACGCAATTTTATGCTGATCTTAGTTATAATTAAAGTTCTTATCGCCTAATCTTCACTGATCAGTTACACATAATACGATCACAGTCATTCCAAATATCAGCCACTCACGCATTAAGTCTCACTTTACTACAGTCCATCCGCTCAGTCTCTGTTGTAATATTTTAATATAAAATTAAACATAGTTATAAGTGCGTGACAGCATAATTGGGATGAGGTTCATGATAACCTTGAGCTTCGTGTAGTGTGCCTTGCATATTGTCTGTTACAGAGATGCAAGTTATACCAATCAATATTCCTTTAAGAAAAAGCAAAAACCCGAATTTTTTGTACCGTAGTAAAATCATAGCCAGTAAACACAAGTCCCCAAACAGAGACCACCAACATGATTTCTGCGCGTGCGTTCTTGCCCAGAACGAGGTAGACGATGCCTTCATGTCTAAGCTGGTTTTTAGCGATGAAGCGACGTTCCATACAAATTGTAAGGTTAACCGGCACAACGTGAGGATATGGGGTCAGGAGCCTCCACAAGAAACCACCGAACACGAGCGCGCTTCCCCCAAAGTGAACGTGTTTTGCGCTGTATCCAAAGACACTGTTTTCGGCCCTTTCTTTTTCACAAGCCCACTGTTACTGGAATCCCTTATTTGGACATGCTTACAGAGTGGTTGTTTCCTCAGTTAGAAGAGGCGGCGGGGGACTTAATTTTCGAGCAGGATGGTGCGCCAACCCATTGGCACCTAGTTGTTCGCGGATACCTTAACGAGACGTTGCCGCAACGCTGGATTGGTCGAGGAGCAGCTGGTGCCCAGGCTCTTCATCACCGGCCCCTAAGAAGCTCAGATCTTACCCCGTGAGATTTTGTTCTATGGGGGTATATAAAGGATCACGTGTTTCGTCCACCATTGCCGGCTAACATTGACGACATCAGAACGAGAATTACGGACGCCATCCAAACCGTAACACCGGATATGCTGACAAGAGTGTGGAACGAGTTTGATTATCGCGTAGATGTCGTTCGGGCCGTTCGTGGTGGTCACATTGAACATTTATGAATGTATGGTAAACAAACTTCACAGTTCCACGGTCGATTTGATAGTTCAAACAAGGTTGTAGGTTGTTTGGTTTTCATATTATAGACCTTCAAAGTTGGGGTATTATTTTATACTCAAACTGTATATGAATTGATATTTATTGCAAAAATGTAAATATTGTTACATTCAGCCGCTGCTTCTTCGTGCCTTTACCCTCCCTCACTCGGGCGTGTATACTGCATTCCTCCCAGGATGACCACCAACTGTACCCGGTGAAGGGGAGGCGGAGCAACCTCACGGGCCACGATAACTGTACTGACATCACCCCCGTCTCTGGAAAAATGAATTATTTGGGAGACATTGCACGATCTTTCTACTCATCGCATCCCTCGACGCAATTCGAGACGCGAAGAAGCTTTTGGACGAGGCCATCACAGCAATGTAATCCGCAACGTGTCGCTGTGTCGACAGTCTGGAATAGTGATTAGTGACGTGTGTATGTAATCATTGGAACGACGGACGATGGAGCAGCGAGTGCAGAGGGCGTTTATAGGGACGAAGGGACTGGTAACTAGTGTGCGACCATCGGGAGAGCGGAGACAAGTCAACGATAAAAAAACTTTTTTTTAATGATTTTGCCGGATTCTTATGTTTTTTTGGTGTGCTGAGTCCGAAAATAATAATAAAAAAAGTCATAATACCCACCATTTTTTCACATTTGAATATACGAAATGTGAAAAATTCTTTTTTTAAAGATCTGTGCATTTTTATATACTTTATGTATATATTTTTATATACTCTTATATACATTTTTATATACTTGATATACATTATTAATATACTAAAACATAAAGTTAATCTAAATTAAATTATGTTGGCAGTGGTGGTACGACTGTTTGTTTTCTTTCAGTCAACACAACCTCACTTTTCAGCTTTTTGCCCGTGTGCTCTAAGTATGGCTAGCCGTGATTGTAAAAACATTCCTAACAGGTTTTGTTATATATATGTGGTGAGTTTGTAATTAAAAAACATCAAAGAAACATTACAGAGTTTGAAAACTTTTGAAAAGGTGCTGTTTATTTTCTCGTTTTACTTATTTTTCTAATCCTTTTGCCATACATAAACATCCATATTGCTGTTGATTTAAAGGCAGATGTTGATTAAATCATACACAAATTGTATTGTTGCTACGCAGATTTTTAAATAAAAAAAAGTGGCTAGTAATTTAAATATTATACTAGTGATATTTCGTTGAGACACCTACGTAATTTGTTGCCAACAACATTATGACGATTACGTTAAAATCCTGTAAACAGACATACGTGTAGGGAGTTTCGAGATAGTCAGCTCTGCGTTATTTTCACCGTTTGATGGCTGGCAAGTAGTCTATACACCAGGGGCCGCCGTCACACATCTCACTCGCTTGTTATGTTCTGCAATTTCGGTTCCTAGACATAAACGTGCGCAGTGTTAATGTAATTAGTGCCCGGAAAGGGGGTGGGGTGCAAACAACAAAATGAATATCTACTTCAACGAGATTAAAAATACAAAGTAAGAATATAATTACACACACATTACAAATACATAGTCTACACACTACATTATAATTATATTTTTATTTAGTGGATGCTTCATACACGCCGAATGTTAAGCGAAATTACCAAATTGGCAATATTCGTTTTTATTTGCATAATGACATGATGCAATGGGGGTGCAGCTGCGCGCTTCTGAGGCATGCCTATGTTCCTAGGTCGCTCTTCAGTGCCGCTGTACACGACACGGCTACTGCCGTGATCACTATAAGACTATCAGTTTACGCGTTTAAGGAAACTGTTAACTTTAGCCCGCAAGCTCAATGTATGGCCGTGCCTTTTTGACGTTATATTCCATGCTGTCACTTGGACAAACCAACTACACATCATAGATCGCGTACTGGGAACCTCTGGTGTATGGTTCTTTCGAAATAGTACTTATGGTTTGTGTGCGCGTGCGTATGTACGTATNATCATAGATCGCGTACTGGGAACCTCTGGTGTATGGTTCTTTCGAAATAGTACTTATGGTTTGTGTGCGCGTGCGTACGTACNTGCGTATGTACGTATGTATGTATGTATGTTTTTTCAACTCTTTAGAAAATATGCCAGCTTCCAGATCCCGGTGACGAATCCTTCTTGTAATTTAAATGTTTGAATTTTTTTTCTCGCTAGAAAGCGGCGATATTCTTTAAAGCGTTACACCCCATCCGAGTTCAGTTCATTGTGTTTAGAATATTTGCAATACCGCATAATCATAGTGCCATTTTAACGCCATCCGGATTTTCGAATCCTATAGCAAACTTGATGTATCACTAAGTAAACTCAATACAAAAAATGTTGTATGTATATATATATATATATAGCTTACGTGACTTTTATTGAAAAAATTCACACAAATAAAAGAAAACATCCACTAGCAATAACCTAGATGTGCAAATTCTCGCTCCATGGAATTTTTTTTTCGGTTAGGTGGCAATCCATATTTTCGACGCTCCTGATTATTGACGTCAGGATTATCGACGCTCCTCTGTAGTTTATTACTGCTATCGGCAAATCTCAATAGATGTGAAAGTTGCCATAACCTCCGTTTCACGAATAGTGCCTCTAACCAGACCAGTAAAATGCCCGGTGAGCAATGACACTCGGATGAATAAATGTACACAGGACCACTATAGTAANTTCTAACCAGACCAGTAAAATGCCCGGTGAGCAATGACACTCGGATGAATAAATGTACACAGGACCACTATAGTAAGGCAAGTGGTGATGTGAAATGATTAAAGTTTTGATTCACGATAAGCTTGAGCACCTTAGCAAAACTAAATCATCAATGAAAAAGTCTCCAAGCCAGCCATTACGTACCATGGTAGAGCAGCTACTACTAAATCACTCCTGCGTACAGAGGGAACACGTTTAAGATAGCGCACCGAGAAACAAAAGTTACGTGTGTTAACACAGTCTAGAAGGTTCTTGTATTCGAAAAATATACAAAATACGTTGTTTCCGGAAGTGGGACCTTTTCTACTGACTAATGTACGATATGTGGCCGTAACGCAGAAGTAAGTAATTTTGCGAAACGTCACATCGGCGTGTCGTTACATCATCGGGAATTGGAACTCCGAAATTATAAAATGGCGTGGAAAACACACTTTGAACAGAAGCTCAATTTGTCAGTATTTTGTAGCTGTGCCTACTTCAACCGTTAACCACAGAAAGGCAACACGTCCACATTGTTCAATTTTACAGGAGATACATAAAACTGTCGTTAACCTTTAATATGCAAATTAATTTAGGTTTTAAATATGCCTTATCTTTGTATTGGTATTCTTACTCAATGTACACTTTTAAAATGTTTTTGAGACGTTCGTGAAAAAAACAGTAATTGTTTTGTAATATTAGACATGTTCCGTTTATGTAGTAAACGCGGGTTAAAAATGAAACGGTGGTTGAAATGCATGATGAAATAAATGTATTTACATGCAAACTTAGTATTTTCCTGTAAAAAAATTGATTTCACATTTCCAAATGATATTGGACATTTCCAAATGGCATTTGACATTTCCAAATGATATTAGACATTTCTGAATGTTGGGTGTAATGTAACAATAATTAATAAATAGTGCATGTCTCGTTAGTATTTTTTGCCCGGCTAACACGGCAGAGACATGAGTAGAAGTAGGGCACGCAGATATGCGACCACCAATAAGAACTTACCAAACCTCAACCTCTGCTATACAACGAAAACGTTGTTCAACTATATCTAAGTCAACATACTAGAACAAAAAAATACAATAACTAGCTACTGAGTAACTACTGTAAATGTAACTGTGGCAACTCTGATTACCTCAAAGATTTAATAAAATATATGAAGCAATGTTTGAGAATAGTAGGATGAGCAGGCAGTTTATAATTTGCCAAATTATTTTGACCACCCCCTCAATACAATGTTGGAGTACCTTTTGCCCTTAATACTGCATGGATTCGTCTTGGCATGTACTCTATGATATGTTGGTAGGTGGTATGAGGAATTTGAGACCATATCCGATGAACTGCACTTTCAAATTCCTTAAGATTTGATGGTACTGGATCCAGCTGCCTGATGCCCCGTTCGATCTCATCCCACATATTCTCAATTGGATTGAGATCTGGTGATTGTGCAGGCCAACTAAGCAAGGTAAAGTCTCTGTCATGCTCTTCGAACCATCTGTGGACAATGCCAGCTTTATGACAGGGAGCATTGTCCTGCTGGAAGTATCCATCCCCGGCAGGGTACACCATTAACATACGGTGTAATGTGCGGCGAACAGTTCGTTCAGAGACCTTCACAGTTGCTCTTTGATTAAGATTCCCCACAATTTGACGTACTGTTGCTCTTCTGTTGGACTGGACAACTCTGGCAAGTCTCCTTTCAGATCGAGCATTCAGTAGCCTGTGACGATCACAAGCCTGACGTTGAGACCCGGTTTTCTGCTTGGTAGTCCACTCTCTGTAAACATTAATAACTGCTGCCCTCGAACACTTCACAATTGCAGCCGTTTTGCGGATACTTGTTCCGACTCTTCGAGCGCCTACAATCATTCCGCGTTCAAACTCAGTTAAATCACGCTTTTTGCCCATTTCTTCGCAAGCAACACATTGCAATTGATGCTTCACTTGTCTTGCCCTTTTTATAGCTATCTCGCCCTCTAGCGGCAACAACGTGAAGTTATGGCCGATCTGCGTATAAGTGTCAAGTGNTTCGTTCAGAGACCTTCACAGTTGCTCTTTGATTAAGATTCCCCACAATTTGACGTACTGTTGCTCTTCTGTTGGATTGGACAACTCTGGCAAGTCTCCTTTCAGATCGAGCATTCAGTAGCCTGTGACGATCACAAGCCTGACGTTGAGACCCGTTTTTCTGCTTGGTAGTCCACTCTCTGTAAACATTAATAACTGCTGCCCTCGAACACTTCACAATTGCAGCCGTTTTGCTGATACTTGTTCCGACTCTTCGAGCGCCTACAATCATTCCGCGTTCAAACTCAGTTAAATCACGTTTTTTGCCCATTTCTTCGCAAGCAACACATTGCAATTGATGCTTCACTTGTCCTGCCCTTTTTATAGCTATCTCGCCCTCTAGCGGCAACAACGTGAAGTTATGGCCGATCTGCGTATACGTGTCAAGTGGTCATAATAATTTGGTCACTCAGTGTATATTCGAATTGTGCATTAAAAAAATAAAATTATACTTCCAATTAATAACATACTTGGATAGGTTTAATCTACCAACCAATCAACAAATTATATAGAGATTAGTGCCGACACCAGCTAGCCAATATTGACGCATGAACATGGAAAATATGTTGATGAGCATTCCTCAATCATACAGGCTATTCGTGGTGAAATTTGTGTAAACTGAAAAAAAAGAATAATTTAATAGTAGCGCAAAAAAAATTTTTATTAAAGCGATCTGCACGCTGTTGAGATTGTTAAGACTTATTTGTACATGAAAATGCTGATCGTCGTTGACATAGCATCTAGTCGANAATTATATAGAGATTAGTGCCGACACCAGCTAGCCAATATTGACGCATGAACATGGAAAATATGTTGATGAGCATTTCTCAATCATACAGGCTATTCGTGGTGAAATTTGTGTAAACTGAAAAACAAGAATAATTTAATAGTAGCGCAAAAAAATTTTTATTAAAGCGAGCTGCACGCTGTTGAGATTGTTAAGACTTATTTGTACATGAAAATGCTGATCGTCGTTGACATAGCATCTAGTCGAACCAGCACACGTACAATCAAAATTGTAGACTCCTTACTCTTCTGTGTCTCAAATTCTTCCCAATAATAAGCTCACGGGCTTATATGTGCTTACCACAGTCTTAGCACACTCGCTTGATATGAACGCGGAAGGTGAACCGTACCTAACATTTAAAACACGGCTGCCGTCCAAACACAGGCCTCTTCTAGACTTAAAAACATTACCACGTCTTCGTTTTTAAATTGCTCGTTTCTTTGACGGTACCCTCAGCTTGACAGTGTCCTTTTCCGCCGCCAGGGTGCTAATGTCATGTACCAGGTTTAGTGCAAGAGACCAGCAATGACATAGACGCTATGGTTGTAATACGTCGAATCACAAACTACTTGAACTTTCAGACAACTGAATTAGTTGATATCGCTGGTCATTTCCGATGAAATTAAGAATCTACTATCGTGGTGTAATTATAACGTAGCTAATAAAATCTTTATAGCGCTGGTTTTTATGGTTTTCAATCATTGACGTATGTCCCCCCCCCCCC
>NQII01000485.1:422112-477481 GCA_002778355.1 Clitarchus hookeri | reverse complement strand
TTCCCGTATGTTTTCTAGCCAACAAACGTCACACTAGTCGTTGGTGTTCCACTCCATCCCACTACCACACTTCCGCCACCGCCACTATGCCCAATTTCGAAATACGAAGGGCTTGAGGAGAGTGCATAGTGTTAAAACCACAAGAGTAGTTACAATTACGACGGTGTTCTCGCTCCCGGATATATTATTGTACAAAATAATTTTGATTTGTAATTACGCTGTCTTAATATCCAAAAATATACTTGCGGAAACACTGTAGTGCATTAGTGTCATCCCACGATATAAGTGATTTCAACAGTTTCACTGGTTTATGGACTGGTTGCCTGTTGGACGTGAGTTTACGCAGTGCCAACTACATCCTTACCATGATCGTTGGTTTATATAATTACGTGTGCCGTGGGTTTGCGAACTGTGTCAGCACCAGCTCGCCATACAAAAATAATTAAGTCGCCACTGCAAAAATAGCTCTTCCTCGGTGCGATGACTGCCATCACCATTGACGAAACAACGTCTCGAACTTATGTGGCAACCTTTTTAAGACATTTGTGCCTCTCTTATAAATTTAATGTATGTGTGATCAAAACCCTAAATTACGTGCTGCATAAAAGGTTAAGAAGAGAAATGTATAGAAAAGTCTATCCCATATATAAGTATCAGAAATACAACAATTCATTAGATGTAGTTTACAGTACATGACCGATGGGAGCAACCCTGGAAGTGGGAGATCTGGAGTTAATGGTGGAACAGGTCAGTTTCAGGAAAACCTGGGGTGGTATGCAGTTGATAACTCTTTGCCAGAGGTATGGGATGTCGTGCGCAAATATCGATTCCGTGTTCAAAACTTGATGCTGTCAAGAGAAGCAAATTCCTTCCAGGAACGTTCCCATTAGTCACGAACAGTACAAAATATCAATGCATAGAGGTGAAAAAAATAGCATTTTGGTGCCCATTTAATTTAATTAATTTCATTGTGATGCCCTTAATAAATTTAGGGAGAGACCATGTGTGCCCTGCCCCCTCCCTCCTAGTTGTTACGCCACTGGCCACTGCATAGAGTTTTCCGGGCCAATGTCCATTTGAAACAGGTTGGCGACCGGCGAGTATATTTTAAACGGGTTCTCAGATTCATGTAGCGATGTCTGTTGAGGAAGCTTGCTTGTTAGGAACCTTCCCACGGATTGTATGGATCTGCATCCGCAGGGTGCCGCCCATGCTGACGCACGGTTTATTCTAAAGTTTCTGAAACCATCGATAGTATCACCATATGTTTTGATGTAAACACTATTATGTATACAGAATTGTCGTAAAATGCGTGCTCGCGGAAGATTGATGGTAGGATTCAACCCTACGAAATTGTTTTCGACGGTCTGACGGCTCTTTACGGTGTATGAAAGTTTTAAGCACCGGCGTATGTTACTTTTTATAGCTCTTCATCTTTCGTCCGGCCGTAGCTTTATTACTTAGGATGTCTGGGCTCAAGTCTCAATCCATTGGTTTGTGCCCACAATTTTATTAATTTCTTTCTGATATTCAAATTATTTGTAAGGTGTGTTATTTTTTACTCGGTTTAATTTTTAAAATTAAAGTGATGGGATCACGTTAGATGCCTATAATGAGAAGTCTATTTCACATAGATGTTGCCATAATGTTCATAAATTGCGTTACTAGTATGCTCAGGTATATGTCGCGCATGTAATTAAGGGTAACCTAAAGTTGTTTTCCAAGTGTGAAGTGAAACGAACGTTGACATATCGTAAAGGTGACAGCGGAAGCCAATCATTTCCGACTAACTTTTTTTTCTTAAGTTTTCTGTATCCAATTTTATTACTGTCAGTATCGTCGAGACTTTGTGTTGCCGCATCACTTGGAAACTTCGTATAAATACAGTGGAAGGTGAAGTTTTAATTGTGTTTGTGTGTGAGCACATACGTGTATAATAAATTAATTAAATATATATGGGCGCATATGAGCTACAAATTAGATATAGGTAGAGATTCAGTATTCTGAATGTGATGTAACAGAGCTCATATTTAAAATTGCTATTTGTATACACACACATGTACATAAATGTTCGTAAACAGTTTATTTTGAAAGGATGAAATTATCTGGATATATTCGTTAGACCTCCATCACGACTTAGTAACACACCAGTGCGAAAAGAGCCACGAATTTATTTATGATTATGACATCGAGTAAATGCAAAGTTAACATATGTAGCCCATGTTCACTTTAATGAAAGTTGGTCGTTACTCTTTTATACAGTATCATAATGACTGTCAATTTGCCAACAGTGACTCAGGCCCCGTGTACCTGTGTGTCTGGTCATGTTCATATTCTTCTAGGGCACTAACAAAGGGGCTCTTGGATTCTTGGGCCGGGTATTGAACTTCTCTGTTATGTCTTAAACTTTAACTCTTCTAGGCATATTGCTACGCGCCTACTGCCACACGGGGCGCGGGCACTATGCGCGGACTTGGCTCTGTAGGGGGTGACCCACTCCTCTCCTCCCACCATGCAGACCCGCTCGCTGTCCAGTCGCTGGGCGGCCCGGATTGATTGATAGCTGACCTGGCTGGCATCACTGGGAACTATGACGCTCGGCGCAACGCTGCATTTTGAGAAATTTCGGGACGAAGACCTATGACCTTGAAAATATCGCAGCGGCCCGAGGGTCGGCAGTCTTTAGTAGAAGCCATCTGGCTGAGTCGGTAACAGGGAAAAGTCTGGTGCGGCGAGACACATCGGTGAAGAGGACGGATGACGATGGGATATGCAAGACGACGGTGGGCGGGGTTTTTGTTGTGTGAATGGCCTAGAGGGCGTGAAACCTGACGAGTGAAGGCTGTGCATGGGGGTGCAAGGAGATCTCTAGAACATTGCGGACTTGTAGGACCTGGACTAAACTGAGGTGGGACTGTTTATTGCGTCTGGTTTTTGGTTATTTAATTTCATTTATTTCTTTGAGAGAATTGTACATTTTATTGGTTGAATTTATTAATTGTAAATAGCAAGAGTTATCAATTTATTGTGAGATATAGAGATTATAGTATTTTCTTTATAACTGGTGAAAATAAATTAGGAAATTATAATTAACTATTTTATTTAACTAAGACCTCCGAATCTTAACGAACCTGGCTAAACCCACTGACTTTGAGAAATTGCAACTATATATATGCGTGCGTGTGTGTGTGTGTGTGTGTGTAAAATGTTTGGCGTTTCAATGAACAATTTTTTTGTTCCGAACTGTACTAGTATCAGTATGACGCTCTGTCATATGTCGGGACAAATAAAAATGTTTTTTTTTTTATGTTGTAGGCAGTAGGTGTTTATGCGACTACGAAATATAGTTTAGATAACGAATTACCTTATTAGATAACGTTTTCTACCGTTGCGGTGTACATCAGTTAATCAACTTCCTGTGCAACGTCCGTAACATATAAAACAATGAAAGGCTTAATAACTTAACATACTTTTCGTAAAATGTGTTTTATTTGTGAAGTTCTTTTATTGAATTTATTTCTTTAGTTTAATAAAATAACGAAAATTAGCATATTTTATAAAATAATCTATGGAATGTGTTGCAGTGTCATGTGAATAAATGTGATGCACATGACCAAAATACAGCTGTGCATAATATTGATGCACATGGTGGTCAAAGTGTTAAAGTAGCATTGGCTGTCGAAGTTCAATCTGTAATTTACCAGTAGAGCTGTATCGATTTACATGGGCAGCTATTTTGAGGCATGTTACGTACTCTTTGTGTAGTCTATTCGCGGTTTCTTCACACTTTTTGAGTCGAACCTTTGAAAAATCACCCCATGTATGACGTGTTTGGTTATTTCGTAAATATTCACGTATAATAAGCGTTTTATACCTCTGTTGCTATGAAAGTATCTTATTTTTCGTTAAATTGAAGTTTTACCACTATTGTATTTATAAATTATAATATTTCATTTATAATAAATATGAATACAAACAGTGAGAAAACATGTGTGTGGGTAGCGCCTAGTAAGTAGTTGTTCTCATGCAAAATATTATTACAACTGAGTGCGCATGAATTCGGTGCGTTTTCCTTTGGTGTAATTTTCTAGACTTAGTTAAGCTTAGTTTGCGTGAGGTGGAGGAATATCCTGGAAATAGAACTTTATCAGAGCTTCAGAAAAGTGTGGTAACCGTGAATGGATTTATAACTGGTCGGTGCATGATTTAGCGCAATACGTCCACGCTGGTGTTGCATATATTATAATGAGGCGTATCAAGAATTTGCATAACATAATCCCGTTATTAATAGTGAGGATGANGCTGGTGTTGCATATATTATAATGAGGCGTATCAAGAATTTGCATAACATAATCCCGTTATTAATAGTGAGGATGACATAGTACTGATTACAGGGTAGAGGGCCACCAGCTGAACTAAAGCTTTTTGGCGTGGAACAGTAACGTGGCGACTAAGTAAGGCTTTCGGAAGAGCTCGGTTAACCATGAACCGCCTGTGTATCTCTCTCTCTCTCTCTCACTCACTCTCTCACTCTCTCTGTCTTGCTTCCAGCATCTCTGAATAGGCCGTCACCCCGTGTGGGAGTCGCGTCACTGTATAAATGTTTAAAGTGGCTTGATGGTGTCCGGGCGTGCACGTGGTCGAAACGGAGAGGTCGATGATGGTCGGACGGCAGTTGGTGTGCTGTTGGAGGGGGCGAGCGGTAAAATTAGATCCAAGTTCACAAAAGTACCATTTTGATGCTGTCCCCTTCCGCGGATAAATCTGGCTCACGAGTNGGTAAAATTAGATCCAAGTTCACAAAAGTACCATTTTGATGCTGTCCCCTTCCGCGGATAAATCTGGCTCACGAGTAAAAAAATATTATGTTGGGAATGGCGTTTTGCAGTCACCGACTCTGAATAGAATGTGGATAAAATAGCTTACCATTAGTAGAAATAATGGCTATGCGAGAGGGCCGTACTACAAAATGTTTTTCGTTGGTAAAAATGGCGCTGTGAAAAGAATGAATATCACTATTTCATCGCAAAGAATATGGTGCTCAGAATTTTTTCACCTTGTAAATGCACATGCCGTATGGGACGTGAAAATGTTGAGTATTTTGGGCAAGTTCTGAACTTAAAAACTATATTTAACGTACGTTGATACGAGAAATGATATGGGAAGATTTAAAGATCTGTGTAAAGCTGTAGTTCCCAGGAGCATTATCTAACTTTACAGCAAAACCTTCTCTTCACCCATCACGTTCCTTGGTGTAANAAAGCTGTAGTTCCCAGGAGCATTATCTAACTTTACAGCAAAACCTTCTCTTCACCCATCACGTTCCTTGGTGTAAGAGTGCAAGAACGTATTTAACGTTTCCTTACTCTGGTATATATTGATGCCTTCATTTTATTTGTTTTGACTTTTCGAAAACTCACTGCTTGAAATTTTTGTATAAATCATGCACAGAAACACTGTTAGATAAATCGCTAAGTACAAGCATAGTAAACATTATTTTTAACATTCAAAATACAGCAAAAGACGTTGGGCGGGTTTGTAAAACGAAATGTGCACCGGTAATTGACTTCACGAATCTTCTTAGTTTTAGGGCAACGCGATGCTTAACTTTTATTGAGTTTGATTGAACTATGAACCATTTCCTTTGTTGTCTCGTTTCTGTCACAAATTGATTTTCCTTGCTGTCTTGCTTGGTTTTGTGTCATTTTTATTTACTTTTTTCGACCTTATATGGGTCGCCACGTATTTTTATATTAAACTGTGTACTGTAAAAAACTTCCGTAGTAACCAGTACTGCCATCTCCCCCTCCTTCAGAAACCTTTTTTTCTTTACGTGGCCCACTCCGGTAGAACTTACTGGTCTTTTATTCCGCGGAGAACGTCAGCATTTTTTTTTTTTTTAAGTTTGTGTGGTGCTCTTTTTGTTCTTTACTATGTAGTTTTTCGATTTGTGCTGGTTTAGGTTAATCGTGAAAGTACGTCAGAAATTCTTTTCCTCAAATAACACTATGCGATGTGCCGGAAATTTGTATTGGGGTTAAACTTTCCCTGCTCTCTATACAAATCGTATCCTGTTTTCGGGAACATCACATTCCCGAATTAAGTTGATGTCAAAAGCCATTGTATATATCTTTTTAAAATATCAGACTGAATAATCTTAGTATTTTAATACCATAAACGTAAATTCGTGAACAGTACATTGGACTGCATAATACCATAACACAATTTTTATCAACGTCTGCTAAAGAAAATTGAGGCTTGTACTAACTTTTTTTTTTNGACTGCATAATACCATAACACAATTTTTATCAACGTCTGCTAAAGAAAATTGAGGCTTGTACTAACTTTTTTTTTTCACACGATGCAGCAAATTTTACACAAAATATTGCGAAACTGCGATACTTTGAGGACCATGTCCGTGTCTAGCTTGGGCCTGTTGCATGCCGGTTTCTCTGGCCTTGAAGACAAAACTCGCACGGAAAAGCTTCCATTGCTTCGCTACTGTTCGTGTTCATCTTTCTTGGACACTATATCATATCAATTGCAAGTCTCGTGAACAAAATTCAAATTTTAATTTGTCACGCTAAATGAACACGAATTTTACATCGTGTTACTCATAAGTCACTGTGATTGANGACTGCATAATACCATAACACAATTTTTATCAACGTCTGCTAAAGAAAATTGAGGCTTGTACTAACTTTTTTTTTTTCACACGATGCAGCAAATTTTACACAAAATATTGCGAAACTGCGATACTTTGAGGACCATGTCCGTGTCTAGCTTGGGCCTGTTGCATGCCGGTTTCTCTGGCCTTGAAGACAAAACTCGCACGGAAAAGCTTCCATTGCTTCGCTACTTTTCGTGTTCATCTTTCTTGGACGCTATATCATATCAATTGCAAGTCTCGTGAACTAAATTCAAATTTTAATTTGTCACGCTAAATGAACACGAATTTTACATCGTGTTACTCATAAGTCACTGTGATTGANTAAATTCAAATTTTAATTTGTCACGCTAAATGAACACGAATTTTACATCGTGTTACTCATAAGTCACTGTGATTGAAACACAGTCAACTTGTCAGTTCATTGACTAACTGTCAGCCGGTAATGAAACCCTTTAATACGGTTAGCACGCCTGGTGTGATCTGGACCAATATGAAGCTGGTAAGTTAGGATTGCACAGACCAACTGAACTAGTGTTCCTGTAGTTTAGTGTTTTGACGACTCACTTCTAGCTTGTTTCTACTGTCAATAAATATGCGCGGACTTAAAAGGGTGTACGAATGAAATGTTTGATAACACTATTTATAATTGCGTCGTGATGTAGGATTCAGTCAACATAATATTACCGTACCCATCAAGACGAAAACTGAAGTTTCGTGCGATATACCGATGCAGCCTGAAACTTCAGTTTTATCAGCTGCATCACACCCAAGTTGGAAGACGATCTGGAGTTTGCCGGATAATAGAGGAAATGGTTTGGAAGGGAAGGCATAGGTATTGATGCTCAAGGTTCATGGTGCGTCCCTCTCCTCTTCTCCGCCAGTTTACTTAAGTTTTACACTGGGGTTTGGATGGTATGCGTAAATATTTGATATTTGTGAAGTTAACACACATTCGTATGGATTTTAAATTTTTTTATAAAATGTAAAAGTGATTTATGTTAAATTGACAGCAATCTTCACCGGCGGGCGTGGTGGAGGAGGGGGGACCTTTTAAAACTAAACAACTGTAATTCAATCTTAAGGGGTCCGTCTGCCTGCCGCTTGAACTGCGTTGAAGTGTGTTCAAAATCAGGTTTTTTTTTTCTAAGAAAATTATAGACGTGCGTGATATGTGCTAATGCACGAAAATAACACTCTCAAGACTATGGTTGTAGATTACTTTAAAGACATCACGCATATGAGAAATACGAGAACGCGTGGCAGTGTCGTCCTTATCGCTCCCACCCTTCTCTATCACAAACGTGGAAAACATCTCCAGGCTGTCCCCTTAACATTGTGAGTGCGATACAGATTTATTAAATTAAGAAAATCTAGAAGTTAGTCGCCTATATTCACGACTGCATGACCAACAGTTCTGTTGGTCTGTATTCCCATTCATAACCGCTCTGTTGGTTCACACAACACCGGACACGCAAATCCTGCAAATAATTGCATTTATAATTGGGATCACCGTACCAAAATGCTTTTAAATTATTGATATAATACACGGGAATGAGTGTACATACCGCTCGTCACTGCCCGTTATTTTTCTTACTGGCCGGCTCTGTGTCCATGTAATGTCGAGATGAAAGTGTTCCAATTAAATGTTTTTTCTTGCGTATAATAATATACATACAGTCAGTCCTGTTCATTTGGGTAATTCAAACATTGTGTGTTGCTGACGTCATTTTACGTTGCAGTGAAACATACGAAAACTGCTGGCGAAGTAATATTTCTTCGCCACTGTCTTCGAAGAATGCGGATGTCGTAATGTTACGTTAAACTCCACATGGCGTAATTAAATTCAGGTGGCTATATATAACGTCGGCAGTACTCAGTGTTTTGTGATAAACAGCACGCAAATCCATGCCTTGCTATACTATGAATTCGAACTCACTCATATAGGCCGAGAGTGACGGTATAGCGACCTGTCACCAGCAGTTATTTAGTAATGCTTATCTGCATGCTTGATTGTCAACTTTTCCCGCCCTCCCCATCGCGCATTTTCAGTTTTTAGATTCGTTCTGAAGGAACGACATTGGCGTTTTCGTAAAGTGGGAGTGAAAAGCAATAGCTGTTTCACAGATAATCGTACTTTTAAAAACTATAATTTTCTGGCCTTAATAAAGCATTGACAGACATGTTAGTAGTAATAAAATGACAGTTCCCCGCCAAGGGATCCGCGGCCACTGCCGCCATCTTTGATGATGTCACACGGCCTTTTGTCCCTTTTTCCGAGGAATTTTCCTTTTTCCCTGGGAATTCTCCTTTTACCCCCTCAAAACGACCAAAATTTCCCGAATTTCCCTCAAAACCAGTAAAATTCCCCACAAAAAATATGCTTTGCACAATGCGGCTGCCAATTGCACAATTTCCGCCGATGACACCACAATGTGGCTAATGATTCCATTTTTTTGGGGGGATAAGGGGTTATCCTGACATTCATCCTTTTGTCATTCCATGCAAGCACCATACATCCTCTTGTCTGAAGAATGTTCGAGTTTATTGTCCTGTCATGCAACTTCTCTCATTCCTCCCAGTCTCCATCCCACGCCCGTTCTATCTCGCCTGCTCTATCCCTTGGGGTTTTCTCATATTCCTTCCTGTCTCCCTTATTTTCTCTCTTGTNGCCCGTTCTATCTCGCCTGCTCTATCCCTTGGGGTTTTCTCATATTCCTTCCTGTCTCCCTTATTTTCTCTCTTGTATTTTATTTCTCGTGCTCCCTCTCTCGTTCGTTCTATCCCTTGGTTTTTTTCCCCTCATATTCCTTCCGGTCTCCTTTACATACACCCTTTATTCTCTCTTGCCTTCCGAGCCCTCCATCTTGGGTGNGCCCGTTCTATCTCGCCTGCTCTATCCCTTGGGGTTTTCTCATATTCCTTCCTGTCTCCCTTATTTTCTCTCTTGTCTTTTATTTCTCGTGCTCCCTCTCTCGTTCGTTCTATCCCTTGGTTTTTTTTCCCTCATATTCCTTCCGGTCTCCTTTACATACACCCTTTATTCTCTCTTGCCTTCCGAGCCCTCCATCTTGGGTGNTCCCTCATATTCCTTCCGGTCTCCTTTACATACACCCTTTATTCTCTCTTGCCTTCCGAGCCCTCCATCTTGGGTGTTCTCTCGTCTCCGTCGTCTGCTGCCACCTTGGTTTTCTCATATTCCTTCAGGTCTCCTTTCACCTGGCATCCTGGTGGGGATGAGTCTCATGCTCTGTCATTCCACCTGTTCGACACGAGGCGAAGTCTGCCCATACATGCTAGCGTAGAGTCGCACCGCTCGCGCATCAAGTTCATCCTAAGCTCACTTATAAGCATAGTTGGTTGTAATTTCTGAACCATTTAAGAAAGTCACCAAATTCATAACATAGACAACATATCCGACGACGAAAAGGGCCGCAGGGTTTAGTACGCCCTAAACCTACTTATAAGCATAGTCGCCCACCATTTCTCACCCACCGAAGCTACAGGCAGCAAATTAATATAATTAACATCATCCACCGAATCTATAGTCGTCAAATTCATAACATAGAGATCACCGCCGACAACGAACAGGATGGTGGTCAAGTACATCCTAAGCTCTAGTATAAGCATATTTCACTACCATTTCCCACCCATCAAGGCTATAGTCACCAAATTCATATCGCAGACATCACTTCCGACTGCAATCAAAGAGATAAGAACAGGAAGGCCTTAAGCCCCTGTTATAAGTATAGTTGGTCAGCATTTACAAACCTTAGAAGTTCGGGAACATGTAACAACCGTCCACGTATGTAAAGAAAATAAAGGTATACGTACAAGTGCGTTACAAAGTTACTGTTGCATGTAGGAGTNACAACCGTCCACGTATGTAAAGAAAATAAAGGTATACGTACAAGTGCGTTACAAAGTTACTGTTGCATGTAGGAGTTTAGGGACTGAAATAGCGCGCTCACACTCACACTCACACACTGACACTCGCACACACGCTTCGGCCTGCACGCACTCGACAATCGCCCACCGCCGCCCTTGTCNACAACCGTCCACGTATGTAAAGAAAATAAAGGTATACGTACAAGTGCGTTACAAAGTTACTGTTGCATGTAGGAGTGTAGGGACTGAAATAGCGCGCACACACTCACACTCACACACTCACACACTGACACTCGCACACACGCTTCGGCCTGCACGCACTCGACAATCGCCCACCGCCGCCCTTGTCTGCTACAGCAGGTGTCTACCAACGCGCATCCCCCTCAGCGACAGTTAGCCTCTTTTCCTCCACCGTCATATTGGCTGTAATATATATATATAGTGTGTATATATATGCGAAAATATAGACATAAACAAACATTAGCATGGGTAACATACAACAACTATACGAAAAAGCATGATATATACAAATGTGCTCCTTGCATGATGTCGTGGGTAACTGTAATATATATATATATATATATAATATATAGTAATATAAACGAACACCGCCAGTCCGACAAAAGGGCCGGCGGCCCGAGTCTTCGCTAGCATGGGTAACCCTTAACAACCAGTCATATATTGAAAAATAAAGGGGATATAAGATTGCACCGATAACAAGGCATACATAGTCGCAGGTTACATTAAAACACGTACGCGTTAATGTAAATAAACACAGTCAACTTAACGCAAGGGTCGGGGAAACCGAGTGTAAATGATATGAAAAATGATATGTAAATGATATGACTGAAAAATCAGTCACGTAATAAACAATAAAGGACTTGCATATAGACAAGTACATCACTAGCATAATACCGATTCACAGTATATATATATATAATACCCGACGGAGCCACAGCCCATAATAGTGATATCCGTGTTGTTATCACAACAACATGAGAAAGAACGAATGATCAAAGAGCCAACCTCAAAAATGAGTACAATGCGTCAAGTATGATGCACATTGCACGACTTCTAAAGAATGTGTTCCTTTTCTTGAAACAAAACAACATGAATTGAAACCATTAGGCACACAAGAGAGACGTCACTGCTTACCGCCGATGCAAACAGATATAAAAAAATAATTATAAAATCAAATAGTTATAAGCAATTAACAACCAGTGTATATTGCGCGAGCATCGAGCGCTGTACGTTATGTTAGGCGATAAAATTACCATTGTGAAGTGCGGGAACGATAAGGGGACGACACTGCTACACACTGATGCAACAGATATAAAAATAAAATGTAAAGGAAAACAATTATAAGAACTTAACCAACGAATGCAGTTGTATATTACACATACGTCGTTTACTGTGCGCTGATATGCGATGCTAGACAAGACCAGGCCGTCCCAGTTATTACAACAGAAAAGCAAACTACTTCCTTATGAATCGATTGAAATGAAGCCGTTAAATTCAGAGTACAGGCAACACTCACAACACTAGAAGAAGAACGCATCCGACCCGACCGACGTTTTGCGATCAACTAACATCTTGGGAATCTGTAAGGCTGCCCCAGGTCTAGCCAAGTCGAAGGGATGACACATAACACTAGCTGAGTGAGAGAGAGCGAGACACGTCTGGCTCCAGGGTGGCAGATCAGCCGAGTCACAAATTGCACTTCCCTTTACAAGAGGAATTTAGTTATACAGTACAAGGTAACCATTTATCCCGTTTTAAATACTATACTGTGTATACATGTACTTATTTGAATACATATCATGTATAGTGCTAGAACTGTAAGCTCATTATAAAACGAATTACCCATGAATCGCTCGCCACAAAAATTTTATTAATATAGAAATATTATTAAATGTACGAACTTTGTAATGACAAGTACGAAGGTATCGTAACACACACACAAACACACACACGCACACACACACATTGTATCTATGTATGTACTCTGCTTTTAGAAGATCCAAAACATAAAGAATAGAGGTTTACCTTAACTGAAAAAACAAACTGGTGTAGCTGTATTTTACACAGAANCCGAGTGTAAATGATATGAAAAATGATATGTAAATGATATGACTGAAAAATCAGTCACGTAATAAACAATAAAGGAATTGCATATAGACAAGTACATCACTAGCATAATACCGATTCACAGTATATATGTATATATATATATAATACCCGACGGAGCCACAGCCCATAATAGTGATATCCGTGTTGTTATCACAACAACATGAGAAAGAACGAATGATCAAAGAGCCAACCTCAAAAATGAGTACAATGCGTCAAGTATGATGCACATTGCACGACTTCTAAAGAATGTGTTCCTTTTCTTGAAACAAAACAACATGAATTGAAACCATTAGGCACACAAGAGAGACGTCACTGCTTACCGCCGATGCAAACAGATATAAAAAAATAATTATAAAATCAAATAGTTATAAGCAATTAACAACCAGTGTATATTGCGCGAGCATCGAGCGCTGTACGTTATGTTAGGCGATAAAATTACCATTGTGAAGTGCGGGAACGATAAGGGGACNTGCGCGAGCATCGAGCGCTGTACGTTATGTTAGGCGATAAAATTACCATTGTGAAGTGCGGGAACGATAAGGGGACAACACTGCTACACACTGATGCATCAGATATAAAAATAAAATGTAAAGGAAAACAATTATAAGCACTTAACCAACGAATGCAGTCATATATTACACATACGTCGTTTACTGTGCGCTGTTATGCGATGCTAGACAAGACCAGGCCGTCCCAGTTATTACAACAGAAAAGCAAACTACTTCCTTATGAATCGATTGAAACGAAGCCGTTAAATTCAGAGTACAGGCAACACTCACAACACTAGCAGAAGAACGCATCCGACCCGACCAACATTTTGCCATCAACTAACATCTTGGGAATCTGTAAGGCTGCCCCAGGTCTAGCCAAGTCGAAGGGATGGCACATAACACTAGCCGAGAGAGAGAGAGAGAGAGAGAGAGAGAGAGAGAGAGAGAGAGAGAGACACACACACACACACACACACACACACACACACGTACGTCTGGCTCCAGGGTGGCAGACCAGCCGAGTCACAAATTGCACTTCCCTTTACAAGAGGAATTCAGTTACACCGTACAAGGTGACCATTTATACCGTTTTAAATACTATATTCTACATGTACTTATTTGAATACATATCATTTATAGTGCTAGAACTGTAAGCTCATTATGATACGAATTACCCATGAATCGCTCGCCACAAAAATTTTATTAATATAGAAATATTATTAAATGTACGAACTTTGTAATGACAAGTACGAAGGTATCGTAACACACACACAAACACACACACGCACACACACACATTGTATCTATGTATGTACTCTGCTTTTAAAAGATCCAAAACATAAAGAATAGAGGTTTACCTTAACTGAAAAAACAAACTGGTGTAGCTGTATTTTACACAGAANGAAGATCCAAAACATAAAGAATAGAGGTTTACCTTAACTGAAAAAACAAACTGGTGTAGCTGTATTTTACACAGAACATCTGGAGGCCGCGATTACATCACATAGCTATTGATGTAAACTCAACTGAAGCACAGATCACAATGACAGTCCTGCCTTTCCGTGCAATGTATACATTACCTACCAAGAAAGCAGCTCGCTACTTACAAGTATTGTAATTACGCCACCCTTACAAAAGATACTTACATTTTACATATGCTATTGAAATTTTATAGTAAATAAATCCTGTACCCTGACCGTGCCGGAGACAGTGAATCTTCCTTGAAAATAAGGTATCGCAGGTTCAAACTCCTAAAGTCTAATCATTTTATAGGTAAAAATACAACAGGATACGCAATTAAACTTCTACGTATTATATATCAACATATTTAAGTATCGAGCACATCATGCAAAAATCGCAATGAACTATATCTCCAACAAAAT
Source organism: Clitarchus hookeri (assembly GCA_002778355.1). Taxonomy (NCBI): domain Eukaryota; kingdom Metazoa; phylum Arthropoda; class Insecta; order Phasmatodea; family Phasmatidae; genus Clitarchus; species Clitarchus hookeri. The sequence goes on along the minus strand of NQII01000485.1, from coordinate 462,923 downwards.
ATTTTCGTACATGACCATACTCTATATGTTCATCACAAATGCTTGCAGCCTGCCAGTCATTTNATCTCCAACAAAATATTTTCGTACATGACCATACTCTATATGTTCATCACAAATGCTTGCAGCCTGCCAGTCATTTATAAGTAGGTAACAAGCAATTCACACTGTGAATACCCGAGACGGACAAAACGAACCTTCGTGTAGTGGTAATCNTTTATAAGTAGGTAACAAGCAATTCACACTGTGAATACCCGAGACGGACAAAACGAACCTTCGTGTAGTGGTAATCGTATAAAATCATGCATAATGTAATATATGAAATGGTTCCTACTTCGTTGTCGAGTTTGGCGGAAAGCAGATCATTACGTCTACATTCATCTACCACGATCGCGTACGCTGTTACAATATGAAGACTGAATCATTGGTTGAAGACTTACTATCTGTAACAATGACTGCATCGTCAACAGCAAGGCACTCGGGAGATTCGCTCCTTACATCACGACAACATGAAAGTGGTCATTGCGTGTTCGCCGACAGTGATAGTCTGAATTGACATAGCAAGAAGTGCAAAGACAATGTTTGTTGTTCATCGAAAAGTGAGTGGAAGTATTGTAGCAATACATTTATTTGCAGCCTACCAGACATTTACAAACACATAGCAGTTGGTACATTTCTTAAACAATAAAAATAAAATAAAATAAAATAAATTATTTTNCAGACATTTACAAACACATAGCAGTTGGTACATTTCTTAAACAATAAAAATAAAATAAAATAAAATAAATTATTTTGGTTTTTTTTTGTATTCATATTTATAACCAAATCACACACACACACATACATATCTCATTCAATAAAACCTCTAGCTCTGAGTTCATCAATAATGGAATTTATATCTTAGCTGACAGAAAGATATCCACTTCTCTGCAATTAAACCAGCACCCGTAGTCCATCAACCAATCCATTGGGGTCTTAAGAAAATAAGTAACTAGACTTCATGTCNCAGACATTTACAAACACATAGCAGTTGGTACATTTCTTAAACAATAAAAATAAAATAAAATAAAATAAATTATTTTAGTTTTTTTTTGTATTCATATTTATAACCAAATCACACACACATACATATCTCATTCAATAAAACCTCTAGCTCTGAGTTCATCAATAATGGAATTTATATCTTAGCTGACAGAAAGATATCCACTTCTCTTCAATTAAACCAGCACCCGTAGTCCATCAACCAATCCATTGGGGTCTTAAGAAAATAAGTAACTAGACTTCATGTCNGCAATTAAACCAGCACCCGTAGTCCATCAACCAATCCATTGGGGTCTTAAGAAAATAAGTAACTAGACTTCATGTCACTCTTCGCAGAAGGTTGACAATAAGTGTCTGCATCTATGTTCTTCCCATATGAGTAGGTTGCGATATACCTCTGGACCAGAGTACTAGGTTTAAATCCACGTTTCTTCTGTCTCAACTTCAAGTAACCCTTATCTTCAGCAGCATGTTTACGCTTCTGCTTTACAGATGTCGGCAATTTATCATGATCAGTAGGATATGCATATTTCACATCATCGCTAGCAGTCTTGGANTCTGCTTTACAGATGTCGGCAATTTATCATGATCAGTAGGATATGCATATTTCACATCATCGCTAGCAGTCTTGGATGTCACATTTTCGTTCTCGACGTCCTGGTTAGCTGTAACATCTTCATTTTTCACTGATGTTCAAGTTTGCGGTGCANGGTCACATTTTCGTTCTCGACGTCCTGGTTAGCTGTAACATCTTCATTTTTCACTGATGTTCAAGTTTGCAGTGCATGTTTGTTGTTCACAACTTCTGACGGTACTATTGCGCAGTGTTGACTCCTCACTGCCGACTCCTCTTTGTGGCTGTATCTTAAACGGTTCGTAAATTACAGCCAACTAGGCTTATAGGCGGGCATAGGGCATACTTGACCTTGCGTTCCTTTTCGTCATCGGGTGTGATGCCTATGTTATGAATTTGGTGGCCGTATTTTAAGCGGTTCGGAAATAACCAAATATGCTTATAAGTGAGCTTAAGGTGTTTTTGATGCACGCGCTGTGTGACTCGAGGCTAGCGTGCGAGGGTAGACTTCGCTCCGTGTCGCACAAGTGGAATGACAGAGCATGAGACTCGTCCCCGACAGGATGCCAGGTGAAAAGAGACAAGAAAGAATATGAGAAAACCATAAGTGTCAGCAGACGATGGTCATAGAACATTCAAGATGGAGGGCTTGGGATGCAAGAGAGAGGAAAGGGTGAATGTAAAGGAGACTGGAAGGTATATGAGGAAAAAACGAAGGGATAGAACGAACATGAGAGAGAGCATGAGAAATAATACAAGAGGGGAAAAAAGGGAGACCGAAAGGAATATAAAAAAAACTCCCCAAGGGATAGAATGGACAAGAGAGGCAGGAAGGAATGAGGGAGTATGATAAATAATACAAGATAAAGTATGGGAGACCAGAAGGAATATGAGAAAACTCAAATGGATAGAGCAGGTGAGAGAGAACGCATGTGTGAGNACAAGATAAAGTATGGGAGACCAGAAGGAATATGAGAAAACTCAAATGGATAGAGCAGGTGAGAGAGAACGCATGTGGGAGAGAGACTGGAAGGAATGAGAGAAGTTGCATGACAGGGCAATGAACTCGAACATTCTTCAGACAAGATGGATGGTGCTTGCATGGAATGACAGAGCGTGAATGTCAGGGTAACCCCAACAACCCCTTAATCGTAAAAAAATGGAGTCATTAGCCACACTGTGGGGTCACCGGTGGAAATTGTGCAAAATATTTTGCGGGAAATTCTGCTGGTTTTGATGCCCCTTGTGTAGGACTGACGATCTTTTAGATTATATAAGTATTTTTTACAGTTACCACGACTATGTACATCGTGCATGTATCACATATGTATTTATCTTCCTTTTTGCATATCACAGTTTTTTGTGAGTTATTTGTGCTGAATTTTATTTATGTATATGTTCTCACATTTATTTATCCTGCCTGGATGTTATTTGACGGTAAAGAGAGGCTAACGGTCACTAATGGGGGGATCGAGTTGGTAGACACTTGCACTATCATGTGACAAGGGTGGTGGTGGTAGTGATGTTAAGAATGTGGTGCCTGTATCTTAAACGGTTATGAAATTACGACCAACTATGCTTATAAGTGACCGTAGGGCATAAATGACTCAGCGATCATTTTCGTTGTTGGGGACGATGTCTGTTACGAATTTGGCCACTGTATCTTTAAAGGTTCGGAACTTATAGTCAACTATGCTTATAAGTATGCATAGGGTGCAAGAGTATGAAGCAAGGTATTCGAATTCGGGAAGACTCTGAGAAAATCCCCTAGCTTGAAATGCGAGAGCATGGAACAAGGTACTCGAATTTGGGAAGACTTGGAGAAAACCTCCTCACTTGGAATGCAAGAGCATGAAGTGAGCATTGAAATTGGTCTGGAATGCGAGATTGTGAAGTAGGGACGAGAAAGGAAGGACTCTGAGAAAATGGGAATGCAAGAGTATGAAGTAGGGATGTCTTGTAGGAATGCGTGAACATGAAATAGGGACCATGATTGACATCGTTGGCCAGGAATGAAAGAACGTTAAGTAGGACCAACTGGCAGGAAGGATTGTAAGAGCATGAAGTAGTGACGTTCGGTAGGAATGCAAGAGCATGAAGTATCGACTTAAGGTAGGAGGGAATAACATGAGTGAAGTTGCCTTAATGGCAAGGGGGGGNAATGCAAGAGCATGAAGTATCGACTTAAGGTAGGAGGGAATAACATGAGTGAAGTTGCCTTAATGGCAAGGGGGGGGATGAACACGAACATTCCTCAGCCAAGATGGATAGTGCTGGCTTGCCAGTGACGAGACCCTTTCGGGGGCCTCGCAGAGCCAATCAGTAACGAGACCTTTCGAGATCCTCTTATATCCCACTCCTCACTCCTCACTCCACACTCCACATTTGCCCAAAAAGGAGTCACTTAGCCACATTGTGGATTCATGAGCAATTTCAGCCGGATTATGCAGGAGTAATTTTTTTAAGGGAAGTTCGGGAAATTTTAAGGGAAATTCGGGACATTTTGAAGGAAATTCTGGCGATTTTAGCCGGTTTTGAGGAGAAAAAAGGGAAATTTCTAGGGGGTAAAGGAAAATATTATGTCATCCAATTTGGCCGCGGCTCGTCCCCTCGTCCTGGTTCCATCACCCCTGACGCAGAACCGACTATTTATAACTACTACTCATATGTCCATGTGTTTAATAATATTCTGTCTTAAAACTGGATTTAGCAAAACGTTGGATGACACATCTACTTTATTTAAATGTTACAACGTAATCAAGAAATCCCTTTTGCTGGTTGGTATCATTATTCCGCCCGTATAATAGTATATTTTATTACCAAAATAAACGTGTTTAATAATCCTTAATGCCAAACAAAATTTAATTTTTCCTATTTATATTGTATGCGTCACTGGNGAAAATAAACGTGTTTAATAATCCTTAATGCCAAACAAAATTTAATTTTTCCTATTTATATTGTATGCGTCACTGGAGAGCATGCATATTAGTTACAAAATAATTACTACTTAATATTTTGGCAGGAGCATGTGTGTGTACGTGATTCTATCACAATTCAGACCAAACACAAAGTTTTAAACGCAAATAAGCAGACTTTCTTAATTTACTGTTGGGGGCCGCGGGGGTTGAGTGGTTAGACTGCTCGCTTTCCACCAAGGTGAACCGAGGTCAATCCCCGATTTCTGAAAGTGGGAATCGTGTCGGACGATGCTGGTTGGCGGGTTTTCTCGGGGATCTTCCGTTTCCTCGCCCTTCCATTCCGGTACTGCTCCATTCTCACCTCATTTCACCCTAATCAGCTGTCAAGACCTCGTTAAGAGCCACCTAAATCTCTCAACTCATTTACCGCCTGCTTAAAAACAGTCTCACACATCGCAGCGGTAATTTTCTCGATGCCAAACATTCCCAGAAGGAATATCCTTTTCTTCCCAACGGAGTATAATGAACTTGCCAAACATATAATGTATGTACATATATAGTACCGGGTAGAACGGTATTCGAATTTGTGATATCGATGCCGGCTATACATCATGGTCGGAGCAGCCTGCGGTTTCTCGCGTTGCAGAAAGGAGACGGATACCCGCCTTCGCCACCGCAAAACCGCGGACAGCGCGCGTGTTTGTGGCAGCCTACCGCGTAGTTGTGCATTTCCCTTGATAATTACTTGTTACAAATACCAGATAGGAGTTTGTTGTGTGCCCAGCTGAGCTAGCATCCCCCCCCCCCTACTACAGTGGTTTTCTGGTAGTTTACTTTGCGCACATCCGTTTTCGTGGTCATTCAGCAGCTAGTGCACCGGGCTTCAAGCGCGGTTCCTAGCCATCTTTCTCCTGTATCGTTTTGTAATAATATATGCAACAGTTTTTAATTATTTCCTGTCGGAGAGCTTTTACGACTCGTATGATGGTTTTTTTCCTCTCTACTTAGTTATTGGGGTGATGATGGCTTCAATCGCGGCCATTGCTGTCCTATCTCTCTTTGCTGCGATGCATGCCTCCTTGCTGCATGAATTCTTTCCCCCAGTGTATGGGTCCTTGCCAAGCCTAGCCCTCAGATGAACTGAAGTTCCGTTCCTACTTCGGACGCACACTTAACACTTAGATTAGAGTGGGTTGGGAAAAATATCGCACCGGGCTTCCGCCAAGGCGATGTGGGTTCGATTCCTGGTGAAGCCACTCTAGTTTATCGCATGTGGGAATCATGGCGGAAATTCCCGTTTGCTGGTAGATTTTCTGTGGGTCCTCCCATATGCCCCGCCCGTGCATTCCCAGACTGTTTAGTTTTTCATTCTCACTTCACCCCCCGTATTTCGTCTAAATATCTCAAAACACAGTTCGTTGACCAAGGTCTTTGGGCGGGAGGTGTGTGTAATCGGCCGCCATCCCCTCTCCCCCTTTCTTGTTTCTTTCGCCATACCCACCGCACGTGACCTTCAGCTTGGCGTGGCCTGTGATACATTATACACGCGTATTATCGGAAACAGTATTGGGAGTTCTTGAGAGCCGACCTGACTTAGGTTAAATCCACGTATATCACGTTGCCGTCTCATAAGCGGAAAAATCGCTGAGAAAGGTCCAGACTTCGGAGAGCCTCTTCTATAAGACTACGTAAGAGAGTATACATATAAGGACGTTGTGGCAGTTTTATGGTTTTATTGCGTAGTAAATTTTATTGGTTCTTTGCTTGCATTCTCAGAATTTTTAACAACGCCTACGCACACGCCACCGTGTGTTGCAGTTAAAAATATTGTTATAAGGACGCCTGAGGGGTGTATCTGAGTTGGTGAGGCATGGAGGTCTTAATAAAAATAAAAGAGCTAAATTTGATTTTTAATTTATTCACACAGCTGTTATTTACAGCATTAAATTATCTATTTCCACTATTACTTTTTTTTATTTCTCAGTGAGCACAATATTTTATGTATATTTCAACTCTAATTAACGTCCTTCTTAATGTATTTGTTTGGTTACAGTCAGTTAACTCATACTCATCATTATCACATGTTCAGACTATCTTTTGCCATCATTTGTACTGTATTTCACTCACACATCCAGCCCAGTGGTCCAGCCTGCCAGTCGCATTATTCTCTGCGCCGATACCCTCAGTCGCAGATTTTCCTCCCGCTGGTCACTTATCTCGCCGTGCGCTTCTCTTCTCGCTCGTTGTCCTTCGCTTGATGCCGCATCCACTCATCCATTCAACAACTACTGGCTTGGAGGCTCGACGCTGTTTTTATAGGCGTTGGTCTTGACCCGGAAGGTTTGCCGCACCCCGAGTCTAGCTGAGAGACACGAGATCAGTAATCCAGAGCATTCTTCATATGTCTCAAGGACACCCGATGCCCAGGGTTGGGAGCGGCACGTGCCCCGATAGGCATAACAGGCACGCTTTGTAAACATTCCTTTATGAAAAGCCGCCGCGTCTCCGGTTGCAACTGATAATGCGCGCGTCCATAAATCATCTAACTACCCTGTCCTTCACTTGCACTCGCTCGCGCGGGACAAAGAAGCGAGCGCGTAACACTATTATTATTAACTATTTAAGGGCATTCTGTGCATGCGCCATTCGAATACTTATGTTCTAAACGCAACTTTATATCATGCATTTTACGTTTCAGCTACATGGTTGTGTAAACATCGTTCAGTCTAAAAATTTACTTTTAAAAATGAACATTTGCACAAGAAGTCTGTACTTTGCCCAATTCACAACGGTGATCCAGTTCATAATGCTCTTCGTATAAAAAAGTATTGCACCAATGCATGCTATTCGTACTTTTTCTATGTTGTTATAAAATATAAAAACGCTAAACTTCACGAACTGTGAAAAAAAAAATTCATTAAACCGCTCGGTTTTCACTTTTATATCTTAGGGGTTGACAGATTTGGTGGCTTTAATAGTAGGCATAATGATAATCTATTTAAAAAAATTATTTTATTTTTTAAATTTAGAATCGCTAGTTAAAATGTTTTCTTGGACTGCTAACATTCAGTGGAAGATTATCCCAGTCAAATTGTAAATTTCTTTCTCTCATCCATGAAGTCACATCCCAACCGATGGTGTTTCGCGTATAGTGGCGATCGAAGTCATCGGATCCCAGGTAGTTTATTCCAGTCACAGTTTGATGCAGCCTCTACATGATTCAATGACGCTGTTGAAATGAAGGTTCACGTGTAAACTTGGCCCTAGTGATCAGAGAATAGTAGGTGTCGGTGCATTTGGCTGAAACAAAGCGTGTAGCTTCGCTGACAGCCTAATACTCTCTTGCCCACATTATCGNTAGGTGTCGGTGCATTTGGCTGAAACAAAGCGTGTAGCTTCGCTGACAGCCTAATACTCTCTTGCCCACATTATCGCGTTCTTCGTGCCCTCCCCTAACATAGTCTCCCGTCCATTTGCTCAAACTGACAAAGCGTGACGGAACATTATCTATATTTGTAAGGTATTTTATGTACGTAATGTATTCAATATATGCATATATGTGTGTTCGTTTGTAATGAATAGGTTGTGTAAAAACCAGTGGCAGTGGTTACAAATCCCAACTTATATTTGCTCCAACTAGANATAGGTTGTGTAAAAACCAGTGGCAGTGGTTACAAATCCCAACTTATATTTGCTCCAACTAGATTTACCCAGTTATATAGAATAGTGAAATACGCCTCCTGGCGCTTAATAAGCTTCGACATCAACCTAGTCAATTCATATGGTCAGTCATAGCGCCATATAGATGTGTTAAAACTATAGGTATGCAGTTTTTCAGGTGGAACAGTGTTGTATTGCCCTACACAAAAACAACCCGTCAGTATTTAAGTTAAAACTTTTACGCCATACATAGACTTCTTTACTGTGCACTGTAATAATTTTAAAACTTTTTTTTTACGGTGTTGTACTAAGGTATCGATATACATAGTTGTATGTAGTCAAGTTGGAGTGAGACTTGAAACTAAATACCTACTATTTTAACAATTGTGTATGCAAATGCACAACATTTACACTAGTTTTCAGCTGTTTACACGGTGTTGTCTAAAAAGTTACTCACTTCGACTTGAAAACAAGTGAACTTTGTTTTTAACACAGTTTCCTAGTTGCAGATTGAACTCTGCCAGTTTGTGGACTATTTCCGGGTCTCTCTGTAGTTAGCCTTTTTTTTTAAACAGGGATCGTGGGGGCAATAAGCTGAGACGTACAAATGTCGCAGTCAAACTTTCCAAATGTTTGTACCTACATTAGATCAATGACGTTTGGCAAGTTATNTGAGACGTACAAATGTCGCAGTCAAACTTTCCAAATGTTTGTACCTACATTAGATCAATGACGTTTGGCAAGTTATTTGGAGGCACCAGAGGATCCTTACTCCAGTAATAGAATTTTAACTGTGGAGTGGCCAGTCTCCAATCAGAATATCATTAAATAGCAGCAGCCAATGAATACTTGAGAGATCCTGTGCCGGAATTGTTATTTATAAAAATTGACGTTACAATGCCTTTTCAGCAATTCAGTTTTTCAGACGAACTTTTTTCTGAACATGTGTACGCCGTTTATCGGCGGAAGTTTGGTGAACCCGAATTTGACTACTAGTTTTTGGTNGGGGGGGGGGGTGAACACTAGAGGCTGGTCACATCCCGTATGTGAACTTCATCGCTACTGCTGATTCACCAGCTGATTCATCACGGTGCTAATCGCAGCTGTTGCCGCTTAGAGGCCATGTGACAAATCCGGCACACAGGGTTCACGGTGGCCAAGGCGAACCGGGTTCAATCCCGGCCGGTTCACTCCGGGTTTTCGCAAGTGGGAATCGTGCTGGACGATGCCGCTGGTCGGCGAGCTTTCTCGTGGATCTCCCGTTTCCCTGCCCTTTCATTCGGGCGCTGCTCCATACTCACCTCGCTTCACCCTCGTCGACTCTCCAAGACCTCGATGTTCAGAGCCGCCCAGATCTCTTCAACTCACTTAGTCACAGAAGCCACTCTTCGTGACGGCTCCTTCGATGCAAGCGTATTTGGTCGCTTATTAGCTGGCTTGTGTCCGCCTGGCTACGGTTTCCTATTGATTCGGTTGGCATCCGGCGAGTGTCGCCTGTGGGCACTGATTGGGGAATGGCCCCATGCCTTATTGCCAGAGCCTTTTGGCCGGAGGGTGCCGTCGGGGCTAGAGAGTTGTATAGGGACACAAACAGCGCTTTATCTTTATGCTGGAGCCACAGAATTCCGACAAGCACAATCTGGCACGACACGGTCGACATAAGTCACATAAATCTACACCTTTCAGTTTGATGTTCACTTACATGCAAATCATCCTCTCGCCAACTTGTGGCAGTTGAGTGATCTTTCCCGATGATGTCTCGGACATCCGAGGAATTTGGGCGGCAGCCCTCAGTAATCTTAAACAGTCCCATGAGCGGACCCTGTAAAATACAACAAAAACAGAAAAGATAACCCTTTCTAGAACTGGAGATTTAGTTTTCTTAAAAACTCACCACATTAGAAAAGGAGGGGGGGGGGGACAAACGTATGGCCAGATTATCATTTCGTTGGTATGGTCCCTATCAGATCCAATGCTTTTTGATGCCTGTTACAGCCAGTTTGGCTTACTCTAAAACGGGAGCCTATATAATGTGCGCGCATCTTTCCCACCTAAAACCTTTTCATTCTCTGGCTATGTCCTAATTTATGGATGTCCACAGTGTTAAAAGCTGCCGATTCTGCCTGTGGGTTGTGATTAGCCCTGTCTTCCTTTTGTTGTCTCTTCCCCAGGCTTTGTTTTGACCGTGGACTGATCACCCACTGGTTAGTCTTCCTGGGCTCTCGCATTCAAAGTAGGCCTACTCAAAAAACCGTGGTCCATAGATTTAGGAGTTTATTCATATTGTGTTTGGCATTGGTTGATAAGTTTGTAGAGCTAGGGTTGTAACAGGAATCTAGTGAACTTAATTGGGTTGATTTATGATTTATATAATTTATTTAATATTTCAATTTGTTATCAATTTTGGGAATTTAGATATTGAATTGAATCCCCTGTTAGTATTTCTTTTATTTTCTGTTTTAGTGTATGTCCCATTCCTGTGTGAACCTGTTATGATTTTCTGCGGGGCTGTTCTCTGCCTTGAATCATGTGGCTATACCTGATTGTATTCCTTACTGTCTACTGCCTGTCTGGGTCATCCGTAATGGTAAAAACACTCTATTCTGGTATAGTATTCGAAAAGGAAGATGATTATCTATTCAATAACAGCTTCTACTCCATCGTACTGGATTTTAATCTTCTGGATCTCCAAATGGAATCTGTTTAACTAGAGGACATGCGTCATACTATTATCGTCTTGCATGGAAAGGAAATGCGGGACTTGAGTCAGAATTCTAGTTTTGATCAGAATTTTCAGTATGTAGTAAGTAGCCCAATTAAAAGAAAATTCCATAGTATTTAAGTCTGAAATTTCTGCCCTAACCTCTCTCTNAGTATGTAGTAAGTAGCCCAATTAAAAGAAAATTCCATAGTATTTAAGTCTGAAATTTCTGCCCTAACCTCTCTCTTGCCTCCTGGGTCCTGAACAAAATGTGATATTTTTTATTTTGGATGAAAATTTTTGAAAACTATGTTTGGCACCCTTGGCAACCAAAATCTTGCTCTATTGGAAAGGCGACTAAATTCTTTCGTCAATGATCAAGATGAAATTTCTGCCAATTTTGCTAACCACATAATTCTACTGCGTAATATAAAAGATCGATTTTGAATAGCACCAAGAACATTCAAGTGCTGGCAACCCACTACTTCGAACATTTTATTCCTCTGTTAACATATTTCGTTAAATTTAAGTTTTACCAATATTTTATTTATAAATTATNTCGTTAAATTTAAGTTTTACCAATATTTTATTTATAAATTATAATATTTTATTTAAAATAAATATTAATTAAAACAGTGAGAGAACCTGTGTTGGTAGTACCTAGTAAGAAATAGTTCTCATGGAAAATATTATTACAAGTGAGTGCGCACTAATTCGGTGCGGTATCCTTTGGATTAATTTTTGAGACTTAGTTAAGCTTAGTTTGCACAATGCGAAGGAATATATGGATGTAGAACTTTAGCAGGGCTTCAAAAAAGTGTGAAAAGTAACCGTGAATGGATTATACNGGCGAAGGAATATATGGATGTAGAACTTTAGCAGGGCTTCAAAAAAGTGTGAAAAGTAACCGTGAATGGATTATACCTTATGTTTAGTGTGCGGCCACGTATAGAGATGATGAGGCACGTGCGTCAAATGTCGTCGGCAGCGCGCCCTGTTTCCGTTCCCGAAACACAGAAAGAAGCGGCAGGCAGGTGGTGGGCGGCACCGTAACGCTCTGTTTGCGACGTGTGTGCTGTGCCGGGGGACACGCTCGGCGCCCCATGCGAGACGCCCCAGTCAGCTACGTGGGACGGTGGGTCGGCCGAGCGGAACTCGCCGACACCTCCGGGTCATCTTCGTGGCCGTTTAACCTCTATCCTTGACACACATGATACAGCATCTCCCTGTTCGAGAGGATTGAATCCTGGCAGGGCCTATTTGGGTCCGTGATAACACACGATCTTCATCACCGTAGTACATTTTGAGTGCGGTACAGATTTAGAGGCAATGAAGATAAGCTATAGGCTGTTCACGGTAATCTGAATAGTTTTGAAATCCTTTGAAAAATGTCACTGCCCCTACTAGCATCTATTTTAACGGACACACTGATTGGCATGCGCCCAATCAAGTTGGTAACTACAGAAGGAAAGTAGTTCCGTGTCTTAACGTTGAATGAAAAGTGTTAGGCAAATTTTTCTGAGTACTGAAATTATTTCTTTCTCTTTGTTTTTTCATTACGTATACAAGTGTATGAATTAGCAACATTGCATACAAGTTGATCTTTAGCAGGACTTTCCAAANTCTCTCTTTATGTTTTTTCATTACGTATACAAGTGTATGAATTAGCAACATTGCATACAAGTTGATCTTTAGCAGGACTTTCCAAAGTGCTCACTTTGTCATGAACAGCCTGTAGTAGTGATTCGCCCATATTCACGACTGCATGACAGTCAGTTCTGTTTGTCTCGATTCCCGTTTAGTCATCCTGTTCGTCCACACATCACCGGNAAGTGCTCACTTTGTCATGAACAGCCTGTAGTAGTGATTCGCCCATATTCACGACTGCATGACAGTCAGTTCTGTTTGTCTCGATTCCCGTTTAGTCATCCTGTTCGTCCACACATCACCGGATACGCTTTCTGTGTTATACAATGTTCATTACTGGCCAGTTTTCTGCCAATATAATGCCGAATTGAACGTGACCCAATCAATGTTCCCTCGTACGTAGAACAATATACACAACCCACCCTGCCCATTGGAAAAATGTACACTTTGGGTGTCGCTGACGCAATACTACGTTGCAGAGAACCTAATGAAAACTGCTGCTCCCGCGTCTTCAAAGAAAATGGATGAAATGTTACGGCAAACCCTATACATTTCGGTTAAATTCGGATGACGTAATATTACGTCGGCAGCACTCGGCGTTAACGCGCCAATTAACCAGGCTTGAATCCCCAGTCTGGTGGTNGATGACGTAATATTACGTCGGCAGCACTCGGCGTTAACGCGCCAATTAACCAGGCTTGAATCCCCAGTCTGGTGGTTACTCTCCCCCTTACCTTCGTGTTCAACATATACCTTCTGCTTTGGAAGTATCATTTTAGGTGTTTATGTTTAACGAAGCACCCATCAGAATTATTTCTCTTTTAAATTAATTTCCACGCTCTACTAATCAATTGTGTATTACACATTCTATGACTGAAAGTTTGTCTTTTATTTCCCATAGAAATCTATGTTAATATTAACGGAAGAATCAGCGAGAGATGACTGATATCAGTGGTAAAATCAGTGAAATGATTTCGTTGACCGAGAAAGTACTCTTTCTCGGAGTGGTAACGTGGCTGTTTTAACTTAACTATGGCGGTAAAAACTCATTTGGGAATAAAAAAAATCTGCTACCCATATTTATTACTAATGTTTAAAAAAAAATGTATAACATGTACACAAGGCTGAATTACTGAACACACGGTGAAATTTCTTAAATTATATGTTTTTTTTATATAAAAAATAGTTTTCTGACACTGAGGTCACATTGGATAGTTAAGATTCGTGCGCCCAATCAGCTGAATATTTTTACAAGAAAATATTACAGAAATGTAATATGTAAAATAAAATGTGAATTATGATATATCTGAAATGCGATCGGTCACGGCGCGACGGTCAGTAGAGAGTTAAGGGCCCTCCCTAGTTGTCATGAGTTTCATTGTAAGTTGTATTTTTTCTAATAGAACATTTTCTTAAATATNAGTTAAGGGCCCTCCCTAGTTGTCATGAGTTTCATTGTAAGTTGTATTTTTTCTAATAGAACATTTTCTTAAATATGTTAATGTAAGCCTAAATCTTTTTTCTGGTCAGAAATAAAGTTTTATATTTTGTCAATTTATAAATTTTGTTATTGAAACATTAATGTTGTCGTTGAAAACTGTCAACAGTCAGCAAAATTCGCTGTAGTTAAGTAGCCCTCTGTTTACGATGTTTATTCTTAAAACAGTGTTTTAAACTACAGCAACACCACTTAAAATTCTGAGGAAATAGAACACGGGCGAAGCTTGTTCATGCTATTTCCCATCGCCGCGCACAAGGCCGGATTGCTAATTTACGATGACAAAAGTCATATTTATGTTTTATATGACTATTTGACTTGGCGAAGTTTAAACTTAAACTTTTTGATGTGAATATGAACAAANATTTATGTTTTATATGACTATTTGACTTGGCGAAGTTTAAACTTAAACTTTTTGATGTGAATATGAACAAAAAAAAACCTTTTAAGGTTCTTCAGGGGGTTTCACTACCCCTAAAAAAAATAAAACAAAAAATGTTNTTGATGTGAATATGAACAAAAAAAAACCTTTTAAGGTTCTTCAGGGGGTTTCACTACCCCTAAAAAAAATAAAACAAAAAATGTTTTTTTTTTTTGTTTTTTTATTTACATGAATACAAATGAGTATCTTAATTTAAATCATATGCTCTAAATATCATCCTCGTGTTCATCAGATTCATCCTCATCTTCGTTCACATGGTTCTCAACTCCGCTGAGAAATGTAGGCACCCGCAACATTCTAACTACGACATCATTAAAAACCTCTTTTGTTTTCTCGGGGTTTTTTCCTTTTGCTTGTAATTATAGGATCTGAAGATATAAACATCCAGTGGAAAATGTCTGTATTTGTATTTATTCGAGACGTCTTTCTTGAGTGAGATTGTCTCAATTTTTTATAGTCTTTATTACGTCTTCCGATAGTTGTCCCACGGGTAACGCAAGAGATTTTATTATTTCAGCTCCGTGGATCAAAATCTTATGTACACCTGCACTCATTCTGTACCAAACATAAAAATTGACCCCATTTCAGCTGTGGCATAGCAATATGCCCCAAAGTTTTCATTTATATAATGGCTCACATGAAATTGCACAGAAAATATTTGAAAATCGTCTAATCAACGTTTGTGATATTCCTGTTATCGGGATACTTGCTCAGGGTTTTTGAAAAACTTTCTAGCCGTGTTTCCATCATTACTATTACCTCCTCCTTGTTTTNATACTTGCTCAGGGTTTTTGAAAAACTTTCTAGCCGTGTTTCCATCATTACTATTACCTCCTCCTTGTTTTGGTTTGTAGACAACAAGCCCCATTTCTTTGAAAAAATCGTTGCAGATAGTTTTGTTCCTTTCTTTAGCCAATTCTTGAGCTTCTTTGCCTCTGGCTTGCCATTGCTTTAGTTCTAATTTATAAAATATATGTAGTAAATATTCGTAGCATCTCAGATGAGCATGCAAGATAGAAAGACCAAATCGGCATGTATTTGTGTCAACTGCTCTCCTTTTAACATTTTGTAAATCATTCATTAAGACGGGTGTGGCTTTGCAAACGTTACAAGCTTGTGTGCTTTTTGTTTCAGTTAAAAAATTTATCGTTTTGCCATCTAGCATTGTGCAAATCAGAATGTGCTTGAAATGGATTGTTCTGTCTCCCAAAACAATGGTTGTACGTGTAAATTGCTTTATTTGCTTCTCAATGGTATTATACTCCTCTTTAGTGTTCTCGTCATTCTCTTTTTTTAATTTAAACGAAATTTGACGACAATATCTTGTCGAAGACGGAGTGTGATTTTTCCAGCGCCATGGTACATAATATTATGTTTGAATCAGCGTAAATTGAATTATTGGTAAAGTTTTGCTTGTATATTTGGTGCACTATGTACTGTACTAATCGTTCATTACATTTTAATGACGAAAATTTTAAAAAATGAGCGTCTCTTAACACTAAAAAGAGTTAATTTCTATGAAACTTTCTCTCCTGCAGAGTAGGGTGAGCGCGACTACCTGGAAATAAACAGCTTTATTTAATAAACGGCAGTGAAGGGGACAGTTTTTTTGTTTTTTTGTAATTCTTATGAGTTGTTGTCACTTAGGAATTGTAACATGTAATGGAACTACGTGGAACTTTTTGTGAAAAGTCTGCAAACTAAATTATATCTATTTTTTTTCGTACAAAATATGTCTTTTTCCAAATCGATATAACTACCTGATTTATTGAAACAATTGACAAAAACCAATGATAATNCGTGGAACTTTTTGTGAAAAGTCTGCAAACTAAATTATATCTATTTTTTTTCGTACAAAATATGTCTTTTTCCAAATAGATATAACTACCTGATTTATTGAAACAATTGACAAAAACCAATGATAATAAGAAATACACACCTGACGCTTCACCTTCCATGTTTTAAACTTCACTATTTTTGGACACAGAACACTACACATGCGTAGTTACTCCGTCAAAGTTATGGGCGCAACTGGCTCACGCTAGCCGTGAGAGAAACAGTGAGGCAAAGCGTGCCAGCACTGGCTATTGTGTTGCTTCCTCGAACCTTTTTTATTGCGGTTCTGTCTTTTTACTATTCTACTACCTAATACCAAGTGTTTTGTTTTATTTTAAAGCAACGAAATTTTTCATTTTTGTCCTCGTAAATGAGCAATCCGGCCTTGTGTGCGCCGTCGCAATGCTTCTTTACGGCCGGACGTAACCTTGGGGCGTTTAACATTTTTTTACTAAGCTATAGTTTGCTTGGGTTTTACGTCACACGATGATGCACAGAAAAATTAGACAAGTGACCTTATCATAGGGATTTCCGAACCATTTGAGGCCGACTCTGTGCCCACCACCTCACTTACACCGTCAGCAACTCGACCTCTTCGTCACGCGAGCGTGGCGACTTAGCTTGCACGGCCACCGAGGACCCTGGGATGAGTGAGGATCGGTTATAGCTTATTTACTGTTAACTGAACACTTTCTTTATCAAACTTTGTAACAAATTCGTTCCCGTGGCTGCATCTATTTTAACTCGTTCAGTTCCTGTGCCCACGATNGTCCACGATCATTGACATGCTGCACATGAAGGATATGTATGGTCGGCACTCTACGCAACAAGGAATTTTGTGGTCCGTGTTTTGAGCGTCTTCCTTGTGAAAAATCTCATTTGTAGAAGTTTCTGCACCTCCCATTTGTGAATTGTCAATGCTGACATCAACAAACACGCAGTACGTTCACTGGTTGCGAGAAGTACACTCGACACAAGTACAGCGCGCACAAAAAAAATTTAACGATTGAAACACTTGAGATCGTAAATGAATTCAGGAATGAACGGGTTAAATTCTTGAGTACTTAGTGTNAAATTTAACGATTGAAACACTTGAGATCGTAAATGAATTCAGGAATGAACGGGTTAAATTCTTGAGTACTTAGTGTGATTTTAGCTGCGAATTAAGTCTCATTGCCGGGGTAGACGGGGAAGTTTCTCCGGTACCGACGCTACTCAGTAAGATTTTCCGGAAAAACAATGCGTCACGGAGGAAGTAGAATTNAAATTTTACGATTGAAACACTTGAGATCGTAAATGAATTCAGGAATGAACGGGTTAAATTCTTGAGTACTTAGTGTAATTTTAGCTGCGAATTAAGTCTCATTGCCGGGGTAGACANAAACACTTGAGATCGTAAATGAATTCAGGAATGAACGGGTTAAATTCTTGAGTACTTAGTGTAATTTTAGCTGCGAATTAAGTCTCATTGCCGGGGTAGACAGGGAAGTTTCTCCGGTACCGACGCTACTCAGTAAGATTTTCCGGAAAAACAATGCGTCACGGAGGAAGTAGAATTTAAGTTTTGCGCTTTTGCAAGCGTGAGGCCTATCACCATACAACATGTTTTGCAATGTATAACATTTAAGTTTTGTTCCCATTTTTCTAAGAGAGTTAATTAAAAACAGTGAAAATAAAATCAATTAAATACTTTGCTTTCTCATTGATGTGTCTGTAAGTATTGAGATGTCTTAATTTAGCGTTTTCTTACTTGTACAAATTTTGTTCAATATTCTAGAAGTTACGAAATGTGCTGTTCAGGACACCACCGCAAGAGTTGAGCCCGAGGACCCGCAGGCGAAGTGCCTGAGCCGTCCTTGATATGCCGTAACGTTAAAATTGTGATGATTTAACTGGTTTAGCCTGGATTTATAAACATTAGAATAAGAATCGGCGTAACACTGGTTCAAACGCACCTTAGTTTCTAAAAATTTATACAATGTTNGCCTGGATTTATAAACATTAGAATAAGAATCGGCGTAACACTGGTTCAAACGCACCTTAGTTTCTAAAAATTTATACTTACAATGTTATTTGATCGATGCTTTAAGTTAGGTCTATAACAGTTTTTGTTTACGTGCCGGAACGATGTACAAGAGGCAGGAAAAAAAGACCCGGGGATTTAAAGCTTTCAGTTCACGTGTACCAGCAAACACGCCGGTAACTGTAGTTACGAAGAGTTAAATTGTTTCATATTTAGTGTTATATATATTGATAACAGAAAAAAAATAATAACTGCTATATCATAGCGTTTTTGTCTTATTCTTGATTGTAATGGTTTGTTTTGTCAACATCGAGTGTATTATGTAGCAATCCTTTTTATTTCTGGGTGATAAGCGCGTGTTTCATTCTCTATTTGTGAAACTACTGTTGGTTTTACCCCATTTATTGAATAGTGACAGTGCAACAAATCCTTAAATGAAATTCTTCAATTTGCAAATTGGAACACAAACTTAGGTGTCACTATATTTAAGTTTTAAATCGCCTAATGAAGCATTTTCCGAATACTACTCAGTGAAGGTCACATAGGAAGAGGCCACCAAGCTTAATGTTTTATTAACGATGCTACTTCCCTGAAAATTGCAATTGAATGCCTAACTCTCAAGTACGTGAATGAATAACTTTCATAATCAAAAAATTTTAATACTTTTAAGAAGTTGGTTTGTCTTTTTTTTTTTTTAATAAACATTAAAAATGATAAATTTGTTACGTAGCCATTTTCCAATAAAATTGTTCAGCAAACTGTGACATCGACATCAAGCTAATTAATTAGCCACAACATTTATGTCATCAGAAATACAGGATGAGTATAAAAGAATACCCAAACTTTGAAGGTCTATAATATCAAAACCAAACAACCTACAACCTTGATTGACCAATCAAATGAATGGCGGAACCATGAACTTTGTTTATCATACATTCATAAATGTTTAATGTGACCACCATGAGTGGTCTGAACGACATCTACGCGATAATCGAACTAGTTCTACGCTCTTGTTAGCATGTTCGGTGTTAACGTTTGGATAGCGTTCGAAACTTTCTGTTTGAGGTGATGAGGGAGAAGCGAGCTCGCATTCGACACGTCAATGTGAAGAGGACGGTCTGATGTTTCTTTTATGTGCCCAGAACGAGGTAGACGATGCCTTCATGTCCAAACTTATTTTTAACGATGAAGCGATGTTCCATACAAATAGTAAGGTGAACCGGCACAACGTGCGGATATGGGGTTAGGAGCCTCCACAAGAAACCACCGAACACGAGCGCGCTTCCCCCAATGTGAACGTGTTTTGCGCTGTATCCAAAGACACTGATTTTGGCCCTTTCTTTTTACACGAGCCCACTGTTACTGGAATCCCTTATTTGGGCATGCTTGCAGAGTGGTTGTTTCTTCAGTTAGAAAAGGCGGCGGGGGACTTAATTTTCCAGCAGGATGGTGTGCCACCCCATTGGCACCTAGCTGTTCGCGGATACCTTAACGAGACGTTGCCGCAGCGCTGGATTGGTCGAGGAGCAGCAGGTGACCAAGCTCTTCATCACTGGCCCCCAAGAAACCCGGATCTTACCCCGTGAGATTTTTTTCTATGGGGGTATATAAAGGATCAAGTGTTTCCTCCACCATTGCCGGCTAACATTGACGACATCAGAACGAGAATTACGGACGCCATCCAAACCGTAACACCGGATATGCTGACAAGAGTGTGGAACGAGTTTGATTATCGCGTAGATGTCGTTCGGGCCGCTCGTGGTGGTCACATTGAACATTTATGAATATATGGTGAACAAACTTCACAGTTTCACGGTTCATTTGATTGGTCAATCAAGGTTGTAGGTTGTTTGGTTTTGATATTATGTACTTCCAAAGTTGGGGTATTCTTTTATACTCAGACTATATAACGGGCTTACGTTTATTAAGGCACCGCTTACCTGCAGCACGAAGAGTCGTGCAGAGCTTTAGACAGCCTTCCCTATTGGTAAACTACTTAACATTCTTCTGTACGGCCTGGTTACATGTATTTTGTACCACATTTTATTAAATTATTTCGAAATAATGCTTCATTTATTCTTTCTCCTCATTGNCTGGTTACATGTATTTTGTACCACATTTTATTAAATTATTTCGAAATAATGCTTCATTTATTCTTTCTCCTCATTGCGTCCTTCCACATTGTCGTGGACCCATGACCATTCGTCATATCTTACGCTGTTGGCAATTAAAAGAAGCCAAATTCAGTGGTCGCCAATATAAACTGTGTACTGAAAATACGAAGTTGGACATGCATTGCTTTACCTAAATCGCTACCACAATAATGTCGATATGCTAGTAAGCGGCACGTTAAAATATGTGATTTTACGGACAGATATATTTTTAAGACTTTCAAAATTTTACAGTTAAACGTACGTATAACAGTGTAAGATTTCGGCCATTCTCGTATGTGCATCTCCTGCCTGCAGCTATTTACGTCTTCCAGGCCACAAAACGCGTCAACGTTAAGGCCAACTCTTGTCCACTTTCCACGTGCCTCTCGCAATACACTCAACTGGCGTGGAGTATTTCCGTCGGTGACTATCCTGAACGAGACTTAGTGGTGACCCTATATTTTTGTGGCACACGTATACAGATAAAAGTCTGATGTATGTCAAAAGACTACTCTCAGGTTTCTGTATAGAAAATTTACAAACTAAAATCCAACCTGAAAACACCCATTTTAGCCATTTTTCACCCAANTCTCAGGTTTCTGTATAGAAAATTTACAAACTAAAATCCAACCTGAAAACACCCATTTTAGCCATTTTTCACCCAAAAAAAATATTGGAGTTGAAATGAGAACTTTAAACTTTACTTAAGGTACGAAACTTTATTTAAATGCTTTTCGTGTTTAGATGCCACTACTAAATGTTCAATATTTTTTAATCGTGTATTTTCTATCAAACCTGTGCGAAGTACTTCATGTACCAGCCAGGCGAAGCCCTTAAGCAAANTCTCAGGTTTCTGTATAGAAAATTTACAAACTAAAATCCAACCTGAAAACACCCATTTTAGCCATTTTTCACCCAACAAAAATATTGGAGTTGAAATGAGAACTTTAAACTTTACTTAAGGTACGAAACTTTATTTAAATGCTTTTCGTGTTTAGATGCCACTACTAAATGTTCAATCTTTTTTAATCGTGTATTTTCTATCAAACCTGTGCGAAGTACTTCATGTACCAGCCAGGCGAAGCCCTTAAGCAAANCTTTTTTAATCGTGTATTTTCTATCAAACCTGTGCGAAGTACTTCATGTACCAGCCAGGCGAAGCCCTTAAGCAAATCACTGTCATGAAAAGCTAGAACTGGTAAAACAGGTGTTTTCAGGATATATTTCAATTATGAAAATTGTTGTAATTAAAATGTAAGGAATGTGATACAAAAATGTAGCTTTCTTATTGTGTCGTAAAGTGAAAGGGTTTCCGCCGAAAGATTCGTGGTTGCACACAAGAAGACTGCACGCCAATTCAGTGCTTTGTCCATAGAAATGATAACTTTTGACGAGCCTCCTTTTTGTCATCCTTTATGCTATATCAACTCCACAGTGTCTCACACGCACGAAATAGTTTCTACTGCTAAACCTGAACATCATAGGCACTCGCAGATTACGTAAACATTACATGCACACACATTTTTTAACCATATATGGCAGATATGTCAACTTTAGAGAGAAATCTTGTAATTTGTTATAGTGTTTATTCATTATTAGACTTTTTTTCAAAGCGGGTTATTTGGCATTGCTCTAGGTCAGTGTTCCTTTATTTTTTTTTNTTTATTCATTATTAGACTTTTTTTCAAAGCGGGTTATTTGGCATTGCTCTAGGTCAGTGTTCCTTTATTTTTTTTTAAGTACTGTTGTAAAATCCTCATTAGAATCCTCGTGCCTTACCTCTCTATATCGTCGCAGAAATTTATGAGAGAAGCGATTTTTCAGGAGGCACAACACGCCGCATTTGTAGGGCCAGTGATTTTTTGCGGAAAAATCTTAGCACACAATAAATTTCACTACTATATACAATGGCTCACATTAATATTCAGCCACCTATGATTATTACAGTTTTATGGCCTTATGTTACATTAGAAATGAAGATAAACATAAATCATATTGCATAATAATTATTTTGTGCTTTAAATGAAATGTAGCGGTAGCCAATAACGGAAATGAGCAATGTAACTTAACAAACAATATGATTTTGTCAACCCATGCTGCATAAGTACGCCACTTTAATATTCGGCCATCATCATTCAAACACAAACATAATCCTCTTTGCAAACCAAATAAACAGTGTTTTAGTACCTGGTAGCATGGCCATTCTCTTTAATTACTTCTCGCAGGCGTTGTGGCATATTAGAAATTATTTTCCNATAAACAGTCTTTTAGTACCTGGTAGCATGGCCATTCTCTTTAATTACTTCTCGCAGGCGTTGTGGCATATTAGAAATTATTTTCCTGTTATATTCGGAGACAATCTTACTCCATTCTTCCTTGAACCTTTTCTCTAATNCCTGTTATATTCGGAGACAATCTTACTCCATTCTTCCTTGAACCTTTTCTCTAATTCTTTTGTGTACCTAATTGTTGTAGTACGCAGTCTTCTTTTCAGTTTATCCTACAGATTTTCTGCGGGATTCAGGTTAAGTGATTGAGGAGGTGAGTTAATGACTTTGGGACAATTATACAAAAGTCAGCTCTTGACAGTGTAAAACTTGTGTTTTGGGCCATTATCTTGGCAGATCTTAAACGTGTTCCTAATGCCCAGATTATCAGTACTCTTGTGTAGGTTTGCTTTCAGGATGAGATAGTCTTCCTTTTTAATTGTTCCGTCGATACTTACAGCCTTTAACACCTGCTGAAGATATACAGCCCCAGATCATAATACTACCTCCACTANATTGTTCCGTCGATACTTACAGCCTTTAACACCTGCTGAAGATATACAGCCCCAGATCATAATACTACCTCCACTAGATTTCACAGTAGGTTGCATATTCCCGGGTTTTAGATTCTCATTTGGCTTACGCCATACTGTTGCCCTGCCATCAGAACCAAACACTTTCAGTTTCTCTCATCAGCAAAAATAACACAATTACACCATCTTTCGTCTTTGTCAGCGTGATCTTTTGCGAACTTAAGTAGTTTTCATTTATTCACCTCATTAATAAAAGGCTTCTTTCTATGTATCCTGCCATTATATCCTGCTCTTTTGATAACTCGTCATATGGTTTCTCGATCGACGTTCTTTCCACATTCATTGAGTACCTCCGTGGTATGTTTGCAAGCACTAATTTTGGGATTTTTCTTTATTTTCCTGATTACTAGACGTTCTTCTCTNAACTCGTCATATGGTTTCTGGATCGACGTTCTTTCCACATTCATTGAGTACCTCCGTGGTATGTTTGCAAGCACTAATTTTCGGATTTTTCTTTATTTTCCTGATTACCAGACGTTCTTCTCTCTCGCTTAGTTTCTTTGGCTGTCCTTTTTGAGGTATCGAATATATTCTGTCTTCCTTCACAAACCTTCTTATGATGTATCCGACAGTGCACCTCGGCATAGTCAAG
The DNA here is from genome assembly GCA_002778355.1 of Clitarchus hookeri. Lineage (NCBI taxonomy): Eukaryota > Metazoa > Arthropoda > Insecta > Phasmatodea > Phasmatidae > Clitarchus > Clitarchus hookeri. The sequence continues at coordinate 438,981 of NQII01000485.1, read as the reverse complement.
TGCTCCGCAATTTCTCTTTGAGATTTCTTCTTTGCATGAAGCAAAATTACCAGCTGCTGCTGTTCAAACGTTGTATTCTTGCCCCTACGTCCCATTTTCCTAACTGACGCAGCCAACAGAGCTACCCAGTGCAACCTCTCTGCGCAGAGAGCGAGCAGGGAACGACACAAGGTACGGACGCAATGTGCATCATCCCTGTGCCACGCGTCCACCACAACTGGCCAAATATTAAAGTGACGTATTTATGCAGCATGCGAGGACAAAATGTTGTTTTTCATTAACTTCCACTGCTCATTTCAGTTATGGGTTACTATTGCATTTCATTTAAAGCACACAAGAATGATTGTGCAATATGTTTTATGTTTTTCTTCTTTTCTAATGTAACACAAGGCCATGAAACTGCGATAATCATAGGTGGCCGAATATTAATGTGAGCTATTGTTTACACCTAAGCTTTTGTCATACTTCCATCGGTTACTGGTGTCGTTTCCACATTTGACCTTCTTGATTGTGCGCAAACAGTTAACACGAGCGAGAACATGTATCAGTCAATAAAAAAAGCTGGACTACCATACAGTGCTTTGAACTGTATCTTGTCTTGAAATATTTTCGTGAAATATCACTGCCCCTACACATTGGACGAGTAAGGTAACATGTATCCGATGCCCGAGTTAACGTGACGCGTTCCAGTGAATTGGAGGCAGACATGTTGATCGCTACTGTAGTATAGGCTGTTCACGGTAAACTGAACACATTTGTAAGCCCTGTTCAAGATATTTTTGTATTCACGTTATGTATCCTTCCACCAGTAATTTAATTAACATTGTCATGGGCCTAACCACCTTATTCATGCGCCAGTCAAGTGAAACCGTGAANCTTCCACCAGTAATTTAATTAACATTGTCATGGGCCTAACCACCTTATTCATGCGCCAGTCAAGTGAAACCGTGAAGTTATTGGAAAAGTAAATATTGTAAAAATTTACTTATTCTTACACTTGCATGCATTAAACATAAAGTCAAAGAAATTATTTCACTATTCGCTAATGTTTAACACTTTAATTCAACGCTAAGACGCGGAAATACTTTCTCTCCATCATTGCCAACTTTACAGGACTCTTGCGAGTCAGTCTGCCCATTAAGATATACGTAGGTAGGAGCAGTGANTCTCCATCATTGCCAACTTTACAGGACTCTTGCGAGTCAGTCTGCCCATTAAGATATACGTAGGTAGGAGCAGTGACATTTTTCATAGGTTGATTTACAAAGTGCTCACTTTACCGTAAACCGTGTATAGTGTCCTGCACAGCATCCTCAAAGGAGATCAAGCTCTTCGCAGTCCTCCGCCGAGCCACAGTAGAAATTTTCTGCTCATTAATCCCTTTAGTAGAAAGGACGATGGCGTTATGCCGGAGTCACAGTAGCACGATGAACACGACACAACAGCCCCGATGCAACGATACATTTATAACGGCCCCGACTAAGCGGATGAAATATATTCTATTTTTCGTCGTGTTGGGCTCGTCGGGGAAGGCATAGAATGCAATCACAGCGTTATTAAACAAAATTTAGTGTATATTTTCATACTAGTTTGTTTGTTATTATCTTGACGCCAAAATCACTTTCCGTTTGGTTTTCAGATACNCTTCCACCAGTAATTTAATTAACATTGTCATGGGCCTAACCACCTTATTCATGCGCCAGTCAAGTGAAACCGTGAAATTATTGGAAAAGTAAATATTGTAAAAATTTACTTATTCTTACACTTGCATGCATTAAACATAAAGTCAAAGAAATTATTTCACTATTCGCTAATGTTTAACACTTTAATTCAACGCTAAGACGCGGAAATACTTTCCCTCCATCATTGCCAACTTTACAGGACTCTTGCGAGTCAGTCTGCCCATTAAGATATACGTAGGTAGGAGCAGTGACATTTTTAATAGGTTGATTTACAAAGTGCTCACTTTACCGTAAACCGTGTATAGTGTCCTGCACAGCATCCTCAAAGGAGATCAAGCTCTTCGCAGTCCTCCGCCGAGCCACAGTAGAAATTTTCTGCTCATTAATCCCTTTAGTAGAAAGGACGATGGCGTTATGCCGGAGTCACAGTAGCACGATGAACACGACACAACAGCCCCGATGCAACGATACATTTATAACGGCCCCGACTAAGCGGATGAAATATATTCTATTTTTCGTCGTGTTGGGCTCGTCGGGGAAGGCATAGAATGCAATCACAGCGTTATTAAACAAAATTTAGTGTATATTTTCATACTAGTTTGTTTGTTATTATCTTGACGCCAAAATCACTTTCCGTTTGGTTTTCAGATACTTTGTTTTCGTATGCATTCTTGTTAAAAGGCGAAGAGTATTCACTTTAATCACGAGTTATATTCGGTAACTATTGGATGTTACATGAGCGATTTGCCATTTCTGGATTTTTCAAAAACAGAGTACAACACTTGTCGGACAAATATCGTCAAGGTAACACTGAATAAAATATCATGTGTAATTTCGTCGTGTCTGNAGAGTACAACACTTGTCGGACAAATATCGTCAAGGTAACACTGAATAAAATATCATGTGTAATTTCGTCGTGTCTGACGTCATGCCGGGTTATGGCGTGCTCGTCGAGCTGCTGACTCCAAGCACGACACGTGGTGGGTCTCTTGACATGATCCAATGCCCACGGCGGTATTTGTAGTCCTTCACGTCGTGACAATTGTCCCCTGCAGCGGTGTCCGTGAGGGCCCGCCGACGCCGTTTTTCATCATTGCCGAAGCTCAGAGCGGGGGTAGTCCAGTCCCCGTGAAGGGCCCTTTACCATCCAAACGGGGTTTCATATAGCCTACAGGGAGATTAGGAAGAAGCAAGCTTGGCCCCCTCCCAACTNCCCTTTACCATCCAAACGGGGTTTCATATAGCCTACAGGGAGATTAGGAAGAAGCAAGCTTGGCCCCCTCCCAACTCCCTGCACCATCCCAATCTGTAGTTAGGGTAAATGCACCAGTAGTAGACAGTGTACCCGTAGTCGACACTGTGGGTTTTAACACCAAATAATAAGGCTTAAGAACATTGTTTAGCGATACTCTTATTTGTGGCGGCAAACTTAATACCTCCTGTATGAGAAACAATGGTTGCCATGCGGATATTGTAGGGTAAAATGTGATAAGAGTGACCGTTGAATCTGCACTGTTGATCAGTCGTCAAAGTAGTGTGTTCACGACGGTCTGCTGACAAGGAAGGTAAGATTAACTTCGTGTTTATTTGTACGAAAAACATTGTCCATTGTGAATGCTTTCATTTTATCTTCATATTAGGTTGCTTTGCTCCTAAATTGCATCTTANGTTGCCATGCGGATATTGTAGGGTAAAATGTGATAAGAGTGACCGTTGAATCTGCACTGTTGATCAGTCGTCAAAGAGGTGTGTTCACAGCGGTCTGCTGACAAGGAAGGTAAGATTAACTTTGTTTTTATTTGTCCGAAAAAACATTGTCCATTGTGAATGCTTTCATTTTATCTTCATATTAGGTTGCTTTGCTCCTAAATTGCATCTTAGGTTGTTCGAATTCATTAATTATTCAAGGTGTGAGAGGGTGTCGACTACTAGAGCTCATTTCTTAACATTTTGCAGTGGTCGACACCCATGTCGACTACTGAATCCCCCTAATGTTTTCTGTTAGGGGTTATAAACTACCTATTGAGTGGCTAAAATCAAAATTGTTGAACTGCTCCGATATAGTTATTTCAGGTTAGAATATTTTATTCAATAGTCGACATTACGAATTATAAATACAAATCAAGTAATATAGGGAATCTCTAGGTCACTAATATTTGGAGGAGATTCTTTAAATNCTACTGATATTTGGAGGAGATTCTTTAAATACTATATATCAGTTTCCACATCTAGTCAGCGGAGATTTTTGATATACTTTCCTGAGTGCGTTTGTTTTTGTACTGGAGTTTCTAATAGTTTTTTTCGTGTTTTATTGAAGAACTAGTCTCCAATTTACATGTTTTAGGTACAACCCTCTGAATAAAGAACCTGTGTATTATGAATAGTTGTGAATTACTTATAATTAATGTACTTAATAAACTCAGTTACCTACCTTGTGGTACAGATTTTGTTTACCAACCCTAAAACTATTTTGTGGGCCAACAATATGCACGTTATTTTTAACACGACAGTTTCTTTAACAAGAATGAGATCTAATATTGTAGATAAAATCAATCATTTTAAAATAAAACGAGTTATTTAAGTGTTTCTAACGTTTTTCTGAACCTTTTATGCGTTCCTAACACCCATGTCGACTACTGGCACGTTCGATTTTCGACAGTGTCAACTACTAATGCAAAACATGGGTGTTGGAATATGTAGGTTTTCTAATAGTGTTAAACAATTTATACGTTTGAGACTATTACTAAAGTAACATAAGAAGCAGATGAACTAGGAAAACGAAACTGCAAGTTGAGAGTTTAACAACAAACGGAAATATGAGTGCAAAACTGAGATTTCGAGCTTAGTATGTCGACTACTGGTGCATTTACCCTAGGAGGTTTCCCTCCGCAACTAACATTTAGGAGCTCGCTGAGTTTCCCCAGCAAGCCCGGTACCCAACCGAGGGCCCATCCGCCATTGTGCATCACCGGGACGCTACTCCCTCAGCGCGGAGGTAGTACAAACCCTTTTGAGGGCTCTTGTCCTCCCAATTGGATGTCATTTCTAAACACCCAGGTTGGGGACACCTAGCCTGTCCCGCCTGGCTATAGTTCAAACTGTTGCTCTGTGGCTAAGCCAGCAGTAGTTTTTTTAAAGGACCCCTGGGTAGCGCCAGGGGACCTGGTACCAATTAACTGTTTCCTCTCTTTCCCTGCCTGTGGGGGGAAAGAAGAGGAGTGGTTCCTAAAAACCCGGAATTTTAAAATTCAGGACGTGTTAAGAACCGCCGCGAAGACCGAGGTACTTCGTTGCGGTTTTGGTTTTGTTAAAGCGGATTCTCAGCCGAAATATTGTGGTTTGTCTGGGAGATGATCTAGGAGGCAAGGCCTGCTAATTTACTGCAGTAAATAAATAAATAGTTGTGTATTTGTTCATTCGTTGTGACTCTAAGTTGGTTATTTTAATTATATTAATATTTGTTTCCCTTTAATATTTGTTATTTGGTATTTAACAAATGACAATAATGCCTATGATAAAATACTTAGTTAAATTTAATGTGAGGNCAAGGAGGCAAGGCCTGCTAATTTACTGCAGTAAATAAATAAATAGTTGTGTATTTGTTCATTCGTTGTGACTCTAAGTTGGTTATTTTAATTATATTAATATTTGTTATTTGGTATTTAACAAATGACAATAATGCCTATGATAAAATACTTAGTTAAATTTAATGTGAGNATTAATATTTGTTATTTGGTATTTAACAAATGACAATAATGCCTATGATAAAATACTTAGTTAAATTTAATGTGAGGTAACACATAAACATATATAATATTAAGTATATTATATTTGTGTTGTGTTTAAACTCGTAATGTGTTGTGTGTTGTTTGATTTTAATATACTTATTCGGAACCTACTGGAATAAAACGATGTTAATCAATTTTCATAAATGTTTTGTTGACTCTACATGCGGTGGTGTTTACTCGAGAGTGTGCGGGGAAAGCAGGAGCGGGGAGAGGCGCCGAGGCGTGTGCTCGCGGCGAGAGCTGCCGACCGAATGACGCCGATTTTTTTACTTACATCATTGCCGAAGCTCAGTGCGGGGGTGGAGCAGGCCCCGTTAAGGGCCATTGACCACCCAGGTTGCGTGTCACTTATGTTTGGCAGAGGGTTAGGACAGGCAAGCCCATCCGCCCTCTCCCCCCATAAACCAAACTGTGAAATAGCGGTTTCCCGCATCAGACCCATTTTCCCACTAGGTTCCCCCAGTGGAGGGGTTGTAAATGTTTTCCTAACTACCCTCTGCCCGCAGGGGAGGTAGGTTTGAAGGCGGGAGTAGCAAACTCCCACCTGGTTAAGTTATTAAAAAAGTAAATTTTGAAAATTACAGGACTTTTAAAATATCCACCAACAAGCCCACGAGTGGTCTCGCTGGTGGATATTAAAAATTGTTGAAATTTGGTATTGTTGATTCTAATGCCAAAGGTTATCATTAAAAGCGCGTGACGTCGTAAGGGCGTGGTCCAGGAGAAGGAATTAATTGTGATTTAGTAAATATTCCCCTTGCCAGTTACTGAACGTAACTGGTAATTACAAACGAAGCAGGAAGGTGCTGTGACTCCGAATGACGCGCGGCGCTCGCGCGAACTAGTTTTGTTAATGGTCCCGACCCGATCGGGAAACGCTCACGGGAATTTGGGCGCGCAGAGCGTGCGTTATAGAAGCAGTTTCGTTACAGGGCTATGAAATTTTAACGTGAATTTACTTTGTTAATATATTTCCCCACTATAGGAACTTTTTAATTTTTTATGCGTGGCATTTTAGGTCTTTTATTTTGCGTGCTAGTGCCCGGTTCGTAGTTTCCTACATCGCAAATATTAGGGTTGGGATGTAGCTTTATTTTATCGTAAAACTTATTGTTTTGTTTGAGTAATTTCTCACTTATATACTGCACTTTTAGTGTGGAGTGGAGATCACAGATTCTCGTAGTTCTTGTAGCATCGCCAGTTATTCTTAAATATGTATTTTGTACTATTTGTAGATTATTTATGCGTAGTTTAGCTGCGTTTCCCCACACTTCATCCCTATACATTAGGACTGAGCGGACAATGGAATTGAAGATTAATAGTTTAAGTCTTTTATTTAACCTGGGTCATTTAAGCACGGGATATAATTTATTAAGTTTAGCATAAGCAAGTTGTTTGGTTTGTTTTATGTGAGCGTCCCAGTGCAGTTTGCTATCTATTATTAGCCCTAGATATTTTGCTGTGTTTGAGAATGTGATTTCTACATTGTTATATTTGAGTGGTTTAGCTTCGAATTTTCGCCTGCGGGTTAAAACTAATGCTTGGCTTTTCTCGGAATTTATTTTTATCTTCCAGCGGTCAAACCACTGGCTCAGCTCGTCGAGCTGTATTTGTGTGTAAATATGAGTATATATAAGGCTTTTGTCGTGTGCAAAGATTACTGTGTCGTCTGCATACATTTGAACTGTACAGTGTGAGTGCGGGATATCTGCAGTGAATATATTATACAAGGAAGGTGAGAGTGCAGAACCTTGTGGTACTCCGGCAGTGAGCTGGCGGGTAGAGGAATTGAAATTATCTATTCTTACGAAAAATTTCCCGTTTAAGAAATAGTTATTTAGTAAGTGTATGTAGCAATCCGGAAATCGGAAATTTATAAGTTTTTGCATGAGCCCTTGTATCCAAACTTTGTCAAAAGCCTTAGCTACAACTAGAAAAACAGCTAGTGTGTATTTATGCTCCAAAATGGCTTTAGTTGTGTCAGTTGCAAACTTAGCGAGTGCATGAACTGTGGAGTGTTTGGCTTTAAATCCATACTGTATATCAGGAATAATGCCACCAATTTCGGCGTGTGTTTTAAGCCTAACTAGCAGCACTTTCTCGAATATCTTACTCAGCGTGTTGAGCAGTGATATTGGCCGCCGGTTTTGCGGAATTGAGGGGTTTTTCCCGGGTTTGGGTATCGTAATTACTTTTGCGGTTTTCCAGCCTGTGGGGTAATATTTATGTTTTAGAATAGCATTAAAAATGTCTATAATAAAGCACACTACTGGGTATGGCAAGTTTTTTAAGGCGTTGTATTTTATTGGGTCGGGCCCCGGCGCCTTATTAGCTTTTACTGTTTTAAGAGTGAAAAGTAGTTCTGGTAGTGTGACTGGATCCGGNGCGTGTTGAGCAGTGATATTGGCCGCCGGTTTTGCGGAATTGAGGGGTTTTTCCCGGGTTTGGGTATCGTAATTACGTTTGCGGTTTTCCAGCCTGTGGGGTAATATTTATGTTTTAGAATAGCATTAAAAATGTCTATAATAAAGCACACTACTGGGTATGGCAAGTTTTTTAAGGCGTTGTATTTTATTGTGTCGGGCCCCGGCGCCTTATTAGCTTTTACTGTTTTAAGAGTGAAAAGTAGTTCTGGTAGTGTGACTGGATCCGGGTCACTTGTGGGTTGTGTGTTTAAATAGTTGGTTACTGTTGTATTAATGTCTCTAGTAAAATTTATGTCACCGAGATCATTATCTATCGTGAATTGCTCCTCTAGGGAGTCAGCAATTGCCTCCACTTTGTCCTCTGGGTTATATTTAAGTCCGCTTGGTGTGGCTATTGGCAGTGACGGGATTTTCCTAGTGATACCTCCGAGTGTGCGCGAGATGTTGCAGAATTTTTGTGGATTATCAGCGACCTCGGTGACGAATGTTTCCCATTTGTTTATACGAAGGTTGTTTATTTGTGTTCTGAGGTTTTTCTTTTGTTTATAATATTTATTTTTAGATTCCTGCTTTTTGATTCGCTGTTAATCGTGCCTGGCCTGTCGTTGTTTTATTAAAAGAATGTCTATTTCTGGGAAATTTTGCAGCAGGAATTCTCGTCCGTTTAGGAGTTTAGTATTATTTTTAAGCACTTTCTTTATTGTGTTGTTGAGCAATTCTGTGGCCGGGTCTATATCTTCCTGGGATGTAATTGGAAGGCTTTTTTGGTCAAAAGTTTCTTCTAGTTCTATTTTGAAAGCCTGTCAGTCAGTTACTGGAGTTTTGCTAGAATGGGGTTGGGATGTTTGAGGGTCTGTGCTTCTATATGACAAAGTACTGGCAGATGATCTGAATCTAATTCATGGAGCACTTCCATTTTAATATCCGGATTATTAATGTTTGTTAGTAATATATCTATTATGGTGGGGCGATGCCTTAGATTTGCGAAATAATGTGTGGGTTCATTTTGGGTTTTAATGATGTATGAAGTGCTTTGTGCGTGGGAAAGTAGAGTTTTTCCCGATGGATTAGCAAATTTTCCTGGTACTTTCGGAGCTAATTTTACTCCATTCTTAGTTGAACCTTTTTTATAATCCTTCTGTGGACCTAATTGTAGAAGTCCTCAGTCTTCCCACAGATTTTCTATGGGATTCAGGTCGGGCGATTGAGGAGGTGTGTTTATGACTTTGGGACAGTTATACAAAAGCCAGCTCTTGACAATGTACAACTTGTGTTTTGGGTCATTATCTTGGTAGAACTTAAACGTGTTCCTAATGCCCACATTATCAGTACTCTTGTGTAGGTTTGCTTTCAGGATGAGACAGTCTTTCTATCTCATCCTGATAGAATGAGATAGGATGAGATGTTCCATCGATACTTACAGACTCTTCAACACCTGCTGAAGATATACAGCCCCAGATCATAATACTGCCTCCACTATATTTCACAGTAGGTTGCATGTTCCCAGGTTTTAGATTCTCATTTCGCTTACGCCATACTGTTGCCCTACCATCTGAACCAAACACATTTAATTTCGTCTCCTCAGCACAATTAACATCATTCCACCAGCTTTCGTCTTTGTCAGCTTGGTCTTTTGCGAACTTAAGTAGTTTTCTTTTATTCACCTCATTAATAAAAGGCTTCTTTCTATGTATCCTGCCATTATATCCTGCTCTTTTGATAACTCGTCATATGGTTTCTGGATCGACGTTCTTTCCACATTCATTGAGTACCTCCGTGGTATGTTTGCAAGCACTAATTTTCGGATTTTTCTTTATTTTCCTTATTACTAGACGTTCTTCTCTCTCGCTTAGTTTCTTTGGCTGTCCTTTTTGAGGTATCGAATCTATTCTGTCTTCCTTCTCAAACCTTCTTATGATGTATCCGACAGTGCACCTCGGCATAGTCAAGTGCTCCGCAATTTCTCTTTGAGATTTCTTCTTTGCATGAAGCAAAATTGCCAGCTGCTGCTGTTCAAACGTTGTATTCTTGCCCCTACGTCCCATTTTCCTAACTGACGCAGCCAACAGAGCTACCCAGTGCAACCTCTCTGCGCAGAGAGCGAGCAGGGAACGACACAAGGTACGGACGCAATGTGCATCATCCCTGTGCCACGCGTCCACCACAACTGGCCGAATATTAAAGTTGCGTATTTATGCAGCATGCGAGGACAAAATATTGTGTTTCATTAACTTTCACTGCTCATTTCAGTTATGGGTTACTATTGCATTTCATTTAAAGCACACAAGAATGATTTTGCAATATGTTTTATGTTTTTCTTCTTTTCTAATGTAACACAAGGCCATGAAACTGCGATAATCATAGGTGGGTGAATATTAATGTAAGCCACTGTCCATACAGACTCACCATATATACATAATGTATATATTGTATATTTGTGTATATAATATATATTTGTGTATATATTACGTATTTGTGTATATATAATGTATTTTTAAAGACATTCACCTGGAGCGATTTTTCAAAATTAATTCGGCTGAACGAGTTGAGAATCGAACCCGGTTCCCCCTGAGCGTGGCTTTCCCCTGGTGTTGACTCGTTTGTGCAGAAATAATCAGTGTTTGTTAACCTATGAATTAAAGTTGATTTGTGTGAGAAATAAAACATGCTGCTGGAGTGACCACCCCCCGCGGCCTTCTCGCATCATTCCTGCTAACTGCGCTAGGACAAAGTCCTATTCACAACCTGATGCAGCGTGGCTGGACGTGTGCGCGAGCTCAAATTACGACTGCACGTGTCTCCCGTTTACTTTCGTATTGAGACTCTTATCTACGGCTTTAAGTACGTTTTTTTTTCTTAATAGGGATATCTCGGACTTTGTGTGTGTTTAACGCATGAGCAAGTGAGGAATTGATTTTTTTTGCTTATTTATTATTTTTATATCACAAAGTATCGTTTGTTTTACTGGTATTAAAAAAAAATTTCACATTAAATTTTTATACGAAAAGAAACAAAGGAGGGGTTTAAGCCAGCACTTATTTACAAAAATATTGGTACACAGAATTACATTTTTTTCATTCGAAAGGGATTAACATAGCTACAAAATCCCATGGTCGCGGTAATGTACTGGCTGAAATATGCTCTAATTTTCTCGCACCCGTGAAGTCTTTCCCTATACGTCTCGACGAGGTTGAAAGGCGGCGAATGACTGGTGATGCCGGCTTGTTTGGTAACTAAATCAGATCACTGATTTCGGACGTGGATAGTTTCTGTTCTGTTCTTCTTCCAAGCACATACACAGGATATTAGGGAATTATGACAGAGTCCAACATGGTCGGAATTTCCTCGTACGGAACATGCCGTCCATCCCTCCGTAGTCCATGCGCCTGGAACGATTTCTGATGGTACGCATGTTGAGTGGTGCGGTCGAGGTGCTTCCATGGACACGGCGGTCAAAAAGTGGAAATTTTGGGTTTCTCGTCGTCGTCGCTGTACGAGAGTGAAATCTGCTTAATGGTGAAATAGTTTTGCAAACTAAATATCTGAATATTGCCATATATTTCATACGATTTTTCTTATAAAAATGAAGTTCGCATGCACACGAAGAATGTATTTTTTTTAAATCAAAAACTTTTGACAAAGTTATCCAAAACTTTATCGAAGTCTATATACATCGGGCACCTGTGTTCCGGGTGGGATTCCTTATCGCCGGGAAGTGCTTGAAAGTAAAGGTCTTCGACTGGGGCAGATTCCATAGGGTCTGACGGACTGCTCTGTTTGTGTGGTTCGTATATCCTACTAATATTATAAATGCGGAAGTCTGTGTGTGTGTTTATGTTTGTTACCACTCAGCTCCATAACAGCTAAACGAATTTTGATGAAATTTGGTATGTAGGTACTTAAGGTCTTGGAATAGAACATAGGATACTTTTTATCCCGGAAAATTGTACGGTTCCTGTGGAATAACAACAAAACATAATTCTGCAACGGCTGGGAACGTGACCGAAATATTTTTTCTTCTGGTGTGAGTTTATCAGGCCGCCCAAGGACCTCTGAAATGGCTTATCGACTGCTATCAATCGATAACAACCGGGACCGAATATTTAACGTGCCCTCCGAAGCCCGGAAGCGCTCAGATGTTATGCCACTAAACGGTCACCCAACCAAATGTGTGCCACTGTGAACGTTGCTTAACTTTGGTGATCGATTATGATCCCTCAGTCAAGTGCAAAAAGTAGTACATAGGTATCTTATTTCTAAAGCTACAACTTGATGAAACTCACGTTTTGATTTTCATACATCGACGCTGGAAAGTGTAAATGTGGTAACTACGCGATATTTGCACAGGTACACTCCAAAAACAATACCGTACTTGTTGGCTATGGAGTAAAAAATATTTCCTTCCTCTTGGATTGCTGTAACCTGTTAAAAATCGAGGCCAACATAGTATAATTTTATAATATTTGTTTTCACATAAATGGATTGTCTTTTCCCAATTTATTTATTAGTGTATAACAGTAAAACTCAATTGTACCCGGGCGAAGCCGGGCCGGTTCCCTAGTATAACAATAAGCACCTAAAGCCTGCCTACTTGCCTGCATGTCAAGTCTCAATGCCGGCATGCGACTGGACAACTGCAATCACGTGGAAACTCTGTGACTGGCTGTCGATGTCCGAGTAATGTATTAATGGTGTAATGCGATTGGTTCGAAGTCAATATGACGTCATAGGGATTGCATACGCGTATACTATAAGCAATTTTGGGGGGGAAGGGGGTCACCTGATCATGAACCACTAGGGTGTCAGGTGAAAGGAGACCATAAGGAATATGAGAAAACCAATATGGAATGATAGAGCATGATGAAAGAAGTTGTATGATGGGGGCAATGTACACGAACATTCTTCAGCCAAGATGGATGGTGCTGGCTTGGAATGATAGAGCATGAATATTAGGGGAAACCCTCAATCCATCGATCCCTTATTCCCGAAAAGGAGTCACGTAGCCACATTGTGGTACTATCGACGGAAATTGCGCGAAAACATTTTTTGAGTTTCGGGAAATTTTGAGGGGAAATTCTAACTATTTTGGCTTTTTTTTTAAAGGAAAAAAGAGGGGAAATGACTACATCCAAGATGGCCGCTCCTCGTCTCGCGCCTGGCGCCTGTGTCCCAGAAGGAACTATTTATAATGACTCATGCAAATCATAGGTTTTGTTGCCCGTGAATAAAAATGGAAATAAACATAAAACATAATTAAGTTGGAAAATTGAAATACACTGTAATTTAAATGTAAAACAAAATGCGTGACGTTATTATTACCTTTAAATACGTGAATTCGTTATTATTTTGTTACCCTGTTTACAGCTTTTCTGTGCCTGTCCTATAGATTTGTGATGTATGTGTATCACATGATATATATGCATAGTAAATTATAAGCTTTTGTACTGTAAAAATAACAACGCAAACTCCGTGCTATTTAGCTGCTAATTACAAAAATAAGTATAAAATACAAACTTTGTTTTTAGTGTCCTCAGGTGTGAATATCCCCAGCACCGACTCTTGATTTGCCAATTTAAGTCTACACGTAAAATGCAGTGCGCATTTGTTCTCTGCTGCAGCCTATTTTTACTCTCCCTGTGACCGGTTCTTCCTGGGGGCATCACGTTTTGCAGGTAGTGCAATTTCTGATAGCAACGTGAGCGCATGCGTCAGCGAGGGCATTTACGTCACTGCAAACGTTCGCGACCCGTTCCAGTGAACAAACGGGTTCCCTTTCGTGGATAGTTAAGATCGTGTGCTATCTTTGAAATCCTGGTTGTTCGAACCGCAGGTGCAGGATTGTTTTGAACAATGGCGTGTGTTTATTGCGTCTTCCTTCAATGGATTTCCCTTGCGTGTTTTGCCACGTGCGTGACACCAGGAGTCGTGCGTCTCGAACTGCAGGGATCTGCGACGTTGACGCCGTGCCAGGAGCCAGCTACGATACGTTTCAAAGCGTTCAATTCCATGAGGCAAGTAGCCAGAATTTCATGAACGAAGGTTTACATTAAATTATATTGCTTAACGAATAACTGAGCTGCGTGTAAAATTAAATTTTATAAAATATAAGTGTTTTGTTGTTTCATACAATTTCTTCCAACGTCTGTTTCTAGAAGGAGCGAATGTAGGCTTTCGGATTTTGGCGTGTGTGGGTGGTTGGGATAATTTTCCCATTGTGCGGGTGCATACTATATATTCATAGCATGGAAGACACCCCCCTCCCCCATCATAATTTTAGTAAAAAATATAAAGTTAATCAAATTAAAATAGTATTTTAAACAATTCTGATGTAATTTCATTTCATTCCAAAACATTCGTAGGACATTTTCATGTCAATGTGATCGTTTCTTTTTGGGTTGTGAGAGAGGGGGGATCACTTCGTTAATAACCGCCTCTTATTTCTAGTTTACTTTCTTTTCGGAAGAAATTCTCCTTCCCACCTTTTTCTGTGTGTAGGTGTGCGCGTGCTAGCGCATGCGTGCGTGCACGCGTCCTCCATTTCGGATTTCGTTTAACCGAATTGCAATGAAGTTAGATATTAGTCTCTTAAGAATCTCTTTTAGACTAGTCAGGAGGATTGATGAGAAGGTTGTGCACTTTTCGAAGGAAAAAAAAACAATTTCCGTGATTATGTAGCCCGTGACAAACATTTTGGGTGTGGAGACATCTTATATAGCTTATTCCTACAAAATGACCGCCACAATTGATCAAAAAATTGTTTAAAAATAAGTTGGTTATTACCTTAAATTTATATTTGCTGATAGATTTGGATGAACTTGATAGTGTGTGATTTAGTTTTGCTTAAATAAAAAATATACATTAGTTCATTTTATAAGATTTACTTGGTTGCCTACCTGCTAAGGGGTTTTAAGGTAGAATAAGCGGTAACCCTTCAACCACAAACACCGCAAAACAGAAACCTGCAAACACTAAAATTTTATACCACTCCTTAATTTACATTAGTCGACTTCCTTGCCCCCCCCCTCTCTTGCAAAAAAACCGTACAAGGAAGGCTACATGTTTGTTGGCAGTCGCACTTCACCATTTTCCTGCACACTTGCCCCGTAGGTGGTAAGGCTGTCCACTTCATCTAAACAAATCGTGATTAATGTTACTGTTTAAAACGGAAGCAGCATATCTTGGTGTTCACGGTGTATTTTTTTCCAGAACAACTGGGCCAATTAAGGTGTTAAATTCAGTCAGTTAGATACTTTTAAGTAGGTTTGACTGTTGTAACTTGACTGATTGTGTATGTTCGAGCCGTTTAAAATCATATACACAAGAGTTACTAGGGAATCGGGTACTGACATCTCTTGGCATTTTACTGGAAATTAGCCGCAAACACACATTGACTTTTTTTCGAAAATGTATCTCTCCTTGCAATGTTCGCCGCTCAATATAAAATTTTCTGTCTTTCAGTATCAAACTTTCAATATTGACGCAGAGATCGTCCTACAATTTAGTCAGATACTAGTAGAACATCATGACCTTCTGAATGTGCAGTAAGTTAGGGGAAGTGCGCGAAAATTTCTTATTTTGCACAGTTGCATGCGGCGATAAGTCCCCACCACCTTGATCTATCCGATTTCCGTATAAAGTTTTCAAATAGTTTAAATGGAAAAGTTTAGCTGTATCCTCCTCATCTAGTAAACTAGTCTGGATAAAGCTTATCAAATCTGCAAATGCAACACGTGAAGCATTGGTTTTCCTTTAGTTGATGGGCTCGTGACGTCTTGCAACCTCATCTCTCCTGTATAGCTTTACTAGACACTGCCAATGATACTTTGCTTCAGTGGCTATCATGTCTGTCATTTGCACTAAATGTCCTTATCAGATCTTGATTCTTAAAAAGGGACGCGCATTGTTGACACGGAAGTCAAGTTCAAAAGTGTGGATGCCTCATGCAATATGTGCAATTCTGAATCCTCCGCACTTAGTCTAGTCTGCGTGAGTCCTGTCGTAGTGTCACTTTCTCGAGTAAATTTCCGTCGAGTACCCCCAGCGCTTGCATCCTTCTTTAAAACTAATTTTCTGGGTGCCATTTAGTGCAGACCTATTATACTTAAGGAAGGCCGCAATGTTTGTTAAAATTGGCAACATTTTTTCTGAAGTGTTGAAGCCACTTCCGAAGCTAACACATGTATTTCCTTCATTTCCCTTAAATTAAGATATAACTAAATTGAAAAGCCGAAAAGTACCTCTCGAACATAGCATAAGAACATTAATAAAGTTAATCCTTGCGTTAAAAATATATTATAAAATTAGAAAGACGAAACACTTTCCAAAACCAGTTTCACTATCGTGTAGAAAACGAAAACCTACACAGTAGATGTAGCTCGTGCCTGACTGTTGGCTTAATTATATCTCGGTTATTACAGATCCAGTTAACCAACTAATTTTTAAAAAACATAGTAACTTTTAAATGTAAACCATTTTACAGTAGTAAAATTGCTGAACTCCCCTCTTTAAATTAAAAACAAAAATACAAACCAAGACCCCATGAAAACCTTTATCCACGAACCAAACTAACCCATGAAAAGTAAAAATATACAAAAATTTAATGAAATGCATAAAATGCAGCATTTTATTATTTATATTATATAGTTAGAGCTTTGATCTGCAGTATCAAACGCGTTATTCCGGTGAGGTAACTTCTCAATAGCGAAATCCAGTAAAACCGTGTATAGAATTAACTCTCAATACAAGGTTTAAGAACTACTTTTATTAATTTCCCGTCAACTTAACTAAAAGCCTACATGTATATTCGTACTGTAGCATGTACGTAGCTGTGGACAGTGATTTTATTGAAATTTTAGTTTAAAAAATGCTCACTTTACTGTGAACAGCCTATACTTGTGTGGACGATATTGTACCAGTAGTTATAAATAGTATGCTGTAAATCATCTGGCGCTGGACGTGCGGCGAATCGTTGCC